>CM021110.1:429483112-429881859 GCA_007115665.2 Sequoiadendron giganteum | reverse complement strand
CATCTGCCAACAAGTTAGTACATCAATGGTGACAAGATGTAAGCTGAGAAAGGATGATAAATCACCTGAAGTAGATAAAAGTATATATAGATTAATGATTGGAAGCATTTATAATTGACTGCATCTAGACCTGACATTATGCAAGCAGTGTGCAGCATGGTAGCAAGATTTCAAGCAACACCTAAAGAAACACATGTAAAGGCAATAAACAAAAAATTTAGATACTTGAAGAACACTATTGACTATGGTTTGTGGTATCTCAAAGGTGATGATTTTAGTCTAACAACTTACACAGATGTTGATTGGGCAAGAATTTTTGATGATAGAAAGACCAGTGGTGGAGCATTCTTTCATGGTGATAAACTTGTGTCTTGGCTAAGTAATAAATAAGATTCACTATCTCTTTCTATAGCATAAGAAAAATGCATTGTTGCAGCATCATGTTATACTCAAGTGCTTTGGATGAAACAAATATTGAATGATATAAAAATTGAGTATAATGAACCTATCTCCATTCTCTATGATACAAGAAAGTGAAATTAACATTTCAAAGAATCTTATGATGCATTCAAGGACAAAGCATGGTTCAATCAAACATCATTTTTTGAGAGAAAAGGTTGCAGATCAAGAATTCAAATTAGAATATGTGGTTACTCAAGATTAGATTATAGATATCTTTACAAAACCTCTTCCCAAGGAGAATTTTGAGTATCTCAGATAGAATTTAGGAGTAACAACTCCTTCCTTTCAGTGAACAATTAGATGAAGCATAGGTTCAAGGGGAGTACTTCTTTACTCTACCCCTAGAGTATTTCCCTTAGGGTGAGTGTTGTAGAGAGTAGTTGTTGCCAATATTGTTGATCAAAGGGGGGGTACTATGATTTTTCATACTCATTTTCCTTTGATATCAAAGGGGGACAATTGCAGAAAGAATTGGAGATTTTAATAGGGAGTGTTATAGGAAAGGGGGAGAGAATTCAGGAACTTGGTGTTGCCATCAAGGAAAAAGGGGGATATTTTTCCAAATTATTGTCATTGATGTCAAATGAGAAAATAGTTATCATTGATGCCAAAGTTTTGCATTATAAGTGATTATTGCTTGTTTTGGCATATTCATGTTTGTTCTTATCTTGGGAGAGTTTATCTATGGATTTATGGCAATTGGATCTTCTTTGGACTGCATCAAAGTTAGAATTCCATGCTTTCTAAGGTGTTAGCCCTAATTATTCTAAATGCTAAGTATTTTGTATGGGCATACAATTTATGTTCTTATTCATTGTTGACTTACCCTAGCCAGTTTCCAAATGGTTAAGTTACATCTTATGCCCCTAGGCATCATTGGCTTACCATCCCCTGTATCGCTTGCCTCAGTTCCAAAATATTTATCCTAAGTCTAAATTTAATACTTTAGCAAAGAAATGGATGACATTGATGGGACAGGTGTCACATTTTCCTTCACCTTTGGGAGTAATGGTAGGCCCCATTTCTAGTCGTACAACACAAAATGATGACAAGTGGTTGTCTTCCACAATTCAAAGCAAAGACAGATAACGAAGAGAGAGGGTCATGCGGAAGCACAAGTGACACATGTACAAGGTGGATCCAAAAGGAATGTGTACTATGTAGATGTGACACATGTTACATGTCCGCTTATTCGCAAGGGTTATGGTAGGCCTCATTTTTATATGTTCAGAATTGCAAAAGGATGACATGGCAATTTTTTGCAAGTTTGTGAGTAGAGAGGAAAGAAAGAGAGAATGTCATGTAGGGCTATGGAAGGTTGATGTGTTTCCAGGATGACGTTTTTCAATGAACTTTCAATGATTATGGTGCATTCATGGTGTTGCAAGATTGTGATGTGTGTCTAAGACTTTTCAATGATGTTGTTCTTATACTCTTATTGGTTATGAAATATTCTTTTGCCAAAGGTGTCTTGATTTGAACTTACATTGTTTTTTTTTCCCATGAAGATTGAAAATTGACAACTCAAATTCAAATATCTTTATGGTTCGTTCCTGGTTCAAATTTTTACTCTACACAAGGCAACAAGGTAGTGATAAAATATTTTTCAGAGGATGACTTTCTCTACACTAGACATGTTATTTTTTAGTCTTGGTCTGTTGCAAGGTGTCTGCCCTTGGTCTCCTTGGTTTTTCAACATGACACTCGAGATTCATGACATGGTTTAACCACCTCCCATGGATCTTAACTCTGGCTTGTCTCAAGCATCGACAAGTCGATCTTTTGGTGCAAAGACAAGGACAACAATTGGTATCAGACCTGGTCATGGGTTTGAATCCCTCACTTGTGCTGGGGGATCGTTGCAAGGTTTGTGCCCTTGGTCTCCTTGGTTGTTCAGCCTAGCACTCGAGATTCGTGGCATGGTTTAACCACCTCCTGTAGATCTTAACTTTGACTTGTATCGGGCATTGATAGGTCGATCTTTTAGTGCAACGAAAAGGCCAACATGGTCGACATTGCAATATTTCCTATTAACCTATATCAGTATTTAATTGAATAATTTTGAGTTGCTAAGTGGGGTACTAACAATACAGAACTGGTTTTGTAAATGATAATGTGATATGCCATGAATTGCATGTCTTATCTTTCAGAACAAATGTATTTTGGGTGAAGCAGAGTAGAGTGTGAATGTGGAGTTGTCCGAAAATGGAGCATAAATACATACAAATCCATTTTTTGAGTGGTTTAGATAGAGGAACATTTGTAAGATTCATTTTACTCATTTCAGTTTATTTTGAGTTTGGTGCCTCTTGTTCTCCGAGTTGGTGCTTAGATTGGGGGATTAGTGTTCTCCTTTGGGTTGTGCTTATAAATTGTTTTGGGGATTGGTGTCTCTAGTAGGTTGATGCCAAGAAATCAATTGTAATATTTGGATTTTCTTGTGACCTTGGATTTGGGTAGTAGATCCAAGCAACTCTTCTCACCATGGTTTTTCCCTTTATGGTTTCCTTGTAAATCTAGTGTTATTTTGTGTTCCTTTCTTTCAATGCTAATGCTTATGTGTTGTGATGTTTTAATGTTCATTGATTAAAGTAAAATTTTAATGATATGTTGATTCACCCCCCTCTCAATATATTTATGTGTTCAACATATATAACACATAATCTCATGTTGTTTAATATTCACATACACCTCTATCTCAAACTAGATATCGAAATTATGATTCCACAAATAAATTTCAGACATAACACAATAAAGTACATATCTATAGGTTTCATAGATTCCCTTAAAGTATTCATACATTAGGACTAATAATAAATATAGTACTTCTGATATATGATATTTGTAATTCAATATACAACAAATATGATATAATAATCCATATAGTTTTTTATTTTCTATCATAATCGACAAATTAGTTTACACAAACAATAATCATATAGAAATGTCAAAAGTAATAAATCACAGAACAATTGTTAATTGTGTGTATGAATTTACATAAATGTTTATGTATGTATATTATGTGTACATTTCTTTATGTGTGTACATTCATATACATAATTTTAATAAATTACTCTTTGCTCTAATCTAAAGAAGATTTCCCATACAATATTATGTAAATATCCATATAAATAAAACTCATAGGAATGTTTTGTTTTAAAAAAAACTCCAAGAATTTAACCTACTAATTTTATTGAAGTCTCAAATTTTAGGTATTCCATGAATAATATTGGATTTTATTCTCAATCATCTTCATATAATTGATGGTCGATACATATTGTTGAACATAGGTTGTCATTGATATCAAAGATGTGTCATTGATGAAGAAGAAGGTTGTCAAGAATGAAAAATATTGTAGGAGTACTAGAATTAGCATTATATTCCCCTTGATTTGAATTTCTTAAAGCATGTTGTTTATCAGTTGTGAAGGTTGTCTAATCATTCAGGTCATATATCAAGTAACATACATCAAAAAATTTATTGAGGTGTGACTTCCTTCCAAAAGATGGTGTGTATTGCATGTTTATAATACCTATTGCAAGTATGAATAAGTTGTTGCAAGGTGTTTTCATTGATGTCAACTAGTCAATTGGTTATCAACTGGTTGTTGTTGTCATTAATTTCATGGATGCGGGTTATTGGTTGTATATATAAAGGATATTGAGAAAATTGTATTGAAGGAAGATTACAGGTGTTCAATAGTTGCTTCGAGTTTTGGTTTGGGATTTTCTTATATGTGTGTGGGGTTCAGATATGTTGTTCATGGTTGTTGGAAGCTGCTATATCCAAATTTTTGGTTTCTGATTCATTTGTATAGTACGAGTTATGTTCACCAATAGTGAACTGTATTTTTTCTATGTATCTAGCTGAGGTCTAGGAGAAATGTTGTTGGTCTAGATTTCTCTTTGGTTATTTCTTATGACTTGTGGTTCAAGAGTTAAGTTTTTTATGATCATATTGAAGATAATTTTGTTATATGGAAGAGTCATGCTTAATTTTTCTATGTGTTTTACACTATTTTGTCTGACCTTGTGTTAAACACTACCTTCGAAATTGATAAAGTGTGTTGGGACCTATTTGGGTTCTCATCAAGCGTGTGTTTGGGTCACCCTCATTCTAATTCACCCTAGGACGTTTTAGTGCCGACCTAATTTAAATCTAATGATGGATGGCCAACTTTGGATATGTTTCAAAGTTGAAGATGGTATAACTACAAGATGAGTTAGTGGTGAAAGGCACGCACACACAAAGAGATAAGTGCAAGAAATAGAGCAGATAGATTTAAAGCAAGTGTGAATCAAGTGGATGAATGTAATTTGAGTGTGGTAGATTAGTTCAAAGTCTAAATATTGAGTTTTCAAATGCAATGAGCTGAAGGTGGACTCTATCATTCATTCATGTCTACAAGTGGTTGAAACATTGTGGTGGATTTCTTTGTTGCATTGATATTATATTCTCTTTGTAACATATCTCTTCTATCATCTTTGTATCTTTGTGGTAGTGAGCCCTCTAGGTGGTTAGCCCTGTTGGATTGCGAGTCCTTATCCAGATAGTGAGTCCTTGTTTTGGTAGTGATCCTTTTTTCTCAGGCTCTGAGCCTTTTTGTAATCGGTTTTGATATTCTCTGTAGTGTGAGTTAATCCTAACCATGTTTTTTCCCTCATTGGGTTTTCCATGTAAATCTGGTGTTACTATGTTTGTGTGATGGTTTTTAGTTTCTACACTTGCACTTAATGTTTAATAATTTTAGCAAAGTTAAGAATTGTGATTGATCTAAGTTTCAGTGAATGTTATAAAATTTAATTTTCTACAATGGATTCACCCCCCCTCTCAGTTGTCGTGTTCAACAATTGGTATCAGAGAATGGTTTCTTGGAGAAGAGCTTAACCTCTTAAGGAATGTCTAGGATGGTTGGCAAAATTACTCATAACTATCTAAGGTTCGATGGAACTAATTATGCTATCTAGAGAATACTGATGGAAGATTATCATGAGTATTGTGGATATGATGTGGAGAAATCTTACAAGAATCCTTACACTCCTTCTGGTAATGTTCTAAGTACAACTAATGAGATCAAAGCACATGAAGTGAACAATAAGGCAAAGTACATTTTGAAGAATAGTCTTGTACATTCTGAGTTTATTAAAGTACAAAATTTGAAGACTGCTAAGGAAGTTTGGGATGCTCTAGAAAAGGCACATGAAGGTGATGAAAGAGTCAAAGAGGAAAAATTATAGAATTTAGAGACACGGTTTAAACTCCTACATATGTCTGAAGATGAGAATGTTAAAGCTTATGTACAAAGATGTGAGGACTTGGTGCTACAATAGATGAATCCAAAATTGTAAAGATTCTTAGAACTCTCCCTAATGCTTATAGTGAAAAGGTGTGTGCTATTGAGGAACATATAAATTACAAGACTTACACTAAAGATCAATTGTTGGGAACTCTAACATCTTATGACATGAGAAAGCCGAATTTGAGAAATGGGTCCAAATGAAAGACTACTTTTAAGGCTACAAAAGCTGAAGATCCGGATGAAGAAAATCTTGATGAAGAAGAAGCTAAATTTGTGAGAAAGATGAAGAAAGGCTCTAACAAGTATGAAGGTAAGTTACCCTTTAAATGCTTTAGTTGTGGAGGAATAGGTCATTATTCTGCAAAGTTTCCAGAAAGGTATGAAGATCAATAGAGCATATTATGTGAATGAGGATGCTAGTGTATTTAATGAGGAATCTGATTATGGAGATATTGATGAAAATGAATGCGTGTTCTTGGCTATAAAAGATGAACCTACTTCTACTTAGGTGCAAGTGAATTTGACCTACCCAAAATGCAAAAACTAAGTAATGCAAGGATCAAAAACACAAACAAAAAACTCAAGATTGGCCTAGTTGAATCTAAACAAAAACACAAGAAATTAGAATTGTTTACCTTGTTTATATTGTTCTTTTGGTTGGCCCTTGATGATTGTTGATTTGTGTGCTCTTTCCTTAGCAAAATGGTATCAAACCTAATACAAAATGGAGCTAAGATGGAGATGAATGCAATGGTGATTGTGGGTATTGGATTGAATGCAATGTGTGAGCTCAAAGATGAAACAATGGTGGATGTATGCGTGGATGCTAGAGTGCTAAGTGTGCTTGAATGCCCGAGTGGTTGGATGCAAAAATTTGTGTGTTTTTGTTGTTATGTTGCAAATGGGGAAATTTCCACCATTTTTAGGGGAAAGGCCTCTAAACTATAGAAGTTGAGCAAATACAACTTCATAGGAGCCCAGTGACCTCTGCAAGCGAAGAATACCTATTACAAGGAGAAGCAAAGAGAAGCAACAAAAAGAACAGTAAAAATGCTCAAAAATGTGGAGCTTTGTATTATCCAATGTGTAAAAGAATAATTATAAAAGAAAAGATTTCAACCACATATAAGTCAAAAAACCCTAGGCTTGCACATTAATAATTAATAAAATAATTAATTATTATGCACCTAATGTTAGCTTAAGTGTAAAAGAGATAAGAGGGAAATTTAATTAATTAAACAAATATTGTTTAATTAATCAAGTAAATAACCAATTACTCTAACACCCCCCCTTAAGCTAGACTTAGGGAGAAGCTACTAAAAGCAAAAAATAATGGGTCCCGACAACAAGGCCAGATCAGGTACCCAAGTACAACAAAATCTCTATGAAACAGAGAAAAGCAGAAAACCCAGTGGGAAAAAACTCCTCTCCAAAAAGAGATAGAAGAACATGCTGAAAGAAACATGAAGGAAGGAAGGCCTCATAAAGACCCCCCAAGGACAACTTCCTTCACCCCAAGCATAGAGCGCAACTGAAGATACCGTGGCAATGCAAAAGGCTTCGTGAAGATGTATGTAACCTGCTCGGCAATGGAATATACTCCAAGATGAGAGAACCATCCTGAATCAACTGTCTGATGAAATGCATATGAAGCTCAATGTGCTTCGTCTGTTGATGCTCCGTCGGGTTGCAAGAAATGTATATAGCACTCTGATTTTCACACCAAAGAATAGTGGGACTATCAGGAGGAAAACCAAACTTAGTCATCAATTGTTGAAGCCATAAATCTCCTGACTAGCGAGCACAAATGCTCGGTACTTAGCCTCTATAGATGATAATGCATGAGCAGTCTGCTTCTTGCAAGACCATGTGATAGGACCAGAACCAAGACAAAAAATAAAACCAAAACTAGACTTCCTATCATTTACATCACCAACCCAATCTGAGTCAATGTAGCCAACAATGCGAGGATCCCCTGATGTGTAGTGAATGCCATAAGAAATGGTGCCCTGGATGTACCTCAAAATACGTTTGGCAGCTTGCCAATGACTCTCATGAGGATCATGGGAGAATCGAGAGACAAGGCCAACCGCAAAGGAAAGATCAGGATGAGTGTGAGTCAGGTACAACACACTACCAACCAACTGCCTGTAAAGTGTAGAATCTATTGAAGGAGTGAGGCAAGGAGTAGTCAAAAAAACCCCTGGTTGAAAAGGTGTGGGGGCAGGCTTGCAATCAAGCATGCCAAAGCAATGAAGCATATCAAGAGCATACTTCTGCTGGTAAATGGAAATCCCATTAGAAGACTGAACCACCTAAAGAACAAGAAAATAGTGCAGAAGACCGAGATCTGTCATATCAAACTGCTCCATCAAAGCTTGTTGAGCATGCTGAATCATAGAGGATGAGCTACCTGTGATGAGGAGATCATCAATATATAGCATAAGAATCAGGATCTCACCCTCAAGATTTTGAATATAGACAGTGGGATCAGAATGACAACATGTGAAACCAGCAGAGAGCAAAAAAGAGTCCATCTTCTCATACCAAGCCCGAGGGGCCTGTTTGAGAACATATAATGAATGTTGAAGTCTAAAAACCAAAGAAGCATCTTGCAAAAATCCCTGAGGCTGCTCCATATAGATCTCCTCCTATAGGTCACCATGCAAGAAAGCACTCTTCACATCCATCTAAAAAAATGGGCCATCCCCTAGAAGCTGCAAGTGATAGTACAAAGTGAATAGAATTCATCTTGGTGACAGGGGAAAATGTCTCGGAGTAATCAATACCCTCAACCTGAAAGAAACCCTTCGCAACAAGACGTGCTTTATACTTATCAATAGAACCATCAGTAGCATACTTGGTGCGATACAACCATCTACACCAAACCATCTTTTTTCCCTTAGGAAGAGGACAGAGATCCGAAGTACTGTTCCTCATCAAAGAAGAATACTCCTCCTCCATAGTACTATCCCACTCAGGGTGACTTGTCACCTCTAAAAAATTATGAGGATCCTCTAAAAGAGCATGACTCAAAAGACTAGAACCCGCAATATGAGAACAGGTGAGACGAGTGTCTGAAGCATCACCTGCCATAGATCTTGCTACCTCAATAGTAAAGCGAGCCCATTTGGGCATCTAAGGTGGAGCAAGGGGAGGTGGAGATGGGGGATCATCAACATTCTCATTAGAATCATCCTCAACATAATCTTGAAGAGCTGCAGTGGGAGGATTAGGTAGTGAAGTAGACATTGGAGACAGGGTATCCACTGTGGGAAGGCGCTCATCAAATTGGACATCTCGTCGAAATAGGACCTCTCTAGAATCAGGATCAAACAACTTGTATGCCTTAACATCCTAACAATAGTCGACAAAAATGAGGGGTCAACTCTTCCACTCCATGGCTCTCCTCTGAGCATCAGGAATAAATGCCCATGCCTCACTACCAAATACTCGAAATGATGAAACATCAGGCTTGTCATGAGACCAAGCCTCCTCGGGAGTCATATGTCGAACCACCTTGTGAGGCATCCGATTCTAAATATAGTTGGCACAATTAACTACCTCAGCCCAAAAAGATGAATCCATGGACGTGGACTGAATCATACAATTTGTCATCTCCCGTAAAGTCCTGTTCTTTCTCTCAGCAACACCATTCTGCTGAGGGGTGTAAGGAACAGTAAACTGATGTTGGAAACCATGCTCATTGAAAAAATCTCTGAAAGCCTGATTCACATACTCCCCCCATTATCTGTACGTATCCGTCGAATAGAAAGGCCAGACTGCTTCTCTATAAATGTCTTGAAAATTCGAAAGGAATCAAATACATCAGACTTGTACTTAAGAAAGTACACCCATGTGCATCTCGAGAAGTCATCAATGAATGTGAGTACATACTTGGCCCCAGAAAAAGAAGGAGTGGGAAATGACATAAGGTCACTATGAATCAACTCCAAGGGTGCCAAAGCACGAGTGGCTCTTCCCTTCGGAAAGGGATCCCTATGATGCTTTCCAAGCACACAACCATGAAAAACACCATCTGTGTAGAAAATCTATGGAAGACCAAAAACAAGTGCCTATGTACTCATCTGTTGAAGATATCTATAATTGGCATGGCCCAAATGCTCATGCCAAAGCTTACTCACTGAATCTGCATGTGCTATAAGAGATGAACCTGTACCCTCAGAAGGCTCAAATCTGTAAAGATGAGATGCAGTATCAATACTCCTAGTAGACACAACCAGATCAGAGTCATGGAGGTCCCGAATAACCACATCATGTGGTGACAACTCAACTATCTTACCAGAGCCAGTATGAAAAATTTAATAAATGGACAGGAGGTTCGTCCAGATGTCAGGAACAACCAGAACATCCTGTAGAGTACCCCCATCCAAAGAGATAGAACCTAAACCCAAGACTGAAAGTTATGTAGAGTCACCCACTGCAATCTATGAAGTACCACAAGAGGCAAAAGAAGTGACCGATTGTTGAGTGTGAGTCATATGGTGAGAAGCACCAGAATCTAAAATCCAAGTGGACCCATAGGTCGATGCTCGAGCAGTGAGAGCATGGCCTTTCCCTGTGGAAGGAGAAGATGAATGAGGTGAGGAGATATGATGCTGCTGCATGGTTTCCTCTAAAGCCTCTAATCATTTCCAACACCTGGAAACTAGATGTCCTTCCTTGCCATAGAAGCTGCAAGTGTCTCCTGATTTCTACTTAATCTTGGAGGAAGACTCACCAGACTTTAAATATTTCTCCTGTTTTGGATTAAGTGATGGTCTCGAATCAAACTTAGGAGGAGGTTTGGAGGAATGCTCACTGCCTGCAAAATCTTTCTTAGGCTTCAGTTTCTACTTTGTTTTCTCCTTAGATGACTAAGCAACCAATGCTTTGTTCTTTGATCCTGAGAGCATATCCATCTGAGAAAGGTGTGACTGCTCATGAGACAAACGCTCACAAAACACATCAAAGGTGGGCATGGTAAAACGAGTACCCAGGCCATCCATGGTGGAATAGAAGGAAGAAGAAAATATCTAAAATGGACCATGAAGCTTAGAAAGGATCAAGTAAATGCACTCTGTGTCTGACTTATTCTTGCCACAACCCTATAAAATAGTGTGGATAGTTTTGAACTTGTTCAAAAAATCTTCAATAGTGGGAAATGATTCGAGTGATAGTGAAGTCAGCTCTGCCTCAATCTGTAATGCTCGGAACTCATTAATGGCCCCAAAAAGTGTCTCAAACTTCAACCACATGGCTCGAGGAGTGAGCAAAGCATCAAGGTGAAACAAAAGACTGTCTGAAACGTGCATGGATAGCAAACCCATAGCTTCATCCATCTTCTTCCTATGCTGCATAATCTCAAAAGGACATTACAACTAAGGCTGAACCTCATCTAAACAAGACCACAACCCTCATCACCTGAGAAGCCTCATCATGCGAGACTTCCAGGTGTGATAGTTGTGTGATGTGAGTAACTCAACTAAGGAGTCTACCATGAAACCCTGCACCTGTACCTACTTGTGTTTTTTATTATTATGTGATCTTTCAGAATAGATAGAAGATGTATAAGGGTTTGATTATTTTGAGAGTTTTGGTGTTCTGGTTTTCTGATATAAATGACAGAAAGCGAGAAAAAAACACCCGCCCACAAGAGATAAACCCAAACCCTAGTACAAACTGAGAAAGAGGAAGCAATGCGTAAGCAAAAAATACTTCAAAAAAAATTCCCATGTACCTAATGAAAATTCTGAGAAAAAAATCACATTTCTGAATAGAACAAGCTGAAAGCTTTCCAACGCCTATTCGTTTTTGAAAAATAGAGTCCGTTTGCACCTTCTATGGCCCCGAAAGTGCAGAAAAAGGACCTCACTTTGATTGGAAAAAACTATCACCAAGCTGGAAAAATTTGGAAAAAATCCTGCACCATTAGATTGGTGTCAAAAGCAGCTTTCCAACGCCTATTTTTTTTTGAAAAACCGAGCAAAAATGATCGAGATATGTCTGATTTTGTGAAAGGAGCTCAGAATGTTTTTTTTTTAAAACACAGCCCTCAAGGGCTTAAATTCTTCGGCCCCTGATCACATGACCAACCAAGGGGCTAGCGCGCAGGAGGTGGAGTGCGGGTGGCACACAAGCAGTGCACGGGTGGCGCGGTGGCGCGGGGGTGGCACACGGGCGATGCAGGGGAGGTGCACCACCAGAGCGGCGGGCCAGAGGCGCTGCGGTGGCCACCTGGCCACAACCGGCTGTTGCCGCCAGTGGCAATAGCCGAACGGTGGTCGTCGGGCAGCTAAGTGGCGGTGCTGTGAATTTGTACTGGCCGCAGGTTTAAAAAACCCTAAAAATTAATTTTTTTCAAATTTTTTCGATTTTTTTTAATATTTTTGTGGAAGGCGTGCCTTGGGGCCGTACGGCCTTAGGGCAAAAAAAAATTGTCTTCCTGATCAACTATAGCCAAAATCGACGAATGAACAATCGATTTAGGGGTTTTTGGATGTTGCGAATCTAACGGTGAGGTCCGTTTGGACTCAAAGTGAACCCAAAAGAAATAGTATGCTGGATCCACCAAAAATTACCCTGCAAAACTGTTGAAACCCCAGATCTGCTTCCAATGCAAATTTTTCAAAACAAGAACAAGTAGTTGCAGATTTGAAGCTCTGATACCATGTAGAATTTGAGCAAATACAACTTCATAGGAGCCCAATGACCTCTGCAAGTGAAGAATACCTGTTACAAGGAGAAGCAAAGAGAAGCAACAAAGAGAACAGTAAAAATGCTCAAAAATGTGGAGCTCTGTATTATCCAATGTGTAAAAGAATAATTACAAAAGAAAAGATTTCAACCACATATAGGTCAAAAAACCTTAAAAAGGAAAACCCTAGGCTTGCACGTTAAGAATTAATAAAATAATTAATTACTATGCACCTAATGTTAGCTTAAGTGTAAAAGAGATAAGAGGGAACTTTAATTAATTAAACAAATATTGTTTAATTAATCAAATAAATAACCAATTACTCTAACATAAATAATGGAGGGACAGGATCAAGCCAAAATGGACAAGATCAAGGGCTAGGGTGAGTTGAGGACTCACAAGCCCTCACATCTCGCCATGTGGTAGGTGACATGGAAAGAGGAGATGAGGTGGACATGACATGGAGGTACTACATAATTCCTTTGGATTTGGACAAGATCTCCTCATAAAGGAGGTCTGTGTCCACATGTGGGTTGAGAGGACAAGTGGAGAATTAGAAATTCCTCAAAAATCCACATGGGTATGGGAGAAGGAATTTTCAATTCCTTCAAATTCCTCGAGAGAATTAATGTGAATTAAAAATTCACATGGGGAAGGGGTTGCCTTCTCCCAAATGAGAAAGCATTTAAGGCAGTTCACTTTGGACACATGCCATAAATGGCATGTTGATTAGGTTGTCCTAATTAAGTGATTAGGTTGTCCAAACATATGATTAGCTGGGCTAATGATGGATTAGGGGCAAGTGGAGGATTATGGAGGATGTGACCCTAATCATGCTTAGGAGTGTGCACAGCCTAATCATAAATTAATTAGGTTAATTTGGATTAGAAGAAATTATGGAGGATGTGACATTTCGAGAGAGAATAATTTGAATTAAAAATTGATTTAATTCAAAAAGGCATAAAGTGACTAAATTAAATAAATTGGGATATCTATTTAATTTAGAGAGGAAAGAGGGGAAGGTATTTAATTGATTTATTAAATACCTTAGGGATGTTAGGCTACAGGGTGATATTAATCAAATAAAAAATTATTTAATTAATGCGGATGAAGGATGTAGGATAGAGGAATAGAGAGGGGTAAATTTGACCATATGGGGGTGGTCAAATTTAAGTGTCTATATTTTTCCCCTCTTTGAAATATTGTTAGAATAATAGTGTTTTAAAGAAAAATGAAACACAGACAAATCGATAGAAGAAAAGAATGACAGACGATGCCCCAGTGTTGCAGGGAAGTGGATAGAAAGGAAAGATGGAGGAAAATGGTAGGAAATAAAAAACAAACTACTCGATAGAAGAAAAGAATGACAGACAATGTTCCAATGTTGTAGGGAAGTGGATAGAAAGAAAATATGGAGGAAAATGGTAGGAAATGAAACACAGACAAATCGATAGAAGAAAATAATGACATGTGATGCTCTCGTGTCACAGTGAAGTGGATAGAAAGGAAAGATGGAGGAAAATGGTAGGGTATGCCCCCTCGAGAGGGCGGATGGGGAAGAAATAGGGGCCCTAGGCAACTTCTCGATATGAAGAAATGGAGGGCACCATGAAATAGAGCTCGAAAAGACACATGGGGTGCGAATGGTAGCCACCAAAAGAAAAGGGGTGAAAGAAATAATAAAAGGTTAAATAAAGGGTAAAAATTACCCAAAATTTAAAAGGCTAATTGTGAACCCCTAAACCTGCAAATGCACAAAGACGACAAACATTGTCAGTGTTAGATCAAAATGCATGCAAAAATGAGGGATTCCCCATAAAATCCATCTATTCAAGCTAAGATTAGGAAAATAATAAAACTTAAACAACAATGCAAGCAATCCTAATCAAGTTAATAGCATAAAGATCCTATGGGGGAATTGGTGCCAATGAGGTGTTGCAATTGGCCCTTTCCCAATTCCTATGTTGCAACGTAGATTGGATGAGGAATGAGCACATTTTGGCCAATGTGTATGATAAATGCATAAATTTGAATTTGAAATGGTGAGTTGACTTGTTGAAGAGGGAAGAGAAGTGAAGTTAATGTCACTTGGCTCAAGGTCAAGGACATGTAAGAGGCATTGAATGCCTTGTTGGAAGGACCAAGTCCACTTGGTCTTTTTGAATTCAAATGAGGGAATATTCCTTTTTTGATGATTTGTGAGGGAAAATAGAAGAATTAATAAATCAAAGAAATTGATTTATTGTGCAACTTGCATTCTCTAGAGGATTTTAGTGAGAGAGATTAGCTTAATCAAGGTTTTGATTAATTTAATAAAAAATTAGATGATGTGACAATTTAGACTTAGATTTATGAATTGATTTAAGTCAAGAATTGAGAGGAAATGATTTATCAAATAAATAATTTGATTTATTTAATCAAGAAGGAACATGTTAGATTAAATCAAATAAGGTTTAATTTATTTAATTTAATAAGAGGAGTTTTAGAGAATTTAATCAAATAAAATGATTTATTTAATTAAACAGATATGTTAGGTTAATTAAATTAAATTGATTAATTTAATCAGAGGGAGTGATAGACTTAATCCAATAGATAGTGATTTATTGAATTAAAAGATAGAAAGTAATGAAATGCTGAGAATGTGATTTAAGAGAAAACGTTGTTAGTAATCGGGATCAGGTGTGCCAAAACGAACTTGTACATTTTCCATGTCTACATTTTGCCCCTCTTTGAAGCAATGTACTTGTTGCATTGATTCAAAGAATAAACTGTTGTGATCAAAGGTTCAGGATTTTTTGAATTTTTTAGATACCCCACTACTGCCCCAGCAGAAGGATATTGCTGGATATTGCCCCCTCGAGAGATCGGACGAAAACTTTGTTTTTTGGATGATCTCGCGAAAAAGATGACAAGGTGCCCGACAGGCCAGAAATGCCCCAGAATGCCCGAAAAATGCATTAAAATGCCAGAAGGGATGAAGAATGACCTTTGGTTAGGTGAAACGGGATCAGGGCAAAAAACCCTCTCCGGAATGTCAAATTAGGTTAAAAAACCCTAATTTTTGAGCTTAAATAGACCTCAAGGGGTCATTTTCAAAACATTTGCACTCTTAACTTTGAACAAATTGACATTTGAGCACTGAGTCTTAGACAAAATGGCACAATGAGAGCTTCCCCTACACATATCGAAGCGGGTACGAGTATATCAGTGACCAGTCGCCACAGGACCCATGGTATGTACCCCAATCCCACTTTTAATTTTCTCATTTTACGTGCATTTATTAGGGTTTAAGTACAATCGAGTCAGCGCGGCGCGATATTGCGCCTTGGAAAATTTCCAAACTAGCCTGCAAGGTCCCATATAGGGTCGCGTGTGCATAAAGCGTCGCGCGACGAAGTTTGTACTTAGGGATTTTCAGTTTTTAAAGTCGGTCGCTTGCTCAAACAACGCCGCGCGAGCCAATTAGCTATCTAAGTCTGTCGTGTGGCACACTTTTCTATCTAAATTTGTCGCGTGGCGCAGTTTGGAGACTTACAAACTGCGCCGCTTTTTTTGTTTCAAAAGCGAAAGGCGATATGGACACCAGATTTTTTCTAGGAAAGCTAACGTGGGACTTTTCCTTGCACAGGAGACACCCGAGGTTATTCATTCGAGGGAGCACCAATGGCCAGTATTTGAGCGATTAGCTGATATGCACATATTTCTCCAAGAGCAGCTTGGGATGCTTGGTCTGTGGTTCGTTTCCTACGTCCCTCCTGTGCGAGCACATCTGGGTATGATGCATGCTTTGGTTGAGCGGTGGCATAGCGAGACCCCATCTTTTCATCTTCCCACTGGCGAGGCCACTATCACTCTTGAGGATGTCTAGCGCATCCTGCGACTACCCATTCATGGAGAGCGAGTGATTTATGATTTGGAGGAGGGGAGGGATGCCTGCTTCGATGTCATAGGTGTGGACGAGCTCATGCTCTGCAACGGTCAGATAGATTTGGAGAGGTACCGGGGTATAGCCCCTACTTACAGCCTTATTTTGGCCGCCATTATTTCTAGCCTTGTAGCTCTTGATCGGCGCGACCGATATTTCAGTCCAGGTTGGGGACTAGCATGGCAGAAAATGTGTGCTCGCCGAGTGCATTATGCCTAGGGACCAATACTGCTGGCCTCCTTATATAGGGATTTGCATGAGTTTGTTTATTTGGAGGGTCGGGCTCTTGGGGCTAGATTGACTCTTCTTCATGTTTGGGCATTTGAGCAGATTTCAATGCTTCGACTGTTTGTGATACCGATTGCTTTAGATATTGATGATCCTTTGGTGTGGCGGTATGGTGAGGTGACGATTCGCTTCACCCACATGGGTACAGATGGCATAGCTCACTGGCGGCAGGTTCTGGATGAGATGATTGTATTCATTAGGAGGCCATATATGGGTATGGGCCCATGGATGGATGATGCAGAGCAGCTCTTCTTTGCTCGTCAGGACAAATTTATGCAAGGTCACGAGCATACTTTGATAGAGAGATACCTTCCAGACATAGTGGCCAGGCAGTTCGGGGAGGTGCAAGATATACCCGATGCTCAGTATATGGCCATCTTTGTTCGTATGGCCAGGGAGATAGATGGAGATAGCCCATTCCAGCAGACGAGGCAATGACCTCATTTAGGCAGTTATTGGCTCAATCATGGGCATATGATCAGGGGCCAGCAGACGCAGGGGTGACTCCAGCGTATAGGGCATGGTTCAAGCTGCTAGTGAGATTAACAATTCCGCAGACAGTGCTTCCACGTCGCAAGCCGAGAGGTAGGTCAGCAGGCAGGGGTCGGGGAGGTGTACCACCTCCTTGGCAGTCACCTCCGAGGGATCCCACATAGCATGTGGCAGGACAGGATGGGAAGCCCCATGTGCCAGCACAGCAATAGCTGATAGTACAGCCAACAAGACAGCCAGCGAGCCAGCCAGATGTTCGTGACATATTGATTCAGCAGTTACAGGGGTAGGTACGGGTTCTGACAGGTGAGTGGGATGAGGCCCGACAGCGGGTTGCTATGGTTATAGCAAAGAGAGACCTGGCACGATCCGAGAGAGATCAGAAGATGGGCCGACGGAGGCAGTTAAAGAGTGTTGCTTCCACATCCTGGGGCCGATCAGTTGATATCCGAGATTATAGGGATGCTATCAGAGAGGCCGAGTACTATCGACACCATTATCAGCAGGTAGTACCATCAGACAGCAGGGTGGCAAACTTTTCCCAGCAGATAGGGAGGCGACCGACAGAGGCACATGGTGAGAGGCAGGATGGAGAGGGCAGCAGCCAGTAGGGCCCACTCCCCTTTTGATCACATGATAGTTTGCTTCATTTTTTATATACGGGCTGCAATATTTTAGCCTTATTGTATTATGTAGTTGATGAACCCCTGATCCGATTTGTATCATGACAGTATTTTTTTTATGATATATATGAGATAATTCGCCTTTTTATGATATGTATGGTGCACATGTATGATATGAAGATGTATAATATGTAAATGTATGATGCTATGAGATGTTTTTATTCTTATGCTTATGTGATGTAATGTATGTAATGGATGCATTTTCTTTTGTGTATTTTCCATGTTTTAATGATGTAATGCATATTAATGATGGTGATGAATACAAATGGTAATGGTTGCAAATGATAATGGACGTAAATGATTATGTATGATGTAATGTTGTGCTTAAAAATGTTTAGAATAACATCTTTTAAGATAATGATATGATGCCATGTGTTTTAATGCTGATGATCATGTGGATGCAGGGTGTATGCATAGGCGATGCTTTGATTACTATTATGATACCATGTTAGTGTGGAAAGAAGGTAGAAGAAACGCGGTATTAATGAATTAGTTAGGATAGAAATGGTGATTTGCATTACTAGGAATTGAGATTTTCAAAGGGTCAATTGCGTTATGTTTGATAACACATATAGGTATGATGCATCAAGGTATAAAGGACCAGGATGGCATTTGTACCTAGTGTGATGGAATTTGACTCAACAATCAGATAGGAGTATTCTTGTTCACACTTAACATACATACTTCATTCGGGATGTAGTTCAAAAATTCTAAACATCTCAGACCAAAACACAGAAAAGCAAGCTTTCCTATATGGTCAACAAGATACCAAAAATATCTTCCCTACAAACCAAATAAAACATGCACAACTAAGTTATTTTACAAGTGTATCCCACAAGCATAGCAGATAAAAAAGATAATGATCATTTCCCCATTCCTTTCTCTCTAAACCTGTTTTGTTTAGGCATCATCAAGAGGTCCTTGGAATGAGTGCAAACTAAGATAAGTCTAAACAAGACCAAAATAAAGTAATCAAACAAGCTAATGTTCTTCATACCGCTAACCAAGACTAACTACTATGAGGGGTACCTGATGCTTATGTCCATCGCAGGAAAGCTTCATCATAGGACATGTAGTGATCAGGGTTTTGATGGGACTGATTGGGTGATAAGCTATCGATACTCCGAGTTGACCAACTTTCTTGTTTATTGACTTAGACTTCCAAGACTTTTGACGATTGGGCGTTTACTTTAGAACCTGCTAAAATTGCTTCTGACTGACTCACCGAAGGGTGAAAGCGATGACTGATTTTATTATGAATGACGATAAATCACGGGTGAAAGCGAGATGAAATGGATGCACCATTTTGGTTTTTTCGATATTTTGAGGCTGTTTTTGGTATTTTCACATTTTTCAATGTTTTTGGTATTTTAAAGATTTACAACAAATAGACTAATTTAAAGACCTATCCTAGGGGTCTTGGGAGATTATCCATAGATTAGCCTTGCCTACATTATATACGCAGAGACCACGTAGTTCGACTAAAAACAGACTTGACTCAATGATAAGATGGACAAACGGATTGCCATTTTATTGCTTAAAGGACTGACTTAAGATGCAGACTAGATGGGCAAACGGATTGCCAATGCGATGGACACTTAAATGACTGACCCTAAATGTCTCGGGGGATGATCAAATATCAACTTTGCCTACGTTCAAGCTCAGAGATGACGTAGTTCGACAAGGTAAAAGACTGACAAGACTCAATGATGAAATTTTTGATGATTTTTCTGATATTTCAACATGTTTTTGGATTTTTGAATGATTTAGATGTTTTTGGATTTTTGATGATTTTGAAGAAGATCACGAGAATATACACGAATCCGATCTGATGCCAATACAGGAACTTGCCCCCAGCGTGGTGTGATAGACTACTTCAATAAAGACAGGACAAACTGACCTTAAGAATGCCAAGAAGTTCCATAGTGGAATATGGTATGGACACCAGCTCAGGCTATGGTATGGATGCGAGTGGATGGGTGGATGGATGATTTGAGATGCGATGGAATGAGTGAGTCATGCAGATCCTGGTAGATGGGGGGTGCTTTATTTACACTTAGTGCCTATTTGCTAGGTTTTCACCAAGGTACTTGTCCAAAGCGCCACCGAAGTGGTTTTCACTAGAGGACGATTTTTTTCTTTTCTCTTTACTATTTTCAATCATTTTTCTAATTTTTTTGTTTTTTTGGGTTTTTGCATTTTTTGATTTTTTTGTTGTCACCAAGACGCCTGTTTGCTAGGTTTTCATCAAAGTAACCATTTTTTCAGGACTTTTTCTGATTTTTTTGTATTTTTTGGTTCTATACCTTGCAAGATTTAGGCATAAAACTTTTTGAGGTGAGAGCTATTCATGGGCTCCTGCAGGGGCTCGCCTTCCGGTGTCGACAACTGATATGCCCCCAATTTGTAACTTACAGTGATGACAAAGGGTCCCAGCCAATTGGGCTCAAACTTTCCCTTCGTATTCGAGTTTGGCACATTCTTTTGATTTTCTTTCAGCACAAGGTCACCAACTTGAAAAGTGTGTTGTCTTATCTTCTTGTTGTAGCTCCATTTTAGGCGATGTTGGTACACTTGTAGATGATTTAGGGCATCCATGCATAGTTCATCTAGTAATTCTAGCTCATTCAGTCTTGTAACCCTATATTCCTCATCTGTGATGAGGTTTTGCAATGATATCCTCAATGATGGGAACTCGATCTCAATAGGGAGAATGGCTTTTGATCCGTAGACCAGGGAGAATGGGGTGGCGCCTGTTGGCGTGCAGATGCTGGTGCGGTAGGCCCATAAGTCAGGATTTAGCTACATATGCCAATCACGACCAGAGTCATTGACTATTTTCTTGAGGATTTTTAGGATGGTTTTATTCGTAGCTTCTACTTGGCCATTGCCTTGTGGATAGTATGGAGTGGAAAAGCGGTGCTAGATTTTGAATTTTTCACATAAATCACCGACATCCTGATTTTTGAAGGGTGTCCCATTATCAGAGATAATTGATTGGGGAACACCATATCGAAAAATGAGGTAGTTCAGGATGAACTTGGATATTTGTTTTCCCGTGATGTAGGTCATGGGAATTGCTTTGACCCACTTTGTGAAATATTCAGTGGCAGTGATAATGAACTTGTGGCCATTGGATGAGGTGGGCAAGATTTTATCAATGAGATCGAGCCCCCATTGTGAAAAGGGCCAAGGTGTAACAATGGGATGTAATTCTTGAGCTGGTGCGTGAATGAGGTCCCCATGATGTTGGCATTGCAGACACCTTCTGACAAAGTCATGTGCCTCTCTTTCCATTGTCGGCCAATAGTACCTGGTTCTTAGCAACTTTTTAGCCAAGGTCATACCACTCGAGTGCGATCCGCACATGCCATTGTGTACCTCAATTAGAGTAGTCATGGCCTCCTCAGGTTTTAAACAATGTAGCAAGGTTCCATCGATACTTCTACGGAAGAGGGTCTCTCCTAGGATGACGAATCATAAGACCCTTTTGACAAAGGTTCGCTTTAGGTTTGGAGTGATGTCAATGGGGAGGATTCCTAACCTTAGGTAGGTGTATATGTCATGATACCAAAGATCACCGGGACCAACGAGTTCACACGCGTATTCTAACTCTGGTACCTTGAAAGTGGGTACGAGAAGCTGCTCTACCAGGAATTCATGTTTCGAGACGTTGCAAGGGATGTCTAGTAAGGATCCAATTGTTGCCATTGCATCGGCTGCTCTGTTGTTTGTCCTTGGTATCTGCTCAAAGGTGATGTCAATGAATGATTCTTTGAGGCTTTCTACCACCTTTTTGTATGGTGCGAGCTTATCATCCTTAGTTTGGTATTCACTGTTAACTTGGTTGATGATAAGTTGCGAGTCCCCATAGACCTTTAATGCCATGATTCACCACTGTGCTACAATCTTGAGGCCTATGGTCAAAGCCTCGTATTCTGCAATATTGTTGGTACAGGGGAACACCAGTTTATATGATCTGGGTATACAGTCTCCTTGCAGTGTGATGAAGAACACACCAGCTCCTGATCCATGTTGCGTGTGGGAGCCATTGAAGTACAATTTCCAGTGGTCGGCTGCACCAAGGTTGAAAAGGGACTCATCTGGGAATTCTGATATGAGTGGGTTGTCTGTGTAGATGGGAGCTTCTGCGAGCTGATCTGCAATGACTTGTCCCTTTATGGCTTTTTGTTCTACATACTTGATATCATGTTCGGACAATATCATTACCCACTTAGCCATTCTACCTATAAGCATTGCTTTTGACAATAGATATTTTAGAGGGTCTATCTTGGCAATCACCTTGATTTGATGAGATAGCATGTAGTGTCTAAATTTCTGAGCTGCAAATACTAGTGTTAGGAAAGCCTTTTCTCTTGATGTGTAATTGAGCTCGTGCTCCACCATTGTTCTGCTGATGTAGTAGATGGTCTGCTCAGTTCCCTTTTCATCATGTTGGGCTAAAAGTGCACCAAGGGTGGTTGTTTTTGTTGAGATGTACAAAATCAATGGCTTCCCTATAATTGGTGGCATCAACACAGGTGGTGTAAGTAGATATTCTTTAATTTTACTGAATGCTTGCTCACATTTGTCGTCCCATCTGAAGGCTACTCCCTTGTGAAGCAGGTGTGAATAGGCAATTTTCTTATCTGCTAGTTGTGCTATGAATCTCCAGATGGACTGGAGTCTGCCTTGTAATCCTCTGAGTTGCTTTAATGTTCTTGGCGCTTCCATTTCAAGGATTGCTTTTACTTTTACAGGGTCCACCTCTATCCCTCTCATTGAAACTATGTATCCCAGCAGCTTTCTCGATTGTACCCCAAAGACACACTTCTTCAGGTTGATTCTGACCTTATATTGTTCTAGCCTATCAAAGATAGCACTTAGGGTTGCTACATGGTCCTGTCTCTTCTTTGATTTAGCCAATATGTCGTCCACATAATCTTTGACTGTTTTATGGATCATGTCGTGGAAGATCAATGGCATGGCTCTTTGGTATCTAGCTCCTGCATTTTTCAACCCAAATGGCATCACATTCCAGTAGTAGGTGCCCCAAGGACATGTAAAGGTTGTCTTATGTTGGTCTTCCTTTGCTATCATTATCTGATTATACCTCGAGAAGCCATCCATTAGGGATAGAATCTCATGTTCAGTCATCATATCCACTATCATGTCAATGTTGGGTAGTGGAAAATCATCCTTAGGACATGCTTTGTTTAGGTCTCTGAAATTTGTGCAAATGTGGATGCCCCCTTTCGATTTTGAGATAGGTACAAGATTTGATACCCATTTTGGATAGTCGATCGGGTGTATGAAGCCAACATCCAAAAGTTTTTGTAGCTCAATCTTGACGAGCAAGGCTATTTGTGGGTGCATCTTCCTTAGCTTTTGTCTGACTGGTTTTGCTCCTTCTAGCGCCAAAATGTGAACCCCTAAACCTGCAAATGCACAAAGACGACAAACATTGTCAGTGTTAGATCAAAATGCATGCAAAAATGAGGGATTCCCATAAAATCCATCTATTCAAGCTAAGATTAGGAAAATAATAAAACTTAAACAACAATGCAAGCAATCCTAATCAAGTTAATAGCATAAAGATCCTATGGGGGAATTGGTGCCAATGAGGTGTTGCAATTGGCCCTTTCCCAATTCCTATGTTGCAATGTAGATTGATAAAGAAACAGTCAAATCTCCAAAGATATTTGAGCATAACCTTGGTGCAAATATGAAAATGTGATGTATGCTTGGAGGAAATGGGCAAAATTAGTTCTCAATTGAAGAGAGTAACTTTGCATGTGAATTGTGTATGAAGATTGAGAGGAGAGGTCTCCAATATATAGACTTCTATTTGGAAGAAGTGAGCAATATTGAGCAATGTGGGACAAAAGATAATCCAATGGCATTGTGCCACTTGTCCACATGTGATTGGATGAGGAATGAGCACATTTTAGCCAATGTGCATGATAAATGCATAAATTTGAATTTGAAATGGTGAGTTAACTTGTTGAAGAGGGAAGAGAAGTGAAGTTAATGTCACTTGGCTCAAGGTCAAGGACATGTAAGAGGCATTGAATGCCTTGTTGGAAGGACCAAGTCCACTTGGTCTTTTTGAATTCAAATGAAGGAATATTCCCTTTTTGATGCTTTGTGAGGGAAAATAGAAGAATTAATAAATCAAAGAAATTGATTTATTGTGCAACTTGCATTCTCTAGAAGATTTTAGTGAGAGAGATTAGCTTAATCAAGGTTTTGATTAATTTAATGAAGAATTAGATGATGTGACAATTTAGACTTAGATTTATGAATTGATTTAAGTCAAGAATTGAGAGGAAATGATTTATCAAATAAATGATTTGATTAATTTAATCAAGAAGGAACATGTTAGATTAAATCAAATAAGGTTTAATTTATTTAATTTAATAAGAGGAGTTTTAGAGAATTTAATCAAATAAAATGATTTATTTAATTAAACAAATATGTTAGGTTAATTAAATTAAATTGATTAATTTAATAAGAGGGGGTGATAGAATTAATCCAATAGATAGTGATTTATTGAATTAAAAGATAGAAAGTAATGAAATGTTAAGAATGTGATTTAAGAGGAAACGTTGTTAGTAATCGGGATCAGGTGTGCCAAAACGAACTTGTACATTTTCCATGTCTACACTAATTAGGGTAAAAACTGAAAATCATATAAATATTAAATTTTAAAATTTACTATTCACCTAATTCCCATTTGCACATGTGTCAACTGACTAAGCCAGAGAGAGAGAGAGAGAGAGAGAGAGAAAGAGTGACAAGGATGGTTGATGGATCGAGCGGTGACTAGGCATACGTAGACGACAAGCTGATCTACTAGGGTGAGGAGGTATGAGCATACTACTACAAGTGTGAAATGCCCCTCCAGGTAGGCTTCAAGACTCACTTTGTGATTTTGATTTATTTTTTAAGCACATTTTGAAATGTTGGGTCGAGTAGAATAGGATTCAGCTATGGTACGGAAGGGTGAATTCACCCATCCATAAGGAAAATTTGCCTATTGTGGAGGACTGGCGAAGAAGGGGCAAAGTCGCGCTACACAGGGGCGAGTGCGTGAGGTGGAGGGGCGATTGCAAAATCACCTCTCCCCAAAAAGGGCTATCTTGCCTTACCTAGGGGCAGGAATGTTAATAGATAAGCGAATGTGAATTTGCCAAAACTAGAAAAGGGCGAATTCGTATTCGCCCAAAAGGGGAAAAGGAAAATACAAATTTTCACAGAAGGGAAATGAGTGGATTTGAATCTACCCCTTGGGGGAAATGGGAAAATGCGAATTTGCCCATCAGGGTGAAGATGTAGGGGCAATTTTGAAATTGCCTTTGAGCGAATATGCGCCTGGCAAAGAAAGGGGAAAATTTTCCTGACAAACAGGAAAATTCGCCAATAGACAGAAAATGGGCAAACAAACTAGTTGGACAGGCAAACGCGTGGGAATGGGAAAAAAGGGGGGAATTTTCCTAACACAGAGGTGAATTCACCAAACTAAGGTAGGGATGAAAAATGAAAGAAAAGGGAAATGAAAAGTTTGGAAACTAACAAAGCGGTCTACATGGATGCAGAACTTCGAGAGGCTAAGGACTCATGAGAGACATTCAACAGTTATGGAGGTTACAGTTCAGGCATTGAATGCCCATGATCATGGCACACTTGCATAGGATGGATTGTTGCACATGTTGGGGTATCCCAACCTCCGAGCACACCAAGGATTGTTGACAGCATTGCTGGAGAGATGGATTTTGGAGACATCAACTTTCCATCTCTCGACAAGGGAGATGACAGTCACACTAGAGGATGTATGGAGGATATTGGAGTTGCCCATCTGAGGGAACCTAGTCAACTAGACCTACAACGGGGCGGTGGAGGACATTCTACGAGCTTGTTTTGGACCAATAGATCTACCCATCCAAGGCAGGGAGTTGGATGTGGATGCATACCTGGGATTGGAGATACCAACCCTACCACTATACTTGTGTGGACTGATCAGTGGTATTTTATTGCCTGACAGGAGCAGATGATTTTGCAGCCTCAAGGTTATTTAGATTGTTAGATACATTGTAGAGAGATGAGAGGGCGTGTTTGCATGGGGGGCTTGTGTACTAGCTTAACTGTACAGGGATATGCACGTTGTCTACTACAAATGAGCGTTGAGTGTCACACATGTGACATTGTTGCAAGTATGGGGCTGGGAGCACATCAGTGTTGTCAGGCCAAACATTTTGATTGTGAGAGCATGAGATTAGACCTTGACCATAGCTTATTGGTAGGGTATGGATCATGAGTGGAGGATTCACTACCAAGATGTGGGAGACTTGGAGGGATGGAGGAGGAGGATTGATGATCTGAGGATGGAGGACATCACTTGGAGGTTGTACCTGGCACGACAATTCTAGGGGTGGAGGGATGAGGATAGGATATACAGGGGTTACTTCTTTTCAGTATGCTACTTGATTGGTCAGGATCCTCTAATTGTGGAGCTGCATAGATCAGACAAGGTCACCCGCTAGTTTGGGATTGAGCAGGACACACCTGTTGGACCATAGAGATTTTGACGGTTCACACGAGAGCCTGCAACATTGTGGGGAGATAGGATTACTCTAGATTATGCTCGACACGTGTGGGAGGGGGCACTAGTGACACAGTACCCATGGAGGGGAGGGCTAGCAGATGTAGGTACCACAACACGGTACGCTGTGTGGTGGGAGGAGATGGGCCCCAAGAGGATGATGATAGAACATCCAATAGTAGGAGCACTTGGATTTAGTTTGGATGATGAGAGGAGGCTGGCTAGGCAATAGAGGATAAGGAGATGAGATTGATAGAGGAGAGGAGGGGATGTCGATATAGAGATGCAGGAGATGGGGGAGGAGCATCAGGGCATGAAGGTGGATGCCTCGGAGGTGGGGCCACTAGCGATGGTGCCTTATGTACCACCACCACCAGAGGATCCCTCGGTACTATTGATAGGAGCCTTGGCCAGAGTGTGGATATTAGAGCAGAGGTTACGAGACTCAAAGGTAGACCGAGACAGACTATAGACAGAGATAGGCAAGTTGTAGGGTGAGGTGGGGAGGCTACAGGAGGTAGAGAGGGTTGCAGAGAGGGGCTACGGGGCCCTAGTAGACGAGGCCTTGAGGATGCAAGGGGAGAGGGATGTAGCTTGGAGGGAGTGAGATGAGGCCTTGAGGGAGAGGGATGAGCTGAGAGATAGGGCAGAGTGCATAGAGGAGATGATGGGGGATATTGGCAGGTGGATGGAGAGGGTAGAGGCAGCACATGCCCAGGTATAGGCACTATAGGGAGAGAGGGATGCCACAGATCAGAGGATATCCCATCTATAGGCATTGGTAAACGAGATGAGGTTGGCACAGGATGCCTAAGAGCAGGAGAGGAGCCATATCACAGGGAAGCTAGATAGATACCGAATTGAGTGAGACTTAGCGAGGGCACAAGCGGCAAAGGCAGTTGATGCCAAGACATAGGCGACCTACTACATGCTTGCATATCAGTAGGTCATCCCAGATCCAGTATAGAGGGTCTTGCCCTATGTTAGAGCAGTGCCTCAGGTGCTAATACCATCATAGGGAGACACTCACACATGAGGATATAATAGTTATCATGAGACACCTCCCAGAGGCAGAGGATCAATGCCAGAATCCCCATAGAGGACAAATGCATACAGCAGTGGATCAGTCAGGAGAGGGGGATGAGGGGATAGGGCCTATATTTTTGACAAGTGAAGAGTTTATGTACAGTACATAGGGACAAAGACTACAGATTCTTTTCCTCAGATTCAGATATTGATTCATTCATTGATTCATGTATTCTTTATTCTTTATTCATTATTCTTTTAGGAGATGTAGTCTCTGTATTATCTAATTAGCGCTCTGTACTTGTACCGTTATTTCATGGATTTTCATGGACTTGATGGATAGACTTTATTATGTTTTATGATGGACTCATTATGGAATTTTATGATCTTTTATTATTGACTGGATGGACATGATAGACATGATACTATTTTTGATATGTATATGATATGCAATGGACAATTTTTGACACTATGTGGTTATCATGTGATGTGATGGATATTTATTATGTTCATGTGATATGGTTATTTATGATTATTGATGTATGCATGTGATTATGGTGATTTATTTTTATGCCTATGTGGATGATATGGATGATATGCATTATGTCTAATGATTGTGGATGCACGATGTGATGTAATATGGTTTATGCTCTTATGATGTATGCTATGGACATGTCACTAATGATCTATGATGCAGGTGGCAATCTGATTATGATTATTATGTGATGTATGCATATGGGTTATGATATGATAATTTATCATGTATGGATGATACATTTTAATGGTTGTTTATGTATGGATGGATGACATGAAAATGCAATGAAATGTAATGGATGAAAATATATGATGTATATATACGTGATCATGATATGGATGGATGTATCAAATGTGATGTAATGCAATGTATTAAATGAAATGAATTGACATGTTTACAATAATAATTCAAAACAATCAAGAATGATAATGTAAATAGTGATGATATGATATGCAACAATCTTAAAATGCTTAGAATAACGAATCAATATTAATCTAAACAATCTAGGATGATAATGAAAATGACAATGCAACAAAATGATAATGAAAAGAAATGAACTTAAGATGTTTAGAATAAAAAATCTATATTACTCTAAACAAATGAAGATGATAATGAAAATGGTAATGCAATTGGATAATGAAAATGAAATGAACTTAAGATGTTGAGCATAACAAATAAGTATTTATCTAAACAACTTAAGATGAAGATTATAATGATAAGATGATGAAAATGTAATGAAATGATAATGCAATGGACTTAAGATGCTTAGAATAACAAATCTATACTATCCTAAACAACTTAAGATGAATATGATAATGATAATGAAATGAAATGCAACAATAATGCAATGAAATGGACTTAAGATGCTTAGAATAACAAATAAATATTATCCTAAACAACTTAAGATGAAGTTGATAATGATAATGAAATGAAATGCAATGATAATGCAATGAAATGGACTTAAGATGCTTAGAATAACAAATAAATATTATCCTAAACAACTTAAGATGAAGTTGATAATGGTAGTGCAACTAGATATGAAATGCATATGGATAATGATAATGAAAATGCAACTAGATGAGCAATGATAAGTGTGACAATGCATCACATAAAAATAGTGAGATGAATGATAATGGGTGCGAGAGTGCACCTGTCAAAAACCATAGAAGCCCTGTCAAGAAGAAGAAGTGGGAGAGGAACATTTGCACAACCAAAATCACTAACCATAGACGAGGGAAAGGAGACAGATGGGAGAAATGCAATACGATGGAAAGATAAATGAAATGAAAATCTAAATGCCATTTTTCCATATTAGGAGCACGTATTTTTTCTATAGCATGGGACATGATATGCCAAGTTATAAGGAACCGAGGTTGATCAGTGTCCAATGCATAAAACAAACACAACAAACAAGAAGGTTATCCCAACACCCCAAAACCACAGAGGCTTTGGTTGGACCTGATGTTGAGATAACCACAAACACAAAGGATTCCCTAGTATAACACAAGACCACGGGGATCTTGGTGGCTACTATGCGGGACAACCATGAAGACAAAAGCAGACAAAAGATCAAGATATGACCCTATGTCTACTTGTCAGAGCGCACCTCAATATGATGGATCATGGTGACCCTAATGGAGTACTATAGGAAGCCCAAATGATAAACAAGATGTCAAAATCATCAAAAGATCACAACAAATTTCAAATGTCCTTTGTCATAGGATCAAGAGGGTGGATGGGATTGATGTGGTCTGATTAGGAAGGATACATCCTATTAAGACGAAGGATGGTGGATAGATTGGATGATTGAAATGACTCAAGATATTCAAAACTGGTTGTATCCCTTAATACTAGTGACCCTTGTTTGGAAGCACCAGCTAAATAGGGACATACTTGACGACGTGACATGACATTGACACACCCTAAGGATAGACCTAGGGTCTCAGGGGCTCATCAATTGATGGCCTTTCCTATGTGAAAGTGTAGAGACCTCATAGTTTGATAAAGGACCGATGACTGACCATGGATAAAAGCAGAAAGAGGAAAATGGAGACCTCGATGGATGACAAAGATCAGACAGAAAAATGCCAAGACCATACAAACGAATGATGGGGGATTGACACAAAGGGATAGTCCAATGCCTTAGGGACCGATCAAATGATTGTCCTTGCCTACGTAAAAGTGGAGAGGAAACATAGTTTGACAAAAAAATTCAAAGACAAGATGAGACCTGATGACGACTGACACAATGGAGGATCCTAGATGAGGACACAAGACCAACAAAACTACACAGATATACAGATGATGACAAGCTTAGGATTCTGGATAGCTAATTTAAACCATCCAATGCTCAATCACAATATACCAAGTGACAGATGATAAGATGTCAATGCGAGGATGGGGATCAATAGGATATAAGGATGGGCTATGAGGATAGGATGGATGGAAGCATAAAGCAACTAGGATGCAAGGTAGATAATGATTAAGCCCTCTACGAATGGTGCATGTTGCTAGGTTTTCACCAAACTTACTTATCCAAGGTGCCATGAAGAGTGGTTTTCACCATAGGACGAATTATTTCTCTTTACTATTTTTTTAATTTTTTGACCTTTTTTTTTTTTGTATTTTTGATCATTTTTTACCTTTTTTTGTATTTTTCTAAGTAGGACGACCCAGTTGATTCAGGTATAGAACGTCTTTAGATGCATGATATTGATAGGCTCATCTAAGGGATCTCCTTCAGGTGTTGAAAGCCTATATGCCCCAAAACCATTTTTTTTGTAATAACATAAGGACCCAACCAGTTTGGTTCACACTCTCCCTTCTTTTCTCTGTCTTGTTGGGTACGCTGATTTTCCTTCAAGACCAAATCTCCAATGTTGAACTAATGAGGACAGACCTTTTTGTTTTAGTTCCTCCTAAGATGATGCTGATATGCTTGAAGATGATTGTAGGCCTTGATATGTTTTTCATCCAAGAGTTCAATCTGACTTAAATGTACAACCCAAGCATCTTCGTCACTGATGAGATTCTTCAGGGAGATTCAGAGTGACGGTATCTCGACTTCGATCGACAAGATTGCATCGGCACCATATACAAGAGAGTATGGAGTGGTTCAAGTGGGAGTGTGGATGGATGTACGGTAGGCCCAAAGGACAAGATGGAGATGGAGATGCCAATCTCAACCAGTATTATTAACCATCTTTTTGAGGATTTTGATCAAGGTTTTTTTGGTTGCTTCTGCTTAACCATTACCCTGAGAGTAATAGGGGGTGGACCAACGATGTTGGATGTGATAGGTCTCACAAAAGAACTTCATATACTTGTTTTTGAAAGGCTTTCCATTGTTAGTGATGATGGTGGAGAGGATTCCATATTTACAGAGAATATGGAAGAGGATGAAATTGGATATCTAAATACTCATGATTTGAGACAGTGGGATTTCTTCCACCCATTTGGTAAAGTATTCAGTGGTTGTGATGATGAAAGTATGGCCATCAAAGGATGGAGGGTAAATCTTGCCAATCATGTCAAAACCCCATTGATAAAAAGGCCATGGTGTTATGATAGGTTGAAAATCTTGTGTTGGGGCATGGATTAAATTTGCATGTTGTTGATAAGGCAGACACTTCTTCATGAAATCGTAAGCATCACGTTCCATAGTGGGCCAATAGTATCCAACTCTGAGAATATTCTTTGTTAAGGCCATGCCATTTGAATGGGACCCACAAATACCACTATATACATCGTTTAATGTAGTACAAGATTCCAATTCGTTGAGACATCGAAGGAGCGTACCATCATACCCTCATTGATAAAGTGTATCTCCCACAATCATGTAGCGGGATGAGCATTGGATAAATGATTTTTATTGGTTGCGAGTAAGGTTAGGCGGGAGGATTTTGTCACGGAGATAAGTGTAAATGTCATGATACCAAGGTGAATCGGGACCTACGATAACACCATCTCATTGTCAGGGACATCGTATACAAGGATTAGTAGTTGCTCAATAAGAAATAGTTTGTTCAATCTTTGGGCATGTCAATAAGGGAACCACTCGTAGCCATTGCATCTGCTGCTTTATTCTGGGCTCTAGGGATCTATTGAAATTGGATGGAGGTGAAATACTTTTTAAAGTCATCCACCATGCGTTTGTATGGAAAAAGCTTATCATCTTTTGTCTAGAACTTATCATTGACCTGTTTGATAATTAGTTGACAATCGTCGAAGACTCAAAGATGGGTGATGTTCCATTGGATGGTGATTTTAAGGTCAATGATTAAAGCTTCATTCTTAACAATATTGTTGGTTCATGGAAAGGATAATCTAAATGACTTTGGGATATAGTCACCTTGTGGAGTGACTAATAAGACACTTGCACCAACTCCATTATGTGTATATGATCCATCAAAGTAGAGTTTCCATGTTTATGTTTTTGTGATTGTAAGAACCCCTTCATCAGGAAATTCTACTACTAGAGGATAAGCATCAACCAAAGGAGCATCGGCCAACTGATGTGCTATTACCTATCCCTTGATGGCCTTTTGGTCCACATACTCTATGTCGAACACACTTAGAAACATAACCCACTTGGTCATACGACCAGTCAAAGAAGTTTTGGATAACAAATACTTAAGTGGGTCCACCTTTGATATTAGCTTAAAGGGATTACTAAGCATGTAGTGATGAAGCTTTTGCAAACTAAAGACCACTGCCAAACAAGCTTTTCCATAGGATAATAGTTGATTTCATAACCTATAAGTGTTTAGCTGATGTAATAGATAGTGCATTCCTTGGAGAACTCATCATGTTGTGTTAATAATTCCCCCAGTGCAATGGATGTAGATGAGATGTATAATAGGAGTGGTTTTCCTAGAATGGGAGGCATTAGAATAGGTGGGTGTGCCAAGTACTCCTTAATCTTCTCAAAGCCTTCTTGACACTCTGAATCCCACTTGAAGGTGATATCTTTGCAAAAAAAATGAGTGAATGATTGACACTTATTAGCAAGTCGGGCTATGAAGTTCCTAATAGACTGTCGCTTTCCTTAAAGGCTCATTAAATGCTTGAAATTACGTGGCGGGGGCATTTCCATGATTGCTTTGACTTTGGTCGGATCTACCTCAATACCACTTTAGAGACTATGAAGCCCAATAGCTTTCTAGATGTGACCTCGAACACACATTTCTTTGAATTTAGATGTGGTTTGTTTTGCTCTAACCGCTCAAAGATTTTCCTTAAGATTGCAGGATTCTCTTCTCTAGTCTTGGATTTTCCTGATAAGTCATCATCATAATCTTCCATGATTATGTGGATAAGGTCATGAAAGATAACACTCATCACACGCTGATAGGTTACCCCCATATTTTTAAGGCCAAAGCGCATGACATTATAGCAGAAGGTGCCCCAAAGGGTAGTGAAGGCAGTTCTATGTTGGTCTTCGAGTGCGATTCTGATTTGATTGTAGCCAAAAAATCCATCCATTAGGGATAACATCTCATGTCCCACTGTAAGATCCACTAGCATATCAATGTTTGGAAGAGGGAAATCATCCTTTAGACAAGCCTTATTGATATCCCAAAAATCTGTACAGATTCTGATATTCCCATTTGCTTTGGCAATAGGCACTATGTTGGAGATCTAGTCATAATAGTCAATAGGTCTTATAAACCTAGCTTCTAACAATTTATCCAATTCTTTCTTGACAAGAAAATCCACTTGGGGATGCATTTTTTTTAGCTTCTGTTTAACAGGTTTAGCATCTGGATGAACGTCCAAATGGTGTACAACTAGTGTTCGATCTAGTCCTGGCATGTCTGAATAGGTCCATGTGAAGTTGATAATTCCTTCCTTGAGCAAGCTGACAATGGTGGAATTCTCTTCCTTTGACAATGATTTGGCTAAGTTAGTGATTTTAGGATCTTCACTTCCCAAATTAACCTCTTGTGTCTCTTCAATCAGGATAGAAGATCACTCAGACAAGTAAGCTCCTACAAGGGGAAGATGAACGTCCCCATCCTTCAGTGCCTCATCAAGGTTTTCACTATCAGATGCACCCTTTTTTTTTACTTTTGATGAGTCAAGAAGTGCCTCAAAGAGGTTTTCACTAGATGACCCTTTTTTATTTTGTTTCTTTCTATTTTTGTGATTGAGTTGTTCATCTTCCCCCAATTCCATGAGATGCACGTAAGTGTCCATTGAAGGAAAGGTGTCAATAGGCACTACTTCGTAGGTCCTAGTCAATTAGGTCAAGATGGCGAAGGGAAAAGCAAATGGTAAAGACAGATAAGCAGTCAAATAGGGAAGGGAGATCAACATCATCATGAGAAAGTATGATAGTTTCTTCTTCCGGTATATCCTCAAGGAGACCATCATCCGCATTGAAATTATTTGAAGTACCAGAGGATGATGGAGGACACTTATATTTTATTTCATACCCTAGACCTACATGTTTTGGTCAGATGGTTGTTTCAATAGGCAGGTGTCTTCCTTTCTCTTCTACACTGAGACCTCCCCCCTGATAATTGTACTTCTTAGAAAACCGCGATGCATGTGGATAGACTTCTTGGAAATATTCTACAAGGGGAGGCGATGGTTTGGGCTCTTCTTTGTAGACCCATTGGTTGATGTCATCTTCCATCTGATCCTGAAATATGCCCAAATCTTAGAATGTTTTAGAACCCATGTTCTTAGAGGTGAGGTTTTTGGTCTTTTCTTCCGCTCTTTGTGTTGACTGAGAGGGTTGCCCATACATGCAGGGAGATGGTGGCGTTGTGGCCACATTAAGTGTGGTTCACATTTCATATTCTTCGCAGCCCTTGTCAATGATCTAGACTTTCGTGATGGTGGATTCAAAGGTGGTGGATGCGGTGGATGTTGTGTTGGATGATGGATTGTGAGATGGATTGGAGGATGATGCCTGAGGAGCCCCCACTTCAACTCCTCGGCAATGTCGGGAGTGTGGAAAAGAGGCTTCGAGAGCACAAAAATATTCAAAGGGTTCAGGATCAACATGAATGGTTACCTCCATCCCATTGAAAGGAAATTTCAAGCAATGATGGTAAGTGGAGGGAACAGCCTGCATGGAATGGATCCATCGGCGGCCAAGGAGAAGGTTGTATGGAAGTTCCAAATCAAGGAAATGACACGTGGTGTACTGCACAATAGGGCCAACCTAAATAGGAAGACAAATGATGCCTTCAAAATCCCTCTCTGCATTATCATAGGCTTTCATGGTGATAACCTGATTATTCAAGCCAACTTGGGTATATCCTACTTGCTTTCTGAACTTCAATTTAAAAAGGTTAAGGGCAGAGCCATTATCTACTAGGACCCTTTTCACTTTATGACAAGCCATGAGGACTTTGATGTGGAGGGGATGGTTATGGTTTGATTCAATGGATGGCATATCGTTCTAGGTAAAGACTAGCTGATATGTGGATGAGAGATTCCCTACTAAGGCTTGGAATTGATTAGGATCTATATCATTTGGCGTGTGGGTATCCTGGAGAGCTTTGGTGAGGATTTACTGATGGACGGGGGAAGACTTGAGTAAATCCAAAATGGATATATGAGCGGGAGTCTTCCCAAGGTGATCAAGAATGTTATATTAGGAGCTCATAGAAGCTAGTTGGGATGACGTGGAAGGACTAGGAATGGATATGCGGGTGTGGCGCATAGTAACAACACATTGTGGGTCTTTGCCTTTAACACAGATCATTGACACACAAGGCTCTTCCTGAATAATGCACATAACTATGCCATCATAGTTCTAGGGTACATTCTTATAGCTAATGTTTTTAGTGTTGTTACCTCGGTTGTTGTTATTACTAGGCTTGAGATTAGCATTGGAAGTGTCGGTACCTTGATTATGGTTGGGGAAAGTGTTTTGATATATTTGTAGTTGAGAATTGGACAAGGTTGCCTGATTCACATCCACTAATATGTCACCTCGATCAGAAGATCTTGGATATATGTTTTAAGACCTTAACACTTATTAGTGGTGTGACCCTTGAATTTTTGGAAGTCACAATACTCGTTTTCCTTATACCAGGCAAACTTCGGTTTGGACTCATCAAAGGGCTTCATCACAGGATAGATAATCAGTAGATTGCTTGAAGCAACCTATTGAAGACAACAGTCAAGGGTTCTCCTAAAGGGGTGAATCAATGTTTATTGCTCCCCTAGTTATTCTAGTTGGATTGTTGAGGAGGACAGGGTGCACCATGCGGCACTGATATGACATTTTGAGTTGATTGTTGATGAGGGACACATTGCGGTCTTTGTGAGGTGTTGGATACTTGAACATATTTGGTATTAGTAACACCATCATTGACAGTGTTCTTATTCTTATTCCAGTAGCAAGATATATCACCTGATGATTTGTCCTTATCTGAGTTAAAAAATTTGACTTGTCCCTTAGCAATGAGGGCCCTCTCAATGGTGGTGACCTTTTCAATGACTTCTAAAAAGGTGGTAACACGGTACAGATTAAGATTATGCACCATAACAAGATGGAAATTTGTGACGAACATGGTCACCATGTCTTTCTTACTAAGGTCTTATTTTAATCGGCTGGCTAGGGCACACCACCTTTGGAGGTAGCTCACAAAGGTTTCTCCCACACATTCCTTCTCTTTCAGTAGATCTAAGGTATCTATGTCTTTCTCCAAATTGAAGGAGAAATGTGGCACAATTTTTTCTGACAGATCTACGAAGGAAGAGATTGATTCCTTATGAAGACCCGTGAACCAGTCTAGGGCTATCCCTATCAGACTTCTAGGGAATAGAGTAGGAGATCATTATCATTATGCAGAACTTCTTGGCAATGTGAGTAAAAATCCTGCAAGTGGGTCCTTGGGTCACCTTTTCCTTTGTATTTATCAAACTTGGGCATTTCAAAGTTCTTAGGAAAGGGAACAAGCAAGATGGAGGGATCAAATGGATAGGCGAAAATCTCTTCAAACTTAAAGGACTTTTGGATGTCCCTGCTTGCAAGTCCCTTAACGCAACTTTTAATTCTTCCCACTCCTTGTTGGCAGGTACTGATGAGGAGGGGCCTACTTGATTGGATTGATTGAAAGGGGGATATTATTGATAAGATGTGGATGGAATCAAAATGGTTTGATCGTATGCTAGTGGAGGTGGATATGAAGGATTTTGTTGACATTGATTGGTGTATGTGGATTGGGGATTCATGTAAGGAGGTTGATATGATGGTGAAGTTTGATAATATGAGGAAGAGGAGGTACCCTATTGATAAGATGGTGGTTGTTGGTAGTAATATGGTTAGGATTGATAATTGTGGATGGGTTGTTGCTGGGAACCGTATGAAGGTTTTTGTGAAGTGGACTATTGGTAATAAGGATATTGTTGTGATTGCTGAAGGGTAGCATGAGATGGTTGTTGTTGGGATTGTGGGTGATTGCTGCTGAGATTGTTGTGGGGTGTAGTAGTAATAGTTGGGATTGCGATTGGATGAGGTGGCTTGCGAATGATAAGAGCTTTGTGGATGATATAGGTATTGGGTAGTGGGATTGGCTAGATTTTGTTGAGATGATTGTGGTGGTTGTGTCGGGATTTGTGAATGTTGAGGGAGTGGTTGATAATATGGTGGTAACTGGCGAGGAGGTTGAGATGGAATTTGAGGCTGTTGAGGAATGACTTGTGATGCATGAGGAGGTTGTTGTTGGTGTTGCTACAGGATTTGACCTTGTTGAGGATTACCTTGCGGTTGATGAGTGGGTTGAGATGGAGTATCGTGAGTTTGATGTAAGGGCGGTTGTTGAGGTTCCGATGGGGTAGTAGTGTGTAGTGGGGTTTGTGAAGGTGTTTCTTGTGATGGATTAGCTCCTTGAGGCGGTTTCTAGGATGTAAATGGAGGTGATGGTAAGTTAGATGCAGGTGTATGATTGGGAGGTGGTGGTGGTGCAACAATAGGGTTATAAGTGGTGCCCCCAGTATTCCCTAGAAGTGAGCCAATTTCGTTAGGTGGAAGAGGTGGAGCAGATGGTATGGGGATTGTGGCTTGCGGGATGTTCATGCCTTATGGATTGGGTGGACCTTGCGGCATACCGAGGCCAAGAGGATTGTTAGGATCAAGGCCCTAAGGATTGTTAGGATCAGGTGATGCTCCCATAACAAAAATGGGAACTTGAGGAGGTGGTACAGGATGGTTCACCTGATAAAGAACAGTGTTGCCAAATCTAGGCTGATACCAACCCTCTTGTGGTGGACCTTAGGGGACGTATGAATTGCTAGGGTCATTCTAAGAATTTTGAGGATCTTGTGACACATGAGGTGCACAATGTGTGATGTTGACATATTTCGATAGATCAAATTCTAATGGGGGTTTGATACCCTTCATGATCAAGGCAAAAAAGATCATATCCCCACGCTTGTCTGTAAGGTGATCAGTCATTTGCAAATTGGTGGGGTTACTGAGGTATTCATCAATTGTGAGCGTAGGTTGATTAACCTTGCTCTCATCAAGAGTAGATTGAGAAGGGGCCTCAATATTAGATTGTGGCGAGCCACCATTAGTAGGTTGGTCCTGGGGGTTATGAGGTTGAGCGTCTTGAGGCTGTTGTTTTTCCATGAGTTTCTTTGCTTGCGATAAGGTAATGGGCATGAAAATGAAAAATAGTTAGGTGGTTGGGATGACACTAAGCTCTAAGGTACAACTAAATGATGACCTAAGGGATTGATTGGATTAGATGATTGATGGATGGATTGATTGATAGGACTGGATAGGATGACTTGGATAAATTATTTGATTTGGATGATTGATGGGATTGGATGATGGATAGGATAAGATGATTTGATTGGATGAAATTGACTATAAACTAGGTTCAGGGGCTTAACTTGATGATAACAGGATTATCACAACACAGAATTTGCCTCACAATTAGAGGAGATTGATAAGGTCATGGAGGATTACTAACTTAGGATGGATGACAATCCCAAGCAAGTGTGGATGATGACGATTAGGGTTAGTTTCCTAGCCCAAATGGATAAAAAGCCCCTAAAACAAATTCTAGAGGATTCAGATTGATGAAATGATGATGGAAATGTGATTTAAGGATGTCTTGAGATATGTGATTAGATTGAGGATGCGATGACTTTTGAAAAATGCAGACAGACTAAAATGATGATTATGGGTTTATGGATGATTATTAAAAAAAAATTATTGCGGCAACAGACTTAGAAAATGACAAGCTTTCAGTGGTTAAGAGGGTTTACTCTCTAGGTGATGGGTTCACCCATCCAAGGTCAGCAAAATCGTCTTTGCGATTGACAAGATCGTCTCTATGTTTGATAAAATCACCTCTTCCTAGGACTCAAACTCACCTGTATCTTGACTCAAGACATGGATTCGCCCCTATTCAGGGCAGGGTCACCTATCCACAATGCAAATTTGCCTCTAAGAGAAGTAGCTTGAGAGCAGGGGCAAACTACGACAAAGGACTAAAGACACGGCAAACATAAAGTAGTAGGTTGGACTGACGACAAGCACTGGTATCCCTCAAGAAGACACGCCAAGTAACACAATCCTATAATTAGTGATAAGGGTTTACAAACTCAATGTAGGCCCACCACCTTGAGGGGACACCCCAAGGTTAATACTTCATGATATCGAGGTGGTTCTTTGGATCACCCTTTCTCACGAAGGCAAATAGCTAGAGATCCAATGGTACAGGGTCATCAAAAGACACCACGAGCTCACCTTCTCTCTCTCACTTAAGGACTATCGTATTCCACCATGAGTATTTCTATCTCAACCCAAGGGAGTACGTGGTGAGTAACTTCGAGGTATGGTGCGCATCCCTTGCACTACACCAAGCCACAGCTAAAACATGGGTCTCTATCTAGGATAAACAAGGCTATCTCATGCATCCTCGATATATGCTAGGTATGTAAGGCACAACCATGAACACCAACCCATCACAAATGTGAGTCGAGAGCCCCAACAAGGTACTGAAACTCGAACCATCTTTGCACATCTTATCTTGGTACCACCCTAGCTTTGACGCTTCGCTAAACACAACATGACTGGATTGAGGTGCAATTTTCGTTCTCCCCCCTTTATATACCTCGTCGGTAACACATGGTTGGGATCATCCCTCAAGTGATGAAATCCCAGGTAGGTCTCACTAAGGGAAGGAAATGCTAGATGTTTCAGCTGGTCTCCGGGCTCACTCATAGCACAAGGGGAGAGCTTACACGCACTAACACTCCCTGGGTGGACTGGATTGGACTGAAGTGAGTTGTGATTTCTCTTCACCCAGGATCACCAAAAGGTGCAAGGGGAGTGGGTACATCAACATCTCACTCCCAAACATAGAAAAAAAAGTTTATTGACCCTTTAATTAATCTACGTGTGCCTAAATTAGTGCAAAAAAGACACACAAACAAATATAACTAGGGGCTTCGACCACTCGTCCTGCAACAAATGTGTTAGTAGTTTTCACCATCGGTCTTCATCAAATGTCGGACAAAGCTGCACAAATCAGTTAGTGAAATCCCACAATCATAGACAAAACAAGTTAGTTGATTAGTGCCCCAAAAAAGAAATCAAATTGGAACTATAGCAAGAAATTTTAGGTTTTGGATTTATCGCAAGTTCGCCTAAGCGTAAGACGAATTTGCCCTTGCCGATGAGTCAAGTTCGTCCTTTCAGGTAGATGGGCGAAGTCGCTTTCACCTGTTTGTGTGGATGGGCATACTCGATTCTGTCTCTATAAGTAGTGCACCTTCACCTCTATATTCAACAATATCGCCTATCGGAGCGTACTCGCCTCTGTGATTGTCGATCTAGATTTCGTTGTTGTAAGTTTGCCCCTTTCACGGAAGGACAAAATCATGTTCACATGTGTTTGTTCCAACTTTGCCTCTTCTTAAGGCAGGTTCACCCCTGTGTTCAGCAAATTCACCCGTTGGGGGAAAATTTGCCTCTACGTATCAAATTCAAACCTACAAAATTAAAACAACAAGCAAACAGTTAAGCAGACCTGTGACGTGGGTCCCACCAGGTGTTCTAGAGATGGGTGCAAGTGAATTTGACCTACCCAAAATGCAAAAACCAAGTAATGCAAGGATCAACAACACAAACAAAATACTCAAGATTGGCCTAGTTGAATATAAACAAAAACACAAGAAATTGGAATTGTTTACCTTGTTTGGACTGTTCTTTTGGTTGGCCCTTGATGATCATTGATTTGTGTGCTCTTTCCTTAGCAAAATGGTATGAGACCTAATGCAAAATGGAGCTAAGATGGAGATGAATGCAATGGTGATTGTGGGTATTGGATTAAATGTAATTTGTGAGCTCAAAGATGCAACAATGGTGGATGTATGCTTGGATGCTAGAGTGCTAAGTGTGCTTGAATGCCAGAGTGGTTGGATGCAAAAAGTTGTGTGTTTTTGTTGTTGTGTTGTAGATGGGGAAATTTCCAACATTTTTAGGGGAAAGGCCTCTAAACAATGGAGGGTTAGGATCAAGCCAAAATGGACAAGATCAAGGGCTAGGGTGAGTTGAGGACTCATAAGCCCTCACATCTCACCATGTGGTAGGTGACATGGAAAGAGGAGATGATGTGGACATGACATGGAGGCACTACATAGTACCTTTGGATTTGGACAAGATCTGCTCATAAAGGAGGTCCTTCTCCACATGTGGGTTGAGAGGACAAGTGGGGAATTAGAAATTCCTAAAAAATCCACATGGGGATGGGAGAAGGAATTTAAAATTCCTTAAAATTCCTCGAGAGAATAAATGTGAATTAAAAATTCACATGGGGAAGGGGTTGCCTTCTCCCAAAGGAGAAAGCACTTAAGGTAGTTGACTTAGGACACATGCCATAAATGACATGGTGATTAGGTTGACCTAATTAAGTGATTAGGTTGTGCAAACATATGATTAGCTAGGCTAATGATGGATTAGAGGCAAGTGGAGGATTATGGAGGATGTGACCCTAATCATGATGAGGAGTGTGCACATCCTAATCATAGATTAATTAGGTTAATCTAGATTAGAATAAATTATGGAGGATGTGACATTTGGAGAGACAATAATTTGAATTAAAAATTGATTTAATTCAAAAAGGCATAAAGTGACTAAATTAAATAAATTGGGATATTTATTTAATTTAGAGAGGAAAGAGGGGAAATTATTTAATTGATTTATTAAATACCTTAGGGATGTTAGGTTGTAGGGTGATATTAATCAAATAATAAATTATTTAATTAATGTGGATGAAGGATGAAGGACAGAGGAATAGAGAGGGGTGAATTTGACCATATGGGGGTGGTCAAATTCCAGTGTCTACACTGCTAATTCTGAAAAATAGGTGAAGGAATGCCCTCTAGAGAAGGAGAAAAATGAAGGTACTGTAATCTTTGCCCTACATGATAAATAAGAAAATAATTATTGGGTTGTTGAAAGTGGTTGTTCACATCACATGACTGGTGATAAGAGTAAGTTTGTTAAACTTGAAAAGTATGATGGCGGCTTAGTTATGTTTGGAGATGATATTGGTGCTAAAATCTGTGGGATAGGTTCAGTAAGTTTTGATGGCAAGCATAATACTGATGATATCTATTATGTTAAGGGTTTAAGGCATAATCTTTTGAGTGTTGGATAGATGTGCAAGAAAGGATATAATCTTATATTTGAGGATAAAATGTGTGAGATCAAGAAAGGATTTGGAACAATGATTGTTGTAGGAAAGAAATCTGAAGGAAGTATCTATCAACTTAAGGGTGTTAATGGACGACACTTTATGACTCAGATTAATGACAATTGGTTGTGGCATAAGAGAATGTGTCATATAAATTTTGATAACTAAGGATTAGTGCAGTTCACTTCGTGAGAGATTTACCAAGGATTACATAGCTTGTTAATGCTATTCGTAGGAATTTTCAGTTTAGGAAGGAAACAAGAAGTCATTACAGATCAAAAGAATAATCTACTACTGGGCTACTAGATTTAATTCATACAAATCTATGTGGTCCTACAAGAGAGAGAAGCCTACAAGGTGAAATTTACTTTATATTTTTGATTGATGATTATTCTAGATATACATGGGTTACATTTCTTAGAGAGAAATCAGATGCATTAGATACATTCAAGACATTCAAAGCTATGATTGAAAATGAAGTATATTCGAGGATAAAATGCTTAAGGTTTGATAGAGGTGGTGAGTTCACTTGCCATGAGTTTAATATGTTTTGTCAAGTGCATAGAATAAAAATATAGTTATCTGCTCTGAGAAATCCTCGGTAGAATGGAGTTATTGAAAGGAAGAATATAATAGTTCAAGAGGCTACTAGATCAATGATTACTGAGGCAGGTTTATCGGAATTTTACTAGAGAGAAGCTATTCACAATGTTTTTTATGTATTCAATTGAGTTCAAGCAAGAGCAAATAGTACAAAGACTCCCTATGAGCTATGGTGTGGAAGAATTCCTATTAAATATTTTGAGGTATTTGGAAGCAAATTTTATATCAGAAGGGATGAAGAAAATTTAGGAAAGCTTGATGCAAGAAGTGATGAAGGCATTTTTCTTGGATATTCTACTAGAAGCAAAGCTTACAGATTTTTCAACAAAAGACTAAGGAAGATTGTAGAAAGCACAAATGTCAAAGTTGATAAAACAATGAAGAATTCAATTGATATTGATGAATTGTATCTAATGAACTTGATTGCATAAGAATTGAAGAAATTGTGGAAGAACAGGAAAAGGATGAGCAAGAGAAGCAAAATTAAGTAGAAGAAAAGGAAGAAGAAGCTTCGGTAGTGTCACTTAAGACACCTAGATATGTGTGGAAGAATCATTCAAAAAATTAGATCATTGGAGACAAGACAAAAGGAGCATTGACAAGAAGTAGAGCTGCTACTGGTGAAGTAAATTTGTGTTTACTTTCTAAGATTGAACCGAAGATTGTAAGTGAAGCATGTGAAGATGAGCATTGGATGGAAGCTATGAAGGAAGAACTTATGCAAATTGAGAAGAATCAAACTTGGGGATTGGTCCCAAGATCGACAAACAAAAACATTATTGGGTCAAAGTGGGTATTCAAAAATAAGTTGAATGAGAATGGAGAAGTGGTCAAAAACAAAGGAAGGCTTGTGTGTAAGGGTTACTCACAAGTAGAAGGCATAGATTTTTAGGAAAAATTTTCTCTAGTGGCAAGAATGAAAGCTATCAGAATGTTCTTAGCATTTGTTGCTCATAGAGATTTCAAAGTCTATCAGATGTCAAGTCTTGAATGGTGAGCTAGAAGAAGAGGTCTACATGGAAAAATTGGAAGGATTTCAGTTGTCAAATCAACCGAATATGGTATGCAGATTGAAGAAAGATTTATATGGTTTGAAGCAAGCTCCTAGAGCTCGATATTCAAGATTAGATAGGTACTCGATTCAACAATTCTTCAACAAAGGTACGACAGATAGTAACATATACTTTAAAGTTGAAAATGACAAAATCTTGATTGTGGTTGTATATGTTGATGACATTATTTTTGGAGGAAATGAAACTATGTGTAAAATGTTTGCGGAAGAGATGCAAAAAGAGTTTGAAATGTCTATGTTTGGAGAGATGAGTTTCTTTCTTGGGCTGCAAATTAATCAAACAAAGAAAGAAATCTTTATTTTATAGTAAGTATGTGAGAGAGATGTTAAAGAAGTTTGGGATGGAAGGTTCCAAACTGGTATGCACTTCTATGGTGACTGGTTGCAAATTAGGTAAATATGATGATTCACCTAACGTTGATAAGAGCAAGTATATATCTATGATTGGTGGAGTATTTTATTTGATTGCTACTAGACTAGATATTATGCATGTTGTCTATCTTGTGGCTAGATTTCAAGAAGATCCTAAAGAAACACATGTTGTTGTTGTTAAAGGAATATTCAGATATTTGAATGGGACTTTGGATTATGGCTTGTGATATCCTATAGATACTAACTTTACAATAAGTGCTTATACAAATGCAGATTAGGTTGGATGTGTAGATGACAGGAAAAGTACACGCGGTGGTACATTCTTTCTTGGTTGCAAATTGGTGGTATGGTTGAGTAAAAAAAAAAGATTCAGTTTCTTTATCTATTGTTGAAGCTGAGTATATTGTTGTTGCATCTTACTGTACTCAAGTTTTATGGATGAAACAAATATTGAAAGATATCACAGTTGTGTATGATGATCCTATTTCTATCTTTTGTGATAACACAAGTGCAATTAATAAATTTCAAAGAATCTAGTGATGCACTCGAGGACAAAGCATATGTCTATTGAAAGTATCATTTCTTGAGAGAGAAGGTTGTGGAGAATGAATTAAAGCTTGAGTATTTCCCTACAAAGGATCAGATTGTTGATATATTCACAAAGGCTCTTCCTAAAGATACTTTTGAGTATCTTTGAGAAAATTTAGGTGTCATTGCCCCTCCTTTCTTGAACTAGATGCATATGGAGATGCATCAGTCCAATGGATCTATGGATCTATCTTTCTTTCTAGACTGATGTTTTGGTGGCTACCTCTTAGGGGGAGTAGGTAGTGTCATGTGTTTTCATTGTATGAGTATTATATTTTTAATGTCAAAGAAGAAATCAATGTAAAACATCTTTTGCCTTTTCCATTGATGTCAAAGGGGGAGATGAGAGAGATGTGAAAAGAAAAATATTATCTACTAAGGGGGAGAAACAAAAAGAAAAATCTTAAGAAGTATGTTTAGAGCTAGTATGTTGTCTTTGATGGTTTTTCACATCATGTGTTGTCATCAATGACAAAGGGGGAGATTGTTCCAAGTATGAAGAATTTGTTGCAAGGTGTTTTCATTGATGTTAACTGGTCATTTGGTTATCAACTGGTTGTTGTTGTCATTAATGTTATGGATGCAGGTTATTAGCTATATATGTCGAGGATATTGAGAAAATTATATTGTAGGAAGATTGCAGGTGTTCAATGGTTGCTTTGGGTTTTGGTCCGGGATTTTCTTCTGTGTGTGTGGTTCAGATATGTCGTTCATGGTTGTTGGAAGCTGCTATATCCAAATTTTTGGTTTTTGATTCATTTGTACAATGCGAGTGTAACGAATATTTTGGCACCTTAATGCTTTCTAACACTTCTAGGTTTTTTCACCTAAAAGGAGAAAGATGGGCCAAAATTCTTATGTTACATTCAAAGATTATATGTTAATGGGGTTTTTAAGGTGTGGTGTGTGTGAAATGTGTCTAAATGCAATGATCTAAAAGTAAAGAACTAAAAATAGAAACTAAATATTGATGTGAAACCTAGAAAATAGACTATGTTTGAAAACACAATATTGTATGTAAGCATAAACTAGAATGACCTAAAAATGTAAACTTTAACAAAACAAAAAGTTGTAAATAAAAGAATACCTAGAAATGTATTGCAGACATGGGGAAATTCCTAAATTTTGGAAATGCTGATTTTTATGCCTGGTGAGACACTTGTGCCAAGTTGGGTGACTTAATCCTTTTTTGGGGTGATTTCGAGAAACTGACCTAAGGCTTGTTTTAGCCAAATGGGGTATCTGGATCCGCAAAAATATTTAGAAAATAAGCACTTTGGGACTAGGTCACCACAACTGTAGGGAATGTCCCTTTTACCTTTTCTGAAAATCTGAAGGTGGAAATAGGGGCTCTTGATCTGCACTTTATGTTCCTCCAAGTCTTCAGACTAGAAACCTTGATCTTCAATCTGTAGGTGTCTTGTGGATGTTTTGCCCTAATTTTCAAGGAGATGCCCTAACAATCCTTCAACCCATTTATGAATGATCTTCAAACTTGCAAAGTAACTAGATCTACAAATACACACAAAAAAGGAAGAAGAAAATGTTGGATGTTAGGATATAGGGGTTTGCCTTGGTCAAACCCCTTTGATGATAATCAAATCCAAATGGAATATAATGAAAGGAATGGATGATTGAATGATAAATCCAATACAAACACTTACTAAACCTTTGATGAAGATGTCTGCAACATGCAACAACCAGCTCCAATGGAGGTTGCTTGAGATGCCTTGTGCTTGATTGCTTGCTTGGGAAGCTTGAGTGCAAGAGTACTTGTGAAGATTGAGTGAAGGTGAAAAATGGTCTTATGGGAGATCAAAATGAGGATGAAAACCCTTATTTGTACATGCTAGACCCTAATTTTCTCAAAAATGACACATGATAGGCCGACCTTAGGGTTTTGGGGGAAAATTCTCGCAAGTTTTATGTTTTAATTTTGAATTTTATGCCAAAAGGGACTAGGTCACCCAAGGTGGCGACCTAGTCCACTTAGGCAATTTCAAGTGGTGGTCGAGATTAAAATGATGATTAAAAATGTTTATTAGCTTTGCCTCCCGAAATACACTTCAGTTGAGCCTAAAAGTACATAAAAGGGACAATCTAGTGTAAGAAAAGGGTTAATTTAGGGGTGATAAGCCTAGGAAAGTGTGAAAAACATTACAACACTCTACAACACTTTGTCACAAGGCTTGGGAAAGGGTAAAAGGGTGTTATTTAGGTGAATTGTGTTGAAAGGGTCTTAGAAAAGTGAGGAAATGTGTTACAACACTTCACAACACCTTAGTAAAACACTGTTAGATTATTGTTGAATTGCAAGCTTTCAAGACTGAATCAAGACAAAACAAGCCAAAATCCAAGGGAAAAGGCCAAAATGAGTGAAAAGTGCCAAAGACTACACTTTTTGGTGACAAATTTAGCCCCCACTTTAGTGAGAGTATGAACTTACTTCGAACTCACACTAAAGTAGTTGAATCATGTGTGTCGAGTGGGATCTAATGTAATCATGCTAGTAAGGTGATATGACTTATGATCAAGAGGGATGATCAAGCCCCCAAGATCAAGATCCCATGGAAAACCAAGCATAAGCACAAAAGATCACACAAGGAGTAACGTGAAAGAGTGGAGAGAGAGAAAAGGTCGGATCAAGCTTTGACCATTTGTCCAACTAGTTGTGGATCAAATCTAGGTTGTTTGTCCGTAGAAGGAATATATACTCACTCTGGGTCGACGAGACTTTCGGTTGTTCATCGGGTGAGAATTCCAAAAAGGTGGTGAGATACATACACATGGTTGGTATGAACTCACACACAAAAAGGTGGCTTATGGGGAAAGTTGTACCGTTAGTTGGGCTTCCCGCTCAACCAAACTAAAGTTATACCTCCCGATAACTTTGATAAAGTGCCACAAAGGACAAGGGTGTGGTTCATGAGACAAGCAAAGCCTTGGATGCTTAGAACCCATGAACAAGTGTAGGATGGCACCACAGGCATGCAAGTTGTGTTATGCAAGGTGCAAAATGAAAAATGCAAAAGTGTAAAATGTAAAAGGGTAAAATGTAAAACGAGATGTTCAAAGGAGTCTTGTTTTATTCATGTGAGGTCTTTAACTTAGGGAACATTGTGTCTAATGTCTCCAAGAGAGGACCAACCAAAGAATAGAAGATTCACACCTTAGGGGATGCAGTGCGTCGCATCAGACCACTAAGAGGAATGTACTATGCTAAGATAAGTTACTTCATGAAGGAAATTACACACAATGCCATCCACTAAGTGTGAGAATCGTCACATGAAGTGATAAGGCTGCACTAAGAACCAAGAAAAAATAAAAATGCAAAAGGAAATAGTGCCTATGTATGCCCCCACTTTAAAGGAATTGCTACACATCGTACTGTGAGAAATTTCTTTACAGTAGAAGAAGGTATGAGGGGGTAAGTATGTCACATGCAGGCCAGCTTAAGACACATCATCCACATCCAAAGCTTACTCTTGTATGTTCATGAGAGGTTAACGCCAAGTCAAAAGAGGCAACGACAAGTGACATACAAGGGAAAAGGCTACTTAACCCCTTTGCCCCCACTTAGTGCAAGGCAAAGGTGAGCCTAGTATGGATGATGGTATGTTGCTCCTCGCGACGGATGCAAAACATGCAATAGTGAGTGTGCTATGATCCTACAACCATTACAAGGCAAGGAGCAACAACTAATGTTATTTATTTGGGTAGGGAAACAAGGTTTCGATAAAGTTAACCTTGATGGTATAGACTTTGTCATATAGGTGAGTAATGTTATTGTAACTTGGGTGATATGAGATGTTATTCTTAGGTGGGTGAAGGAGGAGAGGATGCTTAGGAGATCCAATAGTAGATGGGGATCTAATGGACACTTGTGTATGCATAACCTCGGTGGGCTTGGGTTGATGTATCTCTAAGAAAGGGAAATTAAGGATCATCTTCTTACCATGACCCAAGGAAGACACATTACTGGGGCATGAAAGGAGTGCAACCATGTTGTTGTTTTTTTCCACCATGATAACTTCCCAAAGAGGAGATTTTGTAGGAGAACTACAAACAAGATGTTCAGGACATTCATTGTTTGGTTCTACACTATTGACTTCATCGCAAGTAAGGGAATGATCTATGGTTGTAGTGTAGTGTTCCATCATAATATCTTCTTCACAAAGAGGAGAGATATTAGGAGAGGGGGAAAGTGGATTGTTATTATTGTTGATGGTTACATCATGTTTCTCTAAGGTGTCATTCTCTTGTGCCATAGTATCTATCCTAAGAGGAGAGCTTTGTGGAAAGTGACAAACAATAGGTTCATCACATGTCCTAATTATGTTTGGTAAAGTAGCTTCATCACTCATAGGATAGGCATCAAGAGAAGGATACCTAGGAATTAGAAGGTTATCAATGATTGGACTAGTTTGTTCAAAGAGACTCTTCCAAATGTGAGGAACATTAGGAAGAGGGAAACAATGCTATAACTCTCAATCATTGGGGTGCTTGATACTAACCTAGTCTTAGTTATTAAAGCATTATCACAAATAGGGGAGGTGTTGGGAGAGGATGGAAGACTAGATAAGGTATTAACCATGATTTTAGCTTCATGTGTTATAAGGTTTGTGCAAGGGAGAGGAAGAGGAAGACAAGCAAGACCATCATGATCTTAAATTATTGTGTCTCCTTTCAACAAGATACCTTCTTCACCAATGGGAGAGATATCATGAGAAGAACAATTATGATTATCATGATTATCAATGCTTACATCCTCTAGTGGAAAAGCTTTAGTGGATGAGAAAGGAGAGATGAAGGCATCAAGGGCTTCATCTAACATGTCCAAGTCATCACTACTAAAGGGCTTAAGAAGGGTGTGAGTGGGTGCCTATGATGTTGTTAAAGTTATGTTTTCGTAAATTCTATAGAATTTTATTTAATATTTTAGGAACTAATGTAGAAAATGAAAATTGTAAATTTCTAAGTGCCATGAATATAAACAATGCTTATTTCTACTGATTTGAAATATAAGCTAGGAAAACTTACAATGCAATGTAAAGACATCGGATGAAATGCAACTTTCTAATTTTAAATAATGTAATTTACTAATTGTTATGAAAAGAAAATATTGTGAATGCAAAATGAAATTTAAGTAATGCATTAAATGGGCTATTTTATGCTAGATTTAATGAAATGCATGCTATAGAAACTCAACCAACTGATACAGATAGATAATAGGAGAAAACAGAAGCCTAAAAACAGAGTTTTCAGCTCTGTAAAAGGTTGTTTCAGAGGCCTAAAGGGACTAGGTCGCCCAGGGTGGCGACCTAGTCCTCCTGGTGATTTTTTTGATAGCTTTCAGGAGTTTTTGGATGGATTTGGGTGGTTTCTGGGTTGTATGATGCAAACCTAAGATGAAAATGCAAAATTTCAAAAAAAATGGAATGATTTATTATGCAAAAATGCAACCTAAATGCACTTTCACTAATGCAAAATTTAAAACCCTAGGTGCAAATAATACAATGCAAAATGCAATGCAAACCTAGTATGAAGAAGGACTCTAGATCAGAAAGGAAGGGATGCAAACGTCGGGTTCACCAAAATGTAATGAATATTTTGGCACCTTAATGTTTTCTAACACTTCTAGGGTTTTTCACCTTTAAAAGGAGAAAGATGGGGCCAAAATGCTTATGTCACATTCAAATATTATATGTTAATGGGGTTTTTAAGGTGTGGTGTATGTGAAATGTGTCTAAATTCAATGAACTAAATGTAAAGAACTGAAAATAGAAACTAAATATTGATGTGAAACCTAGAAAATAGAGTATGTTTGAAAACACAATGTTGTATGTAAGCATAAACCAGAATGACCTAAAAATGTAAACTTTAACAAAACAAAAAGCTATAAATAAAAGAGTACCTAGAAATGTATTGCAGACCTGGGGGAACTTTGAAATTCTGGAAATGCTAATTTTTATGCCTGGCGAGAAACTTGTGCCAAGTTGGACAACCTAGTCCTTTTTTGAGATGATTTCGAGAAACTAACCCGAGGCTTGTTTCAACCAAATGAGTATCCGGATCCGTAGAAATATCTAGAAAATAAGCACTTTGGGACTAGGTCGCCACAACTGTAGGGAATGTCCCTTTTACCTTTTTGGAAAATCTGAAGGTGGAAACGGGGGCTCTTGATATGCACTTTATGTTCCTCCAAGTGTTCAGACCAAAAACCTTGATCTTAAATCTGTAGGTGTCTTGTTGTGGATGTTTTTCCCTAGTTGTCAAGGAGATGCCCTAACAAGCCTTCAACCCATTTATGAATGATCTTCAAACCTACAAAGTAACTAGATCTGCAAATACACACAAAGAAGGATGGAAATGTTGGATGTTAGGATATAGGGGTTTGTCTTGGTCAAACCCATTTGATGATAATCAAATCCAAATGAAATATAATGAAAGGAATTGATAATTGAATGATAAAGCCAATGTAAACACTTACCAAAACCTTTGATGATGATGTTTGCAACATGCAACAACCAGCTCCAATGGAGGTTGCTTGAGATGCCTTGTGCTTGATTGCTTGCTTGGGAAGCTTGAGTGCAAGAGTACTTGTGAAGATTGAGTGAAGGTGAAAAATGGTCTTAGGGGAGGTCAAAATGAGGATGGAAACCCTTATTTGTACATGCTAAACCCTAATTCTCTCAAAAACGACACATGATAGGCTGACCTTAGGGTTTTGGGGGAAAATTCTCGCAAGTTTTGTGTTTTAATTTTGAATTTTATGCCAAAAGGGACTAGGTCACCCAAGGTGGCAACCTAGTCCACTTGAGCAATTTCAAGTGGTGGTCGAGAATAAAATGATGATTGTCGGGAATAAAATGATGATTAACAATGTTTATTAGCTTTGCCTCCTAAAACACACATCAGTCAAGCCTAAAAGTACATAAAGGGGACAAATTAGTGTAAGAAAAGGGTTAATTTAGGGGTGATAAGCTTAGGAAAGTGTGAAAAAGCATTACAACACTTTACAACACTTTGTCACAAGGCTTGCGAAAAGGTAAAAGGGTATTATTTAGGTGAATTGTGTTGAAAGGGTCTTAGAAAAGTGAGGAAATGTGTTACAACACTTCACAACACCTTAGCAAAACATCGTTAGATTATTGTTGAATTGCAAGCTTTCAAGACTGAATCAAGTCAAAACAGGCCAAAATCCAAGGGAAAAGGCCAAAATGAGTGAAAAGTTGCCAAAGACTACACTTTTTGGTGACACAACGAGTTATGTTCACCAGTTGTGAACTGTGGTTTTTTGTGTATCTAGCTGAGATCCGAAAGAAATTTTGTTGGTCTATATTTCTCTTTGGTGAAGTCTTATGACTCAAGCGGTTCTAAAGTTAAGTTGTTATGATCGTATTGAAGATAATTTCAGCATCTGGAAGGATAGTGCTTAATTGTTATATGTATTTTATATTGGTTTGGTCGAGCTTGTGTTAAACACTACCTTCAGAATTGTTGAAGTGTGTTGGGACCTATTTGGGTCCTTATCAAGTGTGTGTTTGGGTTGCCCTCTTTCTAATTCTACCCTAGGATGTTTTGGCACTAACCTAATTTGAATTTAATGATGGATGGATGACTTTGGATATGTTTCAAAGTTGAAGAAGGTATAAATACAAGATGAGTTAGTAGTGAAAGACACACACACACAAAGAGATAAGTGTAGGGAAATAGAGAAGATAGATGTGAAGTAGGTGTGAATCAAGTGGATGAATGTAATGTGAGTGTGGTAGATCAATGCAAAGTCTAAATGTTGAGTTTCCGGATGTAGTGAGTTGAAGGTGGACTTTATCATTCATGCATGTCTGCAAGTGGTTGAGAAAGTTGTGGTGGATTTCTCTGTTGCATTGAGATTTTCTTCTCTTTGTAATATATCTCTTCTATATTCTTTGTATCTTTGTGGCAGTGAGCCCTCCGGGTGGTTAGCCCTATTGGACAGTGAGTCCTTGTTTTGGTAGTGAGCTTTTTTTCTTAGGCAATGAGCCTTTTTGTAATCGATTTTGATATTCTCTATCTAGTGTGATTTAATCCTCAGGATGGTTTTTCCCTCATTAGGTTTTCCACGTAAATCTGGTGTTACTGTGTTTGTGTGATGGTTTTCAGTTTCTGCACTTGCACTTAATGTTTAATCATTTTAGCAGAGTTAAGAATTGTGATTGATCTAAGTTCCAGTGAATGTTATAAAAGTTTAATTTTCTACTACTAATTCACCTACCCCTCTCAATTCTCTTGTTCAGCAATACCATACATAGTATTCAGTCTCTATGAATTTGGTGGCTCAAAATTCTATGTAAGGATATCTTTTGGGCAGAGAGATTTCTCTAGCAATACAATTATGGTCAAAATTTCTTGCTAAAATGTAGTTTTGCTCTACAATTCGGAAGGAGAGTATTTCTACACTAGTTATATGGGATTTTTGAGTTTTTGGAGGATATGTTGAGTGTGCAAGAATTTTGAAGTGATAGAAGGTTCTTTGTTCATGTTTGTCAACCAGTTGAAGTTCAAGGTATGTGTGGTAACAACGAGTAACGTGCATAATTCAAATCTTGTGTGTGGTGTTAGGATAGGACCTGGTTAAGGTCCCTATGGTAGCACACGACATCATGTTCTTTTGGTGGAAACTAAATTTGAAATAGGTCCAACCTATTACATATTTCATGTAAATTGAATTTAGGTCCACTTTATGTCATCTTGGCTATTTGCAGATCCTTGATCAACATGGAAGAGTGAACTAATGTAATGTCATGTATATATTTCAAATGTTTAGATGCATGTGATGTGATTTGAGTATGCATGTGAAGCATAATTGCACCTGTGTTGTATGAAGGGTGTAAATTGAAGATAAGGTGTGAATAAAGAGAGTGTGTCAGTATTAGAAGATAATTTTTAGTGAAGAGTATTAGCAGTGACTCTGGCACATGTATGTGTTTTATTGAAGATCCACAAGCTTTATCATTGTATTCTAGTAGGACTAGTGTTCTAGACTTGTACTATTTTGTGGGGATTGGTGTCTCTAGTAGGTTAGTGCCTAAAAATACAAAAGGGGATTGTTGTCTTTAGTAGGTTGGTACCCACTTCATATTGTAAAATCACTCATTATATTTTTGCATTGTGAGGCTGGATTTGGATAGTAGATCCAAGCAACTATTCTCATTGTGGTTTTTCCCATCTTGAATTTTCCATGTATATTTGGTGTTCTCTTGTGTGCTTTATGTTATGTTTTGTTTGTTTATGTGAGGTTTGTTGTGAAGAATCATATATTTTGATAACTATGGAAAAAGTTAAGAATTTTGGAATTGTTTAGATCTATTGATTCACCCCCCACTCTCTCAGTAGATAGTGTGCCCTTCACATACATCAATACAAAAAAAATTAACTACAACAAGGAATCCCATTTTGTTCCTTAAGGCATACACCATATTAACACAATCAATACTCTTAATCATTTACAAGGTTGGGAACCTTTTATTCTTAATGAAGGTAACCCTCAACCAAATCATTTTTTGCATAGATATATATATTATCTCTATCATAATTATACATGCACGATGGTCACTTTGTGACTTAATGGGTTGAGGGTTTGACTCTTATTCAAATCTATCAATAAATATTAATTTAGATATTTTCAATTTTTTTGTATACAAATAAAATAGTATCAATCATGTTACATACCAAATCATTTGTAGATTTCTCATAAGCTTCAATTTTCTTGCTTCCTTCCTCTATCCCCCTCCTCAACCACTATGTTATCCTTGCATGTTTTATATTTTTCTTCTTGCAAGCTCCCTAATATTTCTCCCTAATTCTCTACATGGCTCCCATTATTTATAAAAACTATCTGACTTTTTTTTTTTATCATGAGTTGAATTAGAAAGAAGCTAATTCCATCAAACTATTCATTTTAAAACATATTTAGAAAATTTAATGTTTTGTTGTGTTTTCTAGCAATTGTTATCGGACAACTATTACTCTTAGGCTTTACTTTGACATCTTTCCTCAAGTTGATTATCTTTTTTGACAACTTTAGGTCTTATCAAATAATAATGTAAATAACATGGATAAGCTTCAACAAATTAAAGAACAAGTTATGCAACTTCAAACTAATATCAATTTTGACCAATGTTAAGAAGTGTTTTAATCTATGAAATGAATTTATGTTGTTTCTTTCTTTCAACTTTCTAATAACTACTTTATAATTCTTATAATTTTATTTAGATTTCTCTTCCAATTACTCATCAATACTCTTATTCTTTATAATTTATTTTGTTCAATATTAAAAACAATCATAACACAACACTAATTACTTTTATAACATTTAATCAAAATAGACTTAAAATGGGATTAAAAAAAAAAGGGATTCAATTCCATAATTCTTGGTCGCCCCATTTTAATAAAGAAATTAATTCTTACAAATAAAATTTAAAAACAAGCACTTCCGGAGTTGTATAAACAAAATAATGAGGTGGACAAGAAAAATTACCGTTGCACCTATCATGCTTACAACGTATCAGCTGTGCGTTTTTATTTCCTGGGCGCTCGGCATTAGGTCCCTGGTTCGACTTTCATGCTCATTCACACTTCAGAAAAATGGCATTCCCCCGAAAAAACTGGAGTTGACTTTGGAATCGAAAGCGTAAAATTCGAAATGGTGAGTCAGGTTTCCAGGAATTACAAGACCTCGTAGTTCATAAATATTTAGCGCGGAAATTTGCGGAGCTGTATCCGCCCACGGTCACATGCGTGACCACACGGCCGGGCTCAAGAATAATATTTTCCCGCTTTTGGCTTCCTCCAAATCTTATCACACAGTGTTTCATATTTCTGAGTAAAAGAGCAGAAAATTCCGGAACAAAATAGGATTCAAAGGGATTTAAGACAGGGCTGTGAAAATGCAGGGAAAGATTAAAGATTAGGACAAGTTTTTGAAATAACGCAGAGTAAAGGTGTTTTTAATACGTCTCAGACCCGAGGTCCAGGTAAATTTGTGATATTTTTTATCAATTTGTCTCAATTTAGGGAGGTAGGCATTAAATTTATGATGTATTCCATTACTTTCTCTCAAATGAGTGAACTAGGCAGTGAATTTATAATTTTTTCCGTCAGTTTGTCTCACATTGGTGAAATAGAGAGTCAATATCTGTTTAAATCTGCCTGCAAGTACGTAGAGAACTGAAACTTTGCCTCGAAGGCTAAAGTTATGTCTTATTTTGTTTAAGAAATGGCTTAGGTGGACATTTGGCTGCATTGTGAGTGAAGGACATGTTATCAGCTGTAAGATGCCCTGTTGTGTTAGAAAAGAGGAGATGAGAAGCGAAACTTGTCCATTCAGTGATTTTTCCATTCGGTAAGCAGATATACTTGTTTTTTATAGTTTATCAAGCAAAAGTTTGTTATATTTTCCAGGTTTTTCTTGTCCAGTATTATCGCTGATCAGTGAAATAGTCAAATAGCCTTAGGATATTTTTATCTGGGAGATTTTATTTTCAGACATGGACATTCACATTGTCGAATTTAATAGGGATCAGCTGGGGCTTTAAACTCGGGACGTCCCATTAGCTGCCATAGAACTATTTGTTCCTTCATGGTCTAAAGTGTACATTATTTCTAACGTCTTCCCTTTAGTCACACTTCTAACACTAAGACTTCGTATTTGTTGCTGGGATCCTCTAACACTGAACTACTTGTCCGTTCGTGGTCCCAAGTCAGGATTATTTCAACATCTGCCCTCAAACCACACTTCTATGTCTGTGACACGATGTTAAACTTTTATGGACCAGTTAGTTTTGGAACATAGAATCTCCCATTTGCTTCTGGGACACTCTATCAGTGAGTTATTCATCCTTTTGTGATCCAAAGTGTGGATTATTTCTAATATATGTCATCTGTCTTCTTGACACATTTTAAGGATTAATAAAATATTCCTTTTCTGTTTGGATGGAGGGGTGCCATGTCAAACACGTGCCAGGGTTATGAAATTATGGATTTAATTTTGTTTGAATGGAAGAGTTATTTGTCAAGTCCATATCCCAGCATACACAGGGGCTCTAAGCATGCCAGGCGTTTGAACTTTGATTATCCTGTCCCAATCACTAGACCACAGCCTGACCAACAGTAATTACTGATATCAATATTTTGGCTATTGCATAAAACTTCTGCCAATTTTTACGATCATTTCTAGTGATTATGAACTATAAACAGGAAATATATCTTGTATAGTCAAAACTAACCAGTACACTAGTTTTGGGGTATGAAAACTCTTTGCAGCATTTGTAAATCGGCTACTTTCATATCCACAAAATACTTGAGGTGCCAATCTGTATGTTTTCACAATTATGCTGTGGTGAGATAGCCACCTCGTGTCTTTGGATACCTCTTGATGCCTAATGCCTATCAGATTCACGATTATCTGGATTTGTGCCAGTAAATTATTTTCCTAACTCCATTGCATAAGCCTGTAGAGACAATTCACTTGCAGTACCTAATTTCTTCAGGCTTGCTGTTATCTACTTGGAAAATTTTCCTCTTTCAAATTATATTAAGAGTTACATAGCTATAAAAATGTCAGTGTTTCCCACACATCTACCTACACACACTAAATGTCCAAGTTGATGTGGGATGCAAAATGTGCTTCCTGCCAAAAGAGGTAAAGTAAACTTTTAGGTCTTAGCCTAGCCATTATTAGGATGTAAAAAGGTTGATGTTTGATGCATTAGACTCTCTTATTAGTATGCATTACCTGTTGGGTTCGACCTTGTGACTTTATATCTTTATTTTATAAATTGCATGTAATTTTAATCAAACCTTGGGTCTTTTTGCACTCTTACTTACGATTCTTTCTGCACTCTTTGTCACGATTGTTCTATATAAATAACATTTTAACTTTAAGGACTCAGTTTAGCCACTTGCTGGATTTGGTAAATGAGATTCCCTTACAGGGATGCTCCCAAGTCCCAACTGACCTTGTGGGGTTCAACCTCATGATGTAGCTCAGATGTACATGATGAACAATTTGTCTCAATATACCAGACAAAACAATTCAATAAATTTCTTAAACAAAAGAAGGCTATGCAGAATAGCGTGACAAATTTGTGAGTTATACAATATCAATCAAGTTCTGCTTTCTTCCTGTCGAAACTTCTTCTCCTACTCAACCCTGCCATTTGCGATCTTCCACAGTTAACTTATTGAGCATGATTTATTCTTGCTTTCTTGATGTCTATTGAATAATCTTGTACTAATTAAGATTTTACATCTTTCTCATTCCAATTACCCTAGTCATGGATAGCAGTAGAAACTAATATATAAATTAAAATTTATTGAAAATGCTCTTCGGTATCTTATTGATAAAGGTGATCTCCCCTGTGCTCAGAATCTGATTATCTATGCTTTATTAGCTTAATTTATCGTAGTCTTTATTTTTTATGTTAGTTTGCTTTATTGAGCTAGCTTCCTCTTAGGTGGTGATCTTGCATGTGTTTATCCTTGTGCAGCATACTTTATTCCTATTTACCTAAATTGGTCAGTAGTTGACATTAATGGTAACTTTTTTTGTCATTTTTAAACTGACTCATATTTTTTCACACCATTGTTGCTATTGATACTACAGTTGATTGAGCTAATTAACTGAACAGTGTATGTTTTTACACCATTATTGCCATTCATATAAGAATTGATGAGGCATGCTAATAAAACTATCTGAAAGCGTATAGAACCGTAATGAATGAAGTTAATGCTGTGGAGTCCTAATGCTTTAACCTTCTGTATTTTCAGCCGTTATGTGGCGGAAGTTCGGCAAAGAGATGTTGAAAAATGCTGGCCATTTCATCCACAACTTTCCAAAAGTAGACTAAAGCAAGGAACAACAAATTTACTTCCATCATTTGAAGAGAATGTTATTCAATTTCAGGAGAAATCTAAGCAACAAATAGATATCTCGGAGGACAATATAGTCACCCATGGTCAGGTCAATGTTATGTGTAAACTAGAAATTGTAGTACCATATTGTGTTAATAATCAAAAGCTTGATGAGCTGGAAGATGGAACAAATGAAAAGGGAGAAGAAGATGGAACAAATGAAAAGTGGGCATGCCATTTATTAGGAGGTATAAAATCAGAGGAAATTCTTTCAGAAAAAAATATAAATAAACAAAATCCTGAGCTGGAAGCCAAGTCACCATGTTTTTTAAGGGAAGATGAAACAAAGGAAAATTGGGCAGAAAATAAAACAAATGAAAACAGGGCAGAAGGGGAAACAAATGAAGCTGTGGCAGAAGAAGAAACAAATGAAAAGCGTGCAGCATACCACTTATCACAGGACATTAAATCAGTGTTTTCTTTTTCAGAAAATAGTCTAAATAAGCAAAAGTCTGAGCTGGAATCCAAGTCATCATGTCTTTTAAGGGAACATGAAACAAATGAAAAGGGGTCAAGAGGTCAAACAAAAGAAAAGGGGGCAGAAGGGAAAACAAACGAAGGGGTGGCAGAAGAAGAATCAAATGAGAAGGGGGCAGCAACCAAATTATCAGGGGACATAAAATCAGAGGAATTTTTTTCAGGGAAGAACACAAATAAGGAGAACCCTGAGGTGGAAGCTAAGTCACCATGCCTATCGGGGCATATAAAATCGAAGGAAATTCTTTCAGAAAATAAGGTAAGTTACTAAATAATAAAAACTCTATGTTAATGAATTGGCCAAAAACCTAGGCTAACCCAGGTACGATTTATTTCAGAATGGGAATTGGGTTCGATTGGCCTGTGGATTCATCCAGGGCACAGTTTTTTGCACATGGATTCATTTGGAATTGTTCATGAGTGTATTGCTCCAGCTATGTTAAGACAATTCTGGGAAATTCCAGTGGCAAGCAAAAATTTCAATGCATTTTGTTTGACTTTTGACCATTAAAATTGCAATGTAAACCCTAATCTGATAGTCATTTTTTCTTGTGTTTTGTTTGACAAGTCATAGGAAAAAAACACTTCATTTTATTTGACAGGTAAGCAGCGCTACAATAAGAAGTGCCACTAATTTCCTCTGATTATGCAGCCATTTTCACATTTTGAGGATATAGGCAGACAACATACTGTTGCATTGGGGTTGCTTGTGGTTTTTTCTGATTTACCTACATCATCTAATGTCAACGATGATGATGATGTTGGTCTTGATGAAGACCCATATGACGCTGATATATATTTTTTTCTACTTTTTTATGAGAATTGAGAGCCACATACCACATACAGTTAATGGCTAAACCCCACTATAACTACACAGCAGGCAACCTTCCCCCTAGCCTGCAGTTTGGCTGGAGTTTGAACACAACCAATATTTGTGTTTTTCAATGACTTACAAATCAATCTACACAACAAGGACACCTATATGATACTGATTTCTGATTTTAATATTGAACAATGAATATCTATCGTGACATTTGAGTTTGATAAATTGATTTGCACTAGTATATGTGTTTCAAATTTGTAATACTAGCATATGCATTATATATTGTATTCTGAGCATAATTGCTGTCATTAGGCTGCAAGCATGTATAGATTTATGATTTTTATATTTTTTTGTATGGAAGCATCCAAAATGTACCCATTTCTTCAATTATTTTTGCTGTACTATACATGTACCCAATTTGGATATGACAACTTAGTAAAAACCCTGAGCTGGAAACTAAGTCACCATGTCTTCTAAGTTCTAAGGGGAGATGAAACAAATGAAGAGGGTTCAGAAAATGAAACAAATGAAGGCGGTTCAGAAAGTGAGACAAATGAAAAGTGGGAAGAGGATGAGACAACCAAGGGATTGCAGAAGGTGAAACAAATGAAGGTGCAGCACACCATTTATTAGGGGACATAAAATCAGAGGAAATGCTCTCAGGCAATAATGTAAATAGGCACCTGGAATTGGAAGCCAAGTCTCCATGTCTTCTAAGGGAAGATGAAATGAATGAAAAGATCAAAGAAAATGGAAAAAAATAAAAAATGGGGTAGAGGATGAAATAAATTAAAGGGGATCAGAAGATGAATAAAATGAGATAGGATTAGCACACTGTTTATCAGGGGGCATAAAATCGGAGAAAACCCTTTCAGAAAATACTGCAAAGTTGTGTTGTGAGACAGAAGGGAGGATGGCTAACTATAGGCTGGAGCAATTGGCTCCAGATAGAACTGTTTTAGAAGGAGAAAATGCTGACGTACCTTATGTAGGAAAAGAGATTCCTACATGCAATGACATTTTTTGATCTGCAGCAACTTGGAATGCTGACAAGGATCAAGATTTTATCAACTATGATGGGTTTGTGCCCAAATTCTGGAGATTGAATACCATAGACAAGGTTGAGATCCTTCAACTTGCTCGCACTAGGTGCTCAGTGGCAAGGATTACTACAACAAATCGGGATGAATCATCTCCACAAATTATATGGAGCAGATTATAAATGAAACTTTATTGACTTCTTCTCCATCTCAGTGCCATTGACTAGCTAGAGGGAAAGCACAAGATTTGAGCGTTAACCAGGTATCATTGGAAATAGGAAACAATGGAGCCTTATCTAAGCTAAAAGCAAATCTAAAGACAGAGAAATAGGAAACTAATGCTAAGAAAATAGAGGAAAAGAAAGAAAGATTTGTTTGGATATGTTTTTACCTCAGTATCTGAGTCAAATAACAGTTGTTAAGTTCAGTATACAGTGAAGAAAGGCAAACATTGCATAATACAGAGGAAGAGCCAATCTGGGGCATATACTGATTCTGTGCAGAACAATCTTTCTTCCAACTAATCAATCCCAGAATTATTCTCATTTGAGCAGATTGTGAATGACAAGACAACTACTAGCAGTGTAAACAATATCAAGCACACTAAGATCACGAGAAAAGAGAAAATGATATCAAGCAGACTAAGATATTGAACCAACATAACCTGTTAAATGCTTCAACACTCAACTAAGGAAAGTGTAAGTGCAATGACAGTTAAATTCTACAACATCCAATTTACGGAAAATGAAAGTGAAAAGACAGTTTCACTATGGACCATTTTGGTTCAGTACATAATGATCCTATTCTGAAGAAAATAACTTCAGAATCATTTACCTCTGAATTTGAGCAGGTTGTGAACGATAAGACAAATGCTAATAGTGCAGAAGATATTAAACAAACAGTGGCTATCAAATGCTCGAACTCACAACTTATGGAAAGTCAAAGTAAAAAGAAAGTGCCAATCTGGAGTACATTTTGGTTCTGTGACTAATAACCTTGTTTGTTAAAAAATCAATCCTAGAATAATTTAGTTCTCCACTTGAGCAGATTGTGAATGACAAGACAGATACTCTTACCACAGTTCAGTATATGCCAGAAAAAGAGAGAATGATATTGAGCAGAAGAAGCTATTAAATGAACAAATGCTTCGACATGGCAAGGACAGCCAAAGAGAAAAATAAACATTACTATGGAGGAAATTTTTTTATTTCTTACTGAACTATCTTGTTCCAGACAAACCAATCTCAGAATGAAAAGACCAATTCAATTGAGAAGAATGATAAGACCAATAATAGTAGTGCAGTTCAATATGTGCTAGAGAAAAGAGAGATTAATATGGAGCAAAAGAAGATATTGAATGAAAAAGGGATTCCACATACTACGATGCACAACTTCAGAAAGCTCAAAGTGACAAGGTGTCACTATGTAGCTCATTTTGGTTCTTTGCAGAAGGATCTTGTTCCTGACAGATTAATCTTTGAATCATTTAATTCTCCAGCTGATTGGATTGTGACTGACAAGACAAATAATAGTATTTCCGTTGATCTACGATCACTGGATTCTAAACCCTGATGACTCACCAATTATAGGTTTCCAAATTAGCTCACCCTCACAACTCTCAGCAAACTACTTTTGAATGATTAAAAGCATCTGTAGCAGTGTAAAATTCAAATAACAAGAACGGAACAATAAATGATATAGCACACACACAAGTAACAGAACATATGACACAAAGTTGTCTGGAGAAAACCCAAGATGGGTGAACAGCTACAGGAAGGGTATGCCTTTAGTATCCCATCACTTATAGGTGTCAAAATAAGGAAAACAATGCCATTACATTGGTCTTTTGGAGTATTATAGTGTAAAATTCACACTCCCTTGCCTCCTCTGTGCTCCTATAACACAAGTACTCTGCAACACCTTCATTCCTGTTCAAATCCACTGTGAGAGTTACTTCTTGAGTCAAGCGAACCTCTTGAATGCCTCAATGTCCCCCTTTTGTTTCCTCTCTGTCCACTCGACTCCCAGGAAGATATACAGTGTTCACATAACCATCCAACTGTTATCTTCTTTGACCCAATGGTCACTAGCAAGGAAACTAACAGTTAATCAGCTGCCACCTGGTATGCATCTACAGCCACAACCTAAAATCAATGATATGACTGCAAATAACCAATAATCCACATCATATGGTTTCTTTCCACCCTTTCACTGCCCACGTGATCAACTCACCAATAACATGACTGATCAAAGAGCAAAGACATCTTTTATCCTGCGAATGTGCACTTCGGTAGCAACATGCATACTTGAGCAGCATCATATACCTTGCAACAACACTTGGGTAGCACTTCAGCAGCAACTGAATTCACTTCAGTGGCATGGTCAGTTTTCAGCAGCGCTTTGGTAGCATTTAAAGACACATTAGCAGTAATTCTACCACAACAACATATTAATACCAGAGCTTCCCTACAATAAGAGATGAAAAAGACTATTTCAACAAGCCTCCTGGCAATGCCCTAGAGCATCACCAAGAATTGCTGTAGATCTTTCCTCCAATCATGAACTAATTTTGTATCATTCTAACATTCTTGCTGAAAGTGGCCTTTAGCTGCTTTGTAACACTGCTCAAACATGTGCCCAGGTTTTAGAACCGTCCCTATCCAAACCACTCAAACTAGTTTTGAATCAACAAGTCAATATACACTAGAAGAAAGAGAGACTGACACCAAGCACAAAAAGATATGAAACAAACAGGGGCTGTCAAACATTGCAACACAACTCGGAAACTCAGAAGTAAATGTCACCATATATAGCATTTTGGTTATATGCAGGATTATACTGCTCTTGATAAATCGGTCTCTGAATCACCTGGTATTAGGAAAAGACACTAGGGACCACAACTAGGTATTTCGTCCATGTCTTCATCTTTCATTTACACAAAGAGGAAATGGCAAAAAAAACCACTAGAGAGTGCATTCTTCTGTTCAGTCTCGCCAGAGCCTATGGAGGTATGGTGCTTAAGATTTATTTTATTGCTTACCCACTATGCTTGATTGAAAGAATTGTGGGATTCATGTGCTAACAAAGTCTATTTGGTTGAATTTTTGAGCAATCCTTTCTGTTATTCACATTCAACTTAGTAATGAGCATATGTGTTGATTTCAGAGTCATGTAAACTTTTTCTTTTTGCTTTGCTGTGGATACGATCCACCCTATTCTCATTTTCCTTGGGAGCATAGATGTGTTCCCTGCCATGTATACTTTATTTTTCTTCACTTCTCAATTACATTTTTGAATATTTATCAAAATATTCACAAGTCTTATGTCCATAGACCAAATCAATTATCCCCCTCAGAGATTACATTGAGAGTAAGATATACAACATGCAATAGACACTGTTTCGACTGGGCAAATACAGAGAAAATCCCCACAAATTATGTGGATCAATTTGCATATGAGATATTGTATTCATATTGTAGCTTGTTAACAGTCAAAAGTGCTTGCCATCAAGAGCTGATCCAGGCTAGTACTCATTTCCCACAGTGCTATAAAATAAACTCAAGGTCCCAGACTTTAATGACAAGCATAATTTGCTTATCTGCATTTTCTCATCATTAGAGATAAATTGCTCCGTCAAGTATCTGTACCAACTTATATGACAGATCAAACATAGTTATCATTTTAGAAGGGACTGGCTACTTTTGGGGACCGGATACTTTGTTTCAAAAGGTCCTAATTCACAAGGGTAATAATACTAGACTTGAAAAAATTGGTCTAAGAGCGCATTTTTATATAGGAGGCTTTGGCTTTCAATATATGCTGTGTTCCACCATGTTTTTGGGATGGGAATGATAATCTAGGATTCAAGTTTAGACATTCACATATTGCATCATATTTGAGACCATTGTTCAATGTTCATTGATTTAAGCATAGAAGCAAATATCTTTCTTAGGGCTAACTCAGCAAACCAAATGATAAATATATTTCAATTTCTCAGGATAATATCGAGAGCCCAAAAAATGCAGAAAAATTAACAAAAGAAGAGAAATAGCTCTTTTTATTATATATTTAAAGCCATCCTAATTGCATAGAGAGTGAGAGACAAAGTAAAGAAGATTGTATGCCATGAATTACGAAATATGGATTTTTTCATTCATTTTGAGATAGCTGATTACAGCACATTACATAATGTTACTACATAGTTTGACTTCAAAGTTTGATTCTACAAAATCAATCACAAACTACAAAATACAAACAACACAGACAAAAAAAGAGCCAATGGGGCTAGATGCTATGAAGTAAGTCCACTAGGGAGCTCTGTGGTTCTCGATTATAAAGCTCCAACATTATGCTCATGCCTAACTTGATTCAATTGCTCTACATCAAATAGATTGGCCATCCTAAAGATATCAAAGTCCTCATCAAGTGGCCCCTTTACATCAACAACGCATTTCGAGTCAAGATTGATCTTGTTAAGGTCAATTGGTTGATTGTCCTCAACGCTCTCTAATATAATCAAATTGACTGTAGTGGTTTGATAAACCGAATACAAAAATAGGAACTATAATTGCGAATTGGAAGAAAACAATAATTACAATTATAGAAATGTAAATGCAAGTTTTCCTTACTTTTATGTTTTTTTTATTTTAAGGCAAAGGTTGTGGTCAACAAAAATTAAATGATTTGTTTGTTTTTGAGTCAAAAGGTTGCATTTCTTGAAGTGTGTGTGTTCAAACACACCCAAAGAGCGTTCATAAGTAGATGAATTACATTGCTACTTCAAAATGTGCATTGCCATCCATTTTAATTTTTGGGTATTTTTGCCAAAATAATTCAACTAGTTGGCTATGAAAAGACAAATTTTAACAACATTATATTTGGTAAGAGATTTTCAATCTTCAAAACAAAGTAACAAACTTTAGACTTTTTGAGAGATAAAAAGGGAAAAGTGATTGCAAATTGGCCTAATACTTGATTTCATAGTGGTCAAGTGAGACCGGATAACTAGATTAAATGTTTCTTCAACACGATGGCAGCTTAGTGAATTAGTCTATTTTCCAATGACCAGCTCTCGAAATCCCGACCTGCAACAGGTAGATTGATTGGTGGGCATGCACAAACACGAGATAGAGTAGAAGGGCAGATTGCCTTATATGACACAAAGAGTGGCAAAACATCACTTTGCTTGCTGGTATGTGGGCAACTCTACCAAGGTTTCTCACCAATTGCCGATCTTATGATTTAGGGATAAAATCTCTCGATGCATTGGAAAAGGCCCTTATTCATCTCTTTAGTGAGACTAAAGTAGTCACTATAAAACAATGTTGGATTGAGGAAATATTGAATAGCATGGAGGGCGCAATGCATTTGCCAATTTCATCTTGCACTTATGACCTCCCATAGTTGACTTGATAGTCTTTTTGGCTCTATTTGTGGCCTATAGGTCACCCGTTGGACATTTATCCTCATTGATTAATCACAACACTTCGACTAAAGGGTTGTAAAATAACCTAATCTTTCTATCTTGCAGCAATAACATGTTTTTCCATGTTCTAACCATCTATGTAATTGGAAAAGCCAAACTGTAACCACTCATTCAAAATCAATGTCTCATATTAATCTTTTGGCCACAAAGAGTGTGCAAATGCAACGCCCTCATATGATTGTAGATGAATTTTGTAATGCTTTTGGTCTTGTTCAATATGGATTAAACCTATTCAATTTTCTAGGACTAAATTGATACAATGAGTCATGCATTGACTCCAAAATAAATGGGATGCTTGTCCATCAGTAATCTCCAACAACATTGTTTGTAATACATGTGGTTCCACCTTAACTACCACCTCATCAAATAGAGTGAATAGTGTGTGCCTTGATTTCACTTTATTTACTGCATCCACTCTATTTGATGCAACGAAGAAATTAATGAGTATGGCTCCACTTCCTCCCATTTGTCCACCCATTTGACATCATTGTGCAACCTATCCTAGCTCTCTCCTTGCAATGATCCACAAAGACATTGCTCAAATTCTCAATTGCATCTATCAACATGCTTGCCCTCAACATCTCATATGAAGGGACTTTGGACCTAGGACCAACAATTACAATGGCATCCAACATGGACTGCTAGTATTGAGACCTCACATTATGGAATTACATGTTAGAATAGTAATGGAAATTAGCAAAGGTCTTTTTGACCTACTCATGCATAGTCTTCCTCTACTCTATACTCTCATATGCTAGTTGTGCTATAGGTATAGAACATGGTGCAAAGAAGGTGTTAATGTTCCCCAGTCAGTGTTAGCTCTGTATGATCCAGACTTTAGAAGGCACAAAAACTCTCTATTTGTTTTAGTGTGTTGTGATCACTCTACCTCATCCAAGTGATCAACTTTAGCTTTAAAAGAAGTCGAATTAACTTTTGTGCCCATCCTTTCCTTCGTTGCCGTACTTTTTGAAAGGACTTCAAAACCTTGCTAGCTGACATCTAGAGAGCAATTAGTGCAACCCTTAACATCATGGCTTGACTCCTTTGCCAAATGCCACTTGAATTGAGAAATCTCTCCATTGCACACAAGGCTGTAAAAAATGGACTGCTCTTTGTTTGTACCCTCGGTTGATGTGCAATATGTCCATGCAAAGTCTCTCTCATGTGGCACAACGACTAAATCTGCAAAAAAAAAATTGTATTCAGCTGTATAAAAAGTATAGAAGTCATAAATATATGCATATTTGCAGCCTAAAACTTGGAAATAGTATAAAATACCACATAACATGCATAAAATAAACAAAACCACTGTAAAAAATAGAAAATTAGAAGTACTTCTTTGATGTCAATTTGTCAAACAATTGACTTGCACAACAACACGGATTTGCACAGCAACAACTGCTTGTGCAAAATCACAGCCACGCAACAACGACTTGTTCAGCAACAATGGCTTGCAAGCAAACAGTTGTGTAACCACAATGGCTTGCATGGCAACAGCTTGCACAGCAATGACTTGCATGGCAACTGCTTGCACAACAATTACTTGTGCAACAACCACTTGCATAGTGTGCAACAACTTGTTTTTGTGTTTCAATGTGTATAGAGGTCTTTTTCAGGGTTATGTTTGATTATTTTGGGTTAAATAGTCAACCTATGAAGTCAAGATAGATTTTTTTTTTTTTTAAATGTGTTTTGGGTGTTGGATTTTGCCCCTGTTTGCCCTAGGCCCTGCAAATTGGACTTGGGTTTACCCGGCTATTCTCTGCAGCCTACCCAAATGAATTTGGTATTCACAGGTGACCTGGACTGGGTACGCACAAGATCTAATCAGGTTTGTTTTTGAAGTGAACCAGTAACAGAGAAAAACAAAATAAAGTAGCATTTTAAGTTTTATGTATTATTAGAATACAGCATACCGTTTTTAGAAAAAAGACTACCTTTAAACCTTGGAAAAAATTACAGGGTTTAAGGTGGAGTTCAGAGTTTTATTTAAATTATTTAAATAAAAACAGAAATAAAAGATAAATTAGAATCAGTTAATAGATATAAACCCATACCTGGATTTTAAAGCTTTGAGTGAAGAGTTGTTGATCTGATTAATGCATCCTTGAATCTGACTGAAATCCTCTAATGTATGCCAAAAACCATGATCAAGAAACCCTAAAATCCAGTCTGTTTTCTTGCAGAAAAAATCAGAGCAATTTCCAGACAAAATGAAAAAATACTCAGTTTTACTGTCATGTAAAGTGAAAAAATTGGAATATCTTGGATAAATCAGAAATCACTATGAAAATGTTGGCTGGAATATCAGAAAAAATGGGGAATAAATTGGGCAAATGTTAGTCAATGATTTTTTGGAAATTTTTTAAATTGCCATCTCAGAATCTGAGATCTGAGATATAATTTTTTGCCATGATCTCTGCTTCTATGGATTCAAGTACAGCAGCAATAAATTATTTTATTATTTTCATTACAGTAAGTTGAGATTTTAACTGTTTATTTTTTAAAGGTAGACAAAAGGGGTTTGTATGGAAAGCCAGATGTCCCTTGGACATTTGGCCTAATCAGGGAGGGTTTAGAGGGGTGTGGGGAAACATATTATTACTGCAGTGCCTTTCCTTTCCAAAAGAGGGCCTCCTCTATTGTTGTCCTCGAAATGTGTCCCATCATCCCCATCCTAGAATCACTGTAGAACATAGGAAAACATAGCAAAAGTCACTAACATAGACAAAATTGAGGAACTTGAAATAAACCTTAAAACTTGAGTACCGCAGATGCTCATAAATACTCTAATGTTGGGAATGCTCTCTCCTTTACTTCTTCACCTTTGCTCTTGTTGTTCTGGTCTACACATTTCTACTATAGTGTTCCTAAATTTCATGAGAATGCAAGCCTAAGAATAAATTTGCTTTATTTGCTTTCTTGTTAGACTTAAAATCCTAAATAGTATTTATCAAACAACTTCTATCCTAAAAACCTAATTTGCCCAATTGGAATCAGCTACAGGTACTGCTATGTGGGTATGGTATGCCACTACAGCAAATATTTTTGGGGGCTGGGTATGTCCATACAAAAGACATAAAAATCATAAATATATACATATTGCAGCCTAAACACAGGAATTAAATTCAAAATACCACATATCATGCATATGGTAAACAAAACTACTATAAATATTACAAATTTGAAATACAGTACTAATTTGATATTAAGTTATCAAACTTGAATGTCATGATAGATATTAATTGTTCAATATTAAAACAATACAATAAGTAATCAGCATCATGTGGTCTTCATCAAGGCCAACATTATCATCATCATTGACATTAGATGTAGGTAGATTAGAAGAACCACAAGCAACCCCACTGCCACTTGCAGTAAAGTATGCTGGTTGAATCCTCAAAAAATGAGAATGGCTGCAGAATTGGTGGTGCCACATTGTGGCACTGCTTACTCTAGTGACTGAATCTTATTGTGGCACTGCTTACTTGTCAAACAAAAGCAGTAACTTTTTCCCCTGTTACTTGTCCAACATAAAACGAGTGAAAATGGCTGTCAGTTTAAGGTTTATGAGTGAAAATGCATTGAAATTGTTGCCAACTGCTGGATTTGCCTGGATAAGATCATGAATGATTCCAAATGAATCTTTGCACAAAAAATGGTGCTCTGGAAAAACCCACAGGCGAATCAAACCTGATTCCAACTCTGAAATGAATTGTACTGGGGTGAACCTACGTTTTTGGCCAATTTGGTGACATAGCTAAATAATGCACAAAAGCATATCTCCTGTATTTTAAATTTTAATTCAAAATCACAATTTGATCATAAAGTCTTGAAATATGTCCAAGCAATATATGTATTAGTAGCATACATCAACCATATTGTAAAGATGTATTGACAAACAATCAATATCTTTTATTTGTTTCCAGGCAAGCCAGCAGGCACGATCTCTGACATTTGGTAGTTCTGTCCCGATTATTGGTGGTTTCACAGTTCACTCATCAGGTATATCTATATCCAAAAACTGAATACTACATTTTGTTGTTTCTCGGGAACATGAGACTCAAGCAGTAATAGCTTAATCCCATGTGGCATGAGTTCACACAAAGTTGGAATGGTGACTTTTGCATAATATCTCTATTTGGTTAAATTAAATGTTTCTCATTAGGTTAATCTTTGTGGGCTGAATTGAAAATCTTAGCCACATAATTATGGGCCTGCAAATGTTAATTCTTAATATGCATATCTCATAGTAGGTCTTTTCACGATCCATCTGACATGAAAGCTACTGTATATATCATGGATGTTCCTGCAGATTCTTCAGTGGCAAAACTAAAGCCTGACATGCGGCCTCATATTCCCAGCTTCCCGAAAGGTAAATTATATATGTAAAAGATCATTTTAGAACCTAGAATTGTGCCTTAAAAATCATTAATTTAAATTTTTTTAAACTTTATGGTGAAAGAATAAGACATCTAATAAAAAGGACGATCATGAAACTAAATGAAGTTCAAAGTATATGTTACAGGGACAAGGCTATGCACATCAAAGATCTTATTAAAAGAGAGGTTTAGCCCAGGTAAGTTTGCAAAGGGCATAATCAGCCGGGAAGGAACTCAAGTTCCTTGTTCCTTTCAAACATGTAGAGAAGAGAACTCTAAGAGATATGCAACACCTGAGGGAAATAAAATTGCTCCCAAAGAACAGGACATGAACGGTCAAGGGTTAGAACAAATTTCAGCTAAAATGCCAGGTATGCAAGAAGATTCATCTAAATGTAGGAAAAGGGCACTGGAGCTTCCACCTGGTGCAAACGGACAGCAACCTCAGAAGAAAAATCCATCTGCAAGATCAAACATCGACCAAGGACCTCAGAAGAAAAACCAACCTGAAAGACCAAACATTGTTATCCTTGCTCTTCCAGCATTTCAACGCAAGAAAACTTGAGTTTGCACCAAAGCAAATGCTTAAATGAACAAATAAGGGAAGTGTGTCCAATACTGAGCTTTCACTAGATCTGAGGCAGATAATGTTTTTTTAGATTTGCAGCAGAGAATTGTTCATTTTTTGACACTTTAAGGATAGAATTGTTCATTTTTTGACACTTGAAGCAGAGAATTTTGAAAGTTCCATCACTCATAGACAGCATGACAGACTGGGTTCATGGGGACCATAAGGGAACCATAATACAGTTTCTGGATGTGATATTCTGCAAAAGCAACTGCACAAAATGAAGATTTGTTATTGAAATGTCTGTAATAAATTATAAGGATATCAGATGCTGGTTCTGTTTCATTAATTGCTCAGTGATCTTGGTCAAACTAGTTGGCAGACAAGCCTCCTTGAAGGATTTTGGCTACCAAGAAACTGGAAAATGGGAACAAGGATGCTTAAAGCAATCCAACTTTTATGTTGTTCTAGAGAACCTGAGAAAAAGCAGATGAATGGTAGTTGAGTTTATGCAATTTCAAATGTATTGTCAATGATTGTCAAAAAGATTTGGGTCAGGACAGTTATAATTTACAGGGATGTTACTTTTTCCCTCCATTTTGTAAAGAAAAAACAAAATCTTAGTGCCTTGTATATTTATAGTAGCAGCCAAATTGATAATTTCAATTTGCATCTGGTCCCCAAATACTCTGTTCAAAAGTCCCTTGCAAAATTATTAGTGCCTGTCATGGGTTTTGGAGGCAGCCTCCATGTCAATGATATTTTGAGAAAATGTTATCTGAGGCTACAATGATAAAGATTCCATGACACTGTCTTTTACAACTTTGTCTTCATATTAAAAAATTCTCCTAGTCGTTTATTTAGAGGTTTTGAAGATTTCTTTTTGAGACTATCGAGTTCAGATGTCCATTGTCTGCTAAAGTCTGAAAGTTTAACTCTACGTCATTCATTTTTTAGAATTTAGCAAGAATCTCATTCTAGTAGTTAACATGATTTCACCAAACAGATAATGTTTCTTATGGATAAGCATCGGTGTAAGGTCTTATATAAATATTCACAAATGAAGTCAATCAACTAAATATTTGCAGTGTTGCTTGTGAAATTTAACAGTATTTTGCCCTGGAGATCTATCTGTTGAATAACATCCATCCATCCTTCAAATTTCTAGATACACTGGCACTCCCTAATATTGTGCATACAATTTTTTTTTATTTATGACTGCACCTGGTTAGGTGTCAAACATTTTATTTGGTGTGGCATACGTAGCCGGTTGATGCCAAAAACATCTTGCTGTCGGTGAAAACTATGTGGTGATTGATTGTAGATTTGATGAGAACCTTTGCTAATAATTCAGTACTTGTTCTGTGTCCCAGCACTGAATAGGGATAGATTATGCACGAAGAAAAAGATACAATCTTTTGTTGCATCATGGTAACTGTGAATGGCAAGATTGTTGCATTTCACAGCAATGGTATTGTGCTATGTGTTAGGAAAAAGGTGTCTCAAGCTTTGGTTTTTCTTAGCATGTTTAATTATTTTATTATTTGTTGAAAATAAATCAAGAAAGAGTTGAAGTGGAAAATTGCTATTACAGGTGGAGTTGTGCATGAAAGCAAATCAATTTCATGTTGAGTTTGCATGGAATGTGAGATTTTTGGAGGTGCAAGAATATTTTGGAAAGTGCAGCTTTTGCTCTATAAACATCAGCTTGCTTGAGGAGTTGTGTGTGGAGAATTTTTCATTGTAGGGTTATGTTGTTGGATTTCCTCCAAAAGAGCAAGATGTAATTTGCATGTTAAGGCTGTGATTCTACAAGTGTATTGTAACCTTTATTTTTGTAGATTAATACATTGGTTCGTTGCTTTGGAGTAAAGAGTTTTTTACTCGAAAGGATTTTTCCCACGTATATCGTTGTTCGTTCTCTTTTGTCTATATTTCTTCTATTCTTCTTCTTTCTCATTCTTGAATGTCAATTACATGTCATAATGTTGCTGAATTTTTTTTAGATCTGTAGACTACACTATCTTTCTTTTAAGGATTAATGTGATGAAAATTAAACTATGTATGTTTTTGCTTTAAGGCATAGTAGTAAGTGCTTTTATCAAGTTGTTGAAATCTGATTTGTCTAAAAAATATAAGATACTGAAGGTGCATACCGGTTTTGGGAAGGCTTTCTGAGTTCGTCATTTCCTTTCACTGTGAGGATAGTTGAGACAAGGCTGTCGAGATAGGGTTATGTATGTCACATGTCAGATCAGTAAGAGCTGTGATTGAAAACTCAAGCACTATAAAAAAGCATGAAAATTTGTTGCATTGTGCGAATTAAGATCTTAGTAGGCCATGAAAGAAAATAACTAAGTGGTGGGAGGATGCCAAATACTGCAAGTAAGAATAGAAACAAGTCTTACAAAAATTTGGCTTTTCTTGAGAGGAGCACAGCAATAAAGAGTCTGGGTAATAAATTTGATGCAAAGGCACATCAGTTGTAAAGATGGACGATTGTGATAGAATCAAATAGATTTCTGTAATTAATTTTGTCGGAGCTAGCTATATAATAGGTGGCAAACACTAATTTAAAAGAATTGAGATAAAGGTAATTTTAGAGAGCAGAAAATTGAACAGTTATAATATGAGACATGATGAGGTAACAGGTGGCTAGGAAAAGGCAAAAGACATGATTTTTCAAGAAAATACTGATGGCAGACGACAGATAGATGATTTCATGACCAAGAAGTAAAGTCAGATGGCTAGGTAGATGATATCATGACACACGCAGAGGTGCTAATTATGAATAAAATATTTTAAAATATTGCATATTATAAACACTAAAACCCAGAGCTATCGAAGAAACCAGAAAGAAACTAGTTCCTACTCCACATTAAAACACAAATTTTAGATTGAGGAATAGAAGAAGAGAACAATATTTCACTTACAGAATGAAGATCCTTTTTGTGTAAATTTGCTCATACGGCAAATCGTGAATGCTATGTTCAAAAACTCGTGCAAAATCTTGCAGCGTAAGTTTATGATTTGAAAAATAATTGATTTTGTGGTAACATGATAGATCAAAAAAACAAGTACAAGAATTTAATTTATTGATTTTTGAGTGAGATGAACAGTTCAGATTAATTCAATTGATTTAGAAACTTGAATTTGCATGTACTTTTTCTTTTGATTTAAAACTAATTTGATTTTATATCAATTGTCATTTGATTGAAATTTAATTTATTTAATTTTGAAACGTGCAAAACATAAATCAAAATTTGTCTATATAAATTAGCATTTGTATTAAAAGAGGTTCAAGGATTATGCGGATAGAAAATTATATGTATGCTAATATATTAGAGAGGGGCATGTGTGTATGGATGCAATATGCTGCAATGCAAGTTCTAGTTGCATGTGGTTGGATTAAACAATTAATAATAAGTGCTAAATAATGAAATGAAATTAACCTAGATAAATCTAGATTTTTTCCTTAAAAAAACTAAGTATTATTTGATTGTGAAATATTTGCATGCAAATTTGAAGCATAAAGCAATGCAAATGAAAAAGGAAAGTTGTCATCAAATTGACAAAAGAACACTGCAAATGGAAATAGAATGTTCCCATTCAATTGACAAATCAATATGTATTTGGCTTTTACATGAAAAGTGAGATTTTTGAAGCTTTCATCTCATATTTTGAAGGATTTTACCATTAAAATGAAAACTGATTTACCATTAAACAATAGCTGAAACTTGTTTTTTGATAATTCAATAGCTTTTGCAGGTGTAAATCTCACACTATATGTACTATCGACTAACAAATACACCCCTCAAATATCTAACATATTTTAGATAATTAAAAAAATATATTAATTACTATTATTAATAATTAATTTAATATCTATTAAATCAAATTTGTTTAGAAAAAAAAAACTGTTCTTTTTTACTCTCATAGCTTTGACACCCATTCCCAAGCAATGCAACAGAGCAATCATACAGTATGGTCCTATGGGGGGCTTCGGTATCTATTTTCATGTAGCAGGAGATCCTATGGGGAAAAAATAATTATTGCTACAAGACTAATAAAAATCTTTTCCTAAAAAATAACAGCTCCTATCTTTTAGGACTAAGATTTCAGCTGGTGAAATTGAGGCAGACCTAGAAATTGATCCACCAGCTTAAGAATTTTTTCTGCCACTTGTCACACATCTAGAAATTTAAAAATAGAAAAAAATGATTTTATTTATTAATTTTTTATTGACAGCATTTCATTCCAGCTTCATGGGACCTTATCTATAAAGGGGGAGGGAGAAATGAAAGGCACAACAGAAAGGAGGCGGGATCCATAGCAGGTGTTCACGGTAGCTGTGTAGAAAGGTCTAGAGATAACTACTTTATTTCAATCTGTAGGCACAACATCAATATAGAATGCAATACAGTTATCTTTAGCTATGGTTACAATGTGCTATTCTGTGGATCAGTAGCTTCGCTTACACAATATACAAATGCTGCTGCCACTCAAATTTTTCCCTCGTACAAATTTATTGCTTAGGATGGCTCTGAAGTCCGTCTTTTGCAGCAACATATTTGTAAATGAATTTAAAATGTGCTTCTGGCCATTTTGCCTGTGTCAATTTTGGAATTGGCCATGTTCCATTGAAGTGAACTGAAAACATCAGATAATGAAATCCACTTATTTATTCCGACAAGTAGGTAGCATCTCAACTGGCAGAAGCCTCGGTTGCCCTTTATCATAGCAATCTGTCTATATAAGTACTTTTATGCAATTTAATAACCTTGTCTATTACGTTATGTAAATGCTATGGTACCATAAAGAAAATTTGACAACATATATTTCTAATTTTTCAACATCTTATTTCGTAAAGGAATCGACAGCATCGAAGAATCGTTAGCTTCTGCCCTTTCTAAAGGTCTGGATTGAAATGGAAGAACTACATTGTAATAACAATATTAACACAAAAAAATCATTCTTTGAGACAACATTAAAAGTAAATGAAAACAATTTACATGAAACATTCATGATCCTAGCACAATTAAAAGTACATAAAAATAGTTTTCACAACTTCACACTATATAAAAGAAGATATAAGAATTAGCTTGATACTATTAAAATTTAAATGATAGGTTAATCTTACCTTGTAGATCAAGCTAATGGTTACATTTATTGATCTGTTTTACTTAGTTGTTCTTGTTTAGATTCAAAGTAAGTTCGTTATTATGGTTTAATTTCTAGATTAGATTGTAGTTTTCCACCTTCAAATCCATACTTTCTTAAGCTAAAGGTTATCAAAGCAAACTTTATTTGTTATACTCAAGTTTAATTCCAAAAAAAATCTAGAATCTTATGTGCTTGTCTAGTTGACATATTTGAAAGAGTGTTATGTTTATGTTTATATTTACATGAAGTTGTTTTTAATTCATAATGTACTTTTTCTATAACAATAAATTTAATTATTCTATACGTATTAAATTGTCTTATTTATTATTACTAAACATGTTTCTAAAGATTCTATTATTATGACCATTTAATTCATAGGAAGATAATTTTAATTTGACTATTGGAATTCACTTTGAATTTTGCTTTACATGAGTTTTTAATGTATGAACATTAATGTATAATGATTTTGTCATTTTAACCTATTATTATGTTTTTTAAAATGGATTTTCAAAACTTCATCACTTGAGGAATTTTATTTGAAATTTTTTTGTCACTAATATTCTATCCTTTAATAATAATTAAATAATTATAAAATCTTATATTTAATATTTAGTTTCAAATTAGAAACTTTCTATTGACTGATTCATAATAATATAATAAGAAAATTGAATGATTCACAATAATATAATAAAAAAACTTCTATAAACCACTAACTAAATTTAACTACAAATTTCTCCTTTAAATTTTAATTCTTATTACTAAATTCTTCATTGATTTTTACTTGTAATTCATACAATTAATTATCCTTCTTTTATTAACTTTATTTCTCAAACATATTTAAGAGATTCTTGGTTTGCAATAATCGTGAATATAACCTTTCTTTTAACTACTATCTGATTTGCATCTAAAATTATTTATTTATATAATTTCTTCACAATGTTAAATTTGAAAGTTTTTAGTTTAATCTTGTTTTCAGATCTTGAAGGAATCAATTGTTGCAACTGTAAGATTTCAAGACAGAATTGCAGATGCCCAACAGATTCTTACATTCTTAGTTTCGTATCAAATCTTATTACGCCGAAAGGCGTTCAACTGCAACGGCATTTTATCCGTGTATATCAAAATGGATTAAGTTGGTTGGATTGTTGTCAAATCAAAGGGGCTCTATAATGAATGGTTCATAAGGCATAACACTTGCTGAAAGTTTTACAAATGAGATAACAAATTAAGTAGGGAGATGCTAATAGAGATTGTGCATAGATACCTTAGAACATCTTTCGGTAGAATTCTGGATTTGAGGACAAGAGCTTAAACATAATGGTGATTGTTGAAATGGTGCGCACAAATGCAACATGAAGCAACAATAAAATGTTGTCCAAGATCTCCTTGTCTGTTAGTGGGTTCCCTCTTTCATCTTTGAAGTTTAAGTAAACAGAGAGCAGATCCAGGTTACCTGAATTAAGACCACTTCTTCTCCTTTCTATTACAGAGGATATAATTTTATCCACCTCTAACCGTGCCTTAAGCGCCTTGTGAAAGCTCGTTCTGAGAAAATTCACTGGAACAGACAAAGTCCCCGCAAGAACAGTGTCGAAAAGCCTATCAAGATGTTCCTGTTCATGCTTGTCATTTATGCCGAAAAACAAGCTGCTTGAAATGGAAAACAGAAGGTGCCTCACCAGAGGAAGTACTTTCACTTCAACTTTTCCTTTCCATTGTCTATTGATCTTATCTTGGATGACTGTATTAATTTGAGAAAAATAATTCTGCAATGCTACGGGATCCAGTGATCTTGAAAGAGCATTAAGTAGAATCCTATTCTCTTCACCACTTTTACTAGAAACAGAGTCTTTCCCCATAAGTTTCAGGAAAGAAGCGAGCCATGATTTGTCAACAGCTTATTCTCATTGGACAGTATGAAGCGATTTCTAGAGGATCTTGAGACTAGTACTGTGGGATGCCAATCAATGAAATCTTGAAAACGTGCCCGAATTTGTTCACCCTTTTATCAAAAAACTCTTGAGCTTTATTTGATCGAAGTGCCCACAAGAACTGCAACGTTTCTCCTATCAAAGGGAAACCTAAACTTCCAGGGGAAGCCTATGAGATGGTTTGAGTTTCAAATTGAACAAAAGGATGAGAATCCCAACAGACATAGCAAAAGCTGTGAAGATAAAGGAAAGAGTAGGAGGAGAAAATATCAGTTCCATAACTTGCTTGGATTTACCAACTCTGTTTCTCAGAAAATGATCCGGCAATGGCAGAATCTATTGGGAAACTATATAATCTCTCATTTGGCTGAGCTTCTAGACAGCTTTCTGCACATGTTGTTTGTGCGTTTCTTGGAGAAGAATCTCTTGAAATTTGACCCACTGGAGAGCTATTTTTAAAGTAAAGTTGTCCCACGCATATTCTATGAATAGCCTACAACAACTGCCTTAATTTTATCATTTTTTTCTATAACTGGACAAGAATGGCCAAGGTCAATGAAAAAAATTGGTTGCACTATTTTGCCAATTTTTGTAATGTTTGTTGAATAAATTAATGACCTGCAGAAAAGATGCAGGACACATACTTTCCCAAATTGATGTTCAGATAAAACAACAAGATACATCATGGATTTTCTTTTGAAAATGAAAACAAATTAGTCCAAGAATTAAATTCTGTGCTTGACACTGCTTCTGCAAAATCTGCATGCAGTGCTATGGTACACTCTGCTGCAAAAGCAAAGAGGTCTTTAACCAGGAAAAGAGAAAAGAGAGTCCACTTTTCAAGTAAAGGAACACTTCTAAAATCTCTTGAAGTGCTAATAAATAGAAATTGACTTAATCTCTAAGAGAAATTTCTTAACCTGTATCTGTTGTATAATGTTTCTCTTATTTAGTTTCATAAAATTAGTCGTTAATTTTTGCACTCTGAATTGTTGGTGGTGAATTTTACTGAACGGTGAATTTGTTATGACGATGAATTTTCCTAAATGAAGTGAATTTTCCTAGAACCCATTTCTATCAGAGCATTTCAATATTATAATTACCAAAGTTTATCATTATTGTTAAAAATTTAGATTGTAAATATAATCAAATGATAACAGAAAGTTTTTCAACATAAAAGGAATTTCCGTACGGAATTTTGGGTTTTCGTTGCACTATGTTTTTAAGAATAAAATGATACAAATTCTAAGAAAAAACGTCCAACCACATCTGACAATCTGAAACCAGGGGATAATGATACAAAGTTCTTGTAGGAAAATGTTAACCCTTTTTTACAGTAGTATGGATGTATTTTCTTGTCATCATGTTAAATGATGATGACTAACAGACATGATTTTCTACAGCTCACGGTAATGAGTTAAGAGAGCTTCTAGATGTTAAGAATACATGATGATGATTGAATTGCTATCTATTGGTGTGCATATGATAACTTTGGTATTACCCTAAGATCTTAAACTGAGTTGGCTAGAGTCAAATCAGGACCCTGCGGTGATACCAGTAGGTCATTGATCTAGCTCATGTACGAGATAGTCATCGATATGAGATCGACATGGGAAAGGGACTTTTTACTCTACCAATATATGTTGTTTTACTTTTGCGCGTTGGGCTTTGACATTGTGGTAGAGCTTGGGAAGAATATTGAGCCTTGCCAATCTTCCTACACCATTTGAATTTGTTGTCATCGCAATCACTATGTCAATGGAGAAATTAAGGTTGAGCAAGGTAACAATTGGGTGGGCCACTTTACTAACTAGCATTCAATATTATAATTATCAAAGTTTATTATTATGATATGTTTTCATTTTATTTATGCTTTCTCATATCTTGATGATGGATCACAGAGTGTGATGCAAAAAAACAAACACAATCTAATCCAGAAACACTTTCAGCAAATCTTCATGGATTGTGGAAATCTATTATCACTAATGTTTTCATAAATCCATGTCTAATCTATTCTACAGGATTAATAGTTTAAAAATCAATTTTCATATTGAAGACCATATTAAATGTATCTTCTTGTGTTTCTCAATCCATTCAGTTTTTGGTTTGGTGATTATTTCCCATTTGCATTTAGTGGGTCCAAATTACTTGAAAGAAACATGAATTTTTAACTTGGCACTTTCATTTACATAGGAAAATTTTCAAAATTGCAGAAATCTACTATACAAAAACAATGTACTAATGAGACTATATACAATTTTGTGAAAACATGAAGACAAGAATAGATAAAACTTGATTGATTATGAGTACCAGTTGTTCATTTGGATGCTTAAAGCACATGAAAATTTACTAGTTGTGATGTGAAAATATCCATGGCTATTTGACATGTTCAAATAGTTATTTTCTATTGTAGCATCTCTGATTGATGCAAGGATTTCCATGTTGTACATAAGCTTTTGAGCTACAAGAGCCATAGAAATTCCTTTTTATCACATCTTCAGGAAGTTAGCTTCAAAAGCCCTCCAGCTCTGGTTGGTAGATTGAGTTCATTTGCCTCACAAAAAATAGATGGTGTAAGGCTTAGTATTGGGCTTGGATTTGTCTGTCCGCATTTTGAACTTCAATAGTGAAAAGGCAATAATTGTATGATTGATTCCATGAACGTTACAATCAAAAGAATATAATTAGCCACGACATCTGGTGCTATTTATGTGGTTGCATCTGCCTCCTTCAATTCCTTCTATGTGGACCCCATTGCAAAATGCATAGATTTTATCAAGCAGTCCTCTTCACCCATGGATTCCATAGGAGATCTGTTTAAGAATTTTGCAATACCCAAAGGGGAAGCATTCACTTCACTCATGACCTTCCACAAACTCTCTCTAAACTGTTAAAGCTTAAGTGCCTTGGTATATTCTGCGTCCATAACCCATTTGGCAGTTTGAAAGGTAGTTGTAGATAAATATAAATATATCTTTCCACAATGCATATTTATTCATTATAGATGAGATTATATTTTATGTTTTTGGGTTCTTGATTCACACGTTACATCATTTGATGGCTACGTTTACATTATCTTCTCATATCTTTATGCCACAATTATGTTTAGGTTATTACAATTGCAATGGCTATTTAAAAATTAGCAGTTAACTGGTGTGATAACATTTATGAGAATATATCTTTCTACCTTATTTATATAGATTTGGTATAAAAATAGATATACTAGTTTAATAAGTTTACCAATAAATGTTCATCTTTTTCCAGTGTTAATGGTTATCCTTTTTCTTATGGTAAATCTAAAAATTTATACCAAACTGCAATTGAATGGGGTCGACCTGTTGTCCAACGCCCATGCATTTTATTTCTAAAAGTTGCAAGTTAAAAAGATTTTAAAAGGCTGTGTTTAAAGAAGTAGGCGCTGCAAAGTTTACTGTGTTTTTTCGTTTTTCCCTTTTCATTTCTTATTATCTGATTTTATTTTTTAAATTGCAGACAACCTGGTCGATTTGCACTATCAACGCCTGACATCTTAATGCCAAATGCTTTGAAGATTTAAAAGGTTTAATGCTGAGTTTGAGGGGCGGAGGGAAGGGAGCAAGTTTTGGGTTGCAGCCTCTTGCTGCTGCTGCCATGGCGCCCACTCTTATGCCCATTTTTTTTTTAATAAAACTCTTCTTACTTGTTCTAATATGTTTTCCAGGTTAAAGTTGCATATCATCAGAGCATTAACATTTTATTTCTGCCTGTAGTTCTTAGTTTTCAGATTTTAGCCTTGCAATTTTCAGAATTTATTTTTGACTGTGCAAGTTAAATTTCAGGCATTCTAATATTAATTCTGAACTAACTTAAATACTTGGTTTTGAACACCTATATGCATTTTATTCACTTCGGTTTGGTAAAATTTATGTGCATTGTATTTTCATTTGTATAAACATAAGTAATTAATTTTTTTATAAAGATGTAATGTTTTCAAAGCAATCTATTGGTCTCCTACAATAAATGGAGAACTAATGTATCGATCTCTTGAAATCTTCCTAACAATAAATTGTATAAAAAATAATCTTTTTTATTTTCAATTTTGATTACAATAGTTGTTCAAATTTGTAAGATTTTAATTAAACTACAAGCATATCCAAGATTGTTTTTATGCTTTTGTAATGACTACAAAAAAGAATAACATTCTTAATATCCTTTTTAAAGAGACATTTGCAAACCAACTAATAAAACAAAATACATTTTTCTTAACTATCTTACACAATGAGGTAAACTTTTATTTTCCTTCCTTTAATAGATACATAGTTTTCAATCTTCTACACATGTACTTTCAATTGCAACATTTCACTTTTCCAAATGATCTATGCATGTTTTGCTATGAACACACCAATATCCTTTCTAAACATCATATGATTTTCTTTCAAAAGACTTGATCAACTTCAAACCATCTTCAATCTTCATTCGAGAACCTGAAAATACACAAGAGAAGAAAAACAATTACAAGCCAATGGGCTCTCCACCCATCCATAGGGTTTTGAGACAAACCACCCCTGAGCACAGGGAAACATTTAGCCACTTGGGTAACTTTTTACCACACAACAAGATCACTATTACAAAAACACTATACACATATACACTTACTTGGGTCAAACATTAAACATTACAAACCACCCAAAAATACATTTCTAACACATTGGATTTCCAAAAGGAATCTGCATAGGTGGAGTAGGGGCTCTACCAATTGAGGGAAAAATATATGTATGTATCACAATATCCCAAAAGCCAATCTCCATGTCAAAAACTCCATACACCACAATGCACCAACAACACACCCCTTATCCCTCTAAAACAAAGCCATTATGTATATACATTTGGGATACCCATGTCCCTGAATAAACAAGGGTACTCTTACCTTGAAATGAAGATGCCCCTTTTGTGGGAGCCATGCCCACTCAACCCATTGCACATGGAGGATCAAAATCAACCTCCTTGCAAGAGGAGGTCAACTCCCCTATAAAACACATAAAAAGGCAACACATAACACAAGAAAATATATATTCAAAAATCCCCAAACAAAACCCTTAGAACAAGCACATACAATATTTACATTTAATCAATAAGGACCATCCTACCCCCAATCGCAATATCCCACTAATGGTAGAATCCTTGGATGAGAAACCTCCTCCTCCAAGCCTTCACCTTTCTCTCCTCCTCTTCCCAACACTCTCTCACTCTCTCTCTCTCTCTCCTCAAAAACTCAAAACAAGATCATGAAATCACAAGAAGCAAAAAAAACCAACTCCCTCCCCTTCCACTCCATGAAAGAAGAGTTTTAAAGAGAAGGAAGGAGTAACTTCCCACCACAACTAACTCAATCACCCAACTACCTCCCATTTTCGCCACTTTTGTAAGTGGGTCAAAAAGGAGGGTCTAAAAACCTTTTAAAAAGTTATAAATGATAAAATAACCTCTAATCTTTAAACCTTAGACCTAGGCTAATTTCCCAAACATAAAATACAACCTAGACCTCCTAAAATCACTTAAAAATCAAATTTAAAGATCACAACATTAAAGCTTACACAAGAACATAAACACATTATCATGTAACACTAAAAATAACTTTTTTAAAACATCATGAACAATAGACCTTAGGTATCCAAGCCTAGATCCAATATCACACTAGAAGACATAAAGTGGCTTAATGACCCCCATTATCCATTGGCATTATAATTCACCTATACACTCAACAAAAATGTCAATACAATATCTAGAGTATTAATCCATCATAACCAATAACATTTTATCATAGATCAACTAGCAACTATAGAATAACATGTACAATTTGTCATTCACAAATACATCAATCAAAATGATCTCATCAAAGGATATCATATGAAATCGAACAAACAACATAAAATCTAACATCCACAAGTATATCAAAATGCCATCCATAAGAAAATAAATGTGCATCATTAAGCAATAATCTCAACAACCTCTCTAACATAATACATCTGATATATATAATGCTACAACTAGAAACTAAATAACCATTAGTTCCCATCATGACTGAATATCTCGTTCAACACATACTTGCATAATCAATCAAAAGAACACGTCTGGTTATCACAAAGAGATCATGATAACCATTAGATAGATAGAATTTTTCAATTAACCTTATCCAATAACAATCAAACATATATGAACATTATTGATGTATAGGAACGACTATCACTTATAAACTCGAGTATAGTATCCAACATAGAGGCACATAAAATATTGGACAAGCACCATCAAAGACACATAGACTCAATTGGATCACAAAAGGACAGGGTCTCCATTTCTGATTTGATTTTCTACAAGTACTTTGAAAATATTGAACATGTTTAAGATTTCATATTTCTTTTTCAACATGTAAACCCAACCTTTCTAGTGCAATCATCTTAAAGGATAAAAAAATCAAATTTGATCCACCAATTGATGTTTTTGATAAGGTAAGCAACATTTTCAGGGTATTGTACCCTTAGCACAGAGAGCCCAAAGGGCCAAAAGGAAACTTAGTTCAAACCAAGAATGAACTAGGAAAGAGGACAGACCTCACATATAGATAGTTAATAGACAGTTGTCGAACAACAACCTAGGACTGGAAAATGCCATTCCCAGGGGGGACCAAATTGAGTCCCAAAACCCGAGGCCATGAAGCAACAATAGAACGAGGGAGTCCCTTCTTTTTTTGCAACACAACCAACCAAGAAAGCTCAGAATCATCCCCCGAGCGAGGAGAAAGAAGTGGATCCACAATAGCCACCAAGGACAAAGAGCCATCACATCGAGGAGACGATAGCACAGGAGAGGAGACAGGATCGATCGAAGGACCGGCTGAGGCATCCAACAAAGTTCAAGTAGGCTCTGACAGAACAGTGTTAACAGAACGAGCCAACATAGGCTCTTCAGAAGGGACAATCAAAAGAGGAGTCGGGCAAGACACAGGCTCACGAGAAGACTCAATAGGGTCAACCTCTGTAGAAGAAACCTCCAAAGGAGGAGAACCCACCATGAGATGATCCGGGAGAGCATCCTTCCACCAAGTAGCAGCGCCCTTGCGGTAGGAAACTAGAGGCCAAATGACCCACAAAGAAGCATCTCCTACACCGAAAAGGGAGACCCTCATAGTCCAAGAGTTGCTTCCAAGGTCTGTCCACCACCATCAAGACTACATCAGCATGGAGGGGTTTGGAGATGTCCAAATCAACTAACATACGAGCTACCATAGTGTGTCCAAGATTCTGAGTCGCAAAGTCCACCATCAAAAAGTGTCCAATGCTGTTGCCAATAGCTTCATAACATGAATCCTCCCAAAACTAGAGAGGGAGATTCGGCAGACGGACCTAAACAAGTCTAGTATTCAATGGCTTTGTAAGGGGATTGAAGGAGCGAGACCAAGGCCTGATGGACAGTGAATGAATCCCCCACATCCATCCCCTGTCCAACACATGATCATGCTCCCCAGAAGAGGCAAAGGTTGCTATAAAGAAACCCCTCGTGCATGGATAGAGCTCAATCTCCCCAGAGACCATCGATTTCCATGAGGTGGAAACCCAATCATGGAGGTCGGGAAGGGAGGGCCACAAGCCATTAAACCTACACACCACTCCTTGCAATAAATAAAATTCCTTATTTTCAGACACCTCAGGTCCGCAAATCACCACAAGGGAATCATGAGCACAAGGCAGCGGTCGAGCATGAGTCAGAGCAGGAGGCCAAGAACCCACCTTAGCAGCCTCAAAGAAAGACTTCACCTGTCTCGAAGAAGGAAAGCCCTTAACTTAGACATCCACTCGAGCAACAACAGGGACAAATCCCACAACCCATGGAGCATTTGAACCCCCGACACATCCAGCTAGCCGACAACCATCCACAGAGGGCACCATGACCTCAGGAACCACCATAGAAGGCATAGACAGAGAAACCTTGTTTGGGGGCATCCCGTCAGGAGGCATGCCTAGAAGGTCCGCACTGGCCAGATCCATCCCCAACAAAGAGACAACAGGAGGAGGGCCCCCGCAGGCCTCCTGAACTCCCCTGTAGCCACCACAGTCAGAACAGCATCCAAACCACATGCGCCGACACTATTCAAAACAGAGAGTCGTTGGCTCCCATTCCCACTCACGCACGCAACCATTTTCTCCATCGTAAAAATCAGATTCAATGGTCATGTTACCTCTATGGGACCAAAGATATTTGAATGCACTAACTCCAATGGTCATGTTTCTTTGTCATGTTCCTTGGTAGATAATTTGGTCCTCTTTTTTTTTGTATATGCAATACTCACACAACTAATGGTAGCTAATTTAATGGATCTGTGAAATGATGTGTACCGCCACTCTACTAAAAGTAGCCATTTAGACCATTGTGTTTGTTTATCAAAGGAAAAACAACCTAAATATCCTTTTAAAAATTTATTCACAATTTTTATTTGTCCATTTGATTGTGGATGACAAGAGGAATTGTGTTAGTTTTGTACCCCATGTTATATATAATTTTATCCAAAAAATGCTAGTGAAGATAGGGTCACGATCACTCACTATGATTTTGGGAATTCCATGAAGATTTTGTACATTTTTCATGAATATTTTGGCCATGGTATTGGTATGAAATGGATGAGAGAGTCCACAAAAAAGTGCATACTTGGTGAGTGTATTCATAACAACCAAAATCTAATACATCAAAATTATTAGATTTTGGTAGATATATAACGAAGTCCATTGATATTTTCTCTCAACGTTGTGTTGGAATGCCTAATGGTTGTAAAAGGTCAGGAGTCTTTATTGTTTCACCTTTATTTCTTTGGCATATAAAAAATTCAGCCACAAATTTCTTGATATCTCCTTTTAGGCCTTCCCAAAAGAAATATTTTTTTATATGATGATAGGTCTTTAAAAACCTTGAATGTCCTATTGGTGAATCCTGCATTTGAGATAATATGTCTTTTTTTAAATAATTTTTTTATTGTGATATTGCTATCAGGATTCAACCGTGTAGTTTATGAGTCAAACTCATTGACCCATGAGTTCATGAACACATGGGTCAATGAGTTTGACTCGTAAACTACACGCTATGGAAAATACCTCTTACTTATCAAATTTTTTATGTATATAAATAATCTAGATTATTTGTACCATAATGAATCTTCTTTCCAAACATACTTTTTGAAGGAGGATGGGTCATGTTGAAATTTTAGAATGAGATTATGTATTTGAGGATCATTTTGCCACTCTTTTCGTGCAATTTCTAACCATTTTGGTTGTATTAAGGAAATGACACAAATATTTGCTTCCTCTACTTGTCAAGAAAGAGCATCAGCTACAATATTTTCTTTACACTTTATATAAATTATTTTAAAATCATATTCCAATATCTTGGTAACCCAATTTTGTTGTTCTGATGAGGATAGTTATTGCTCCAAAATAATATTTTAGACTCATGATTAGTCTTGACTTTGAAATGCCTTCCAATTAAATATTGACACCATTTTTAGTTGTATGAGTAATGGCTAACATTTCCTTCTCATATGTGGGCCTTATTAAGTTTTTCCTTTCAGTTTTTGACTCTCAAATGGTAATGGACACCCTTCTTACATTAGCATTGCCCCAATTCCATGTCTAGAAGCATCACATTCTACGACAAATGTTTTAGAGAAGTATGGGGTAGCTAGAAATGGGGTTGAAGTGAGAGCTTCTTTATGTTGTTGGAAGGCCTAAATGGCTAGCTCTAACCATGAAAAGGAATCCTTCTTTAATAATATAGTTAAGGGTGCTATGATACAAGCATAATTACAAATAAATCTTCTATAGTATCTAATTAGACCCAAAAATCCTCTCAATCCTTTGATATTTTTAGGTTTTGACCATTCTTTTATTGCAACAATATTCTTGGGGTCTACCTTAACACCTTCATGTGACATCACATGTCCCAAGTATTTTGTTTCTTTTACTCCAAAGACACATTTGGATTGCTTGGTATAGAGTTGATTATCTTCCAATACTTGTAATATCTTCTCTACATGTTGCAAATATTCTTCCCATGATTTACTATAGATAAGGATATCATCAAAGAAATCCACCACAAATTTATGAAGAAATGGGCAAAGAACTAAGTCCATGAGGCTTTGAAAATTTGATGGGGAATTAGTTGAACCAAATGGCATTACTAAGAATTCATAATGTCCCTCAAGTGTTCTAAAGGCAATTTTATGTATATCCTCTTCCTTTATACAAATTTGATGAAAACCATAACATAAATCTTAGTAAAGAAAATTGCACCATTTAGTTCATCTAATAATTCATCAATAGTAGGAATGGGAAACTTATCCTTAAGAGTGAGCTTATTGAGTTCCCTATGATCAAACACATTCTCCATGACTCATCCTTCCTTTTAACCATAACCATGGGAGATGAATAGGGACTTTTATTAGAACGAATAATTCTTGAATCTAATATCTTCTTAGCTACTTTTTCAGGTTGTCTTTTGTTCATAAGGATAATGATAAGGTCTAATGTTAGAAGGAATGCTTCCAGGTATTAATTCAATGGCATGATCATGGTCTCTAATTGGAGGTAGACCCTTAGTTTCTATAAAAAAGTTCTTGGTGTTTTTGAATGTACCAACACAACTATTCCAACCAAAATAAACGTATTGAGTTTTATTAAAAATGGAATAGGATAGTTTGTAGTTTTGAACAATTAATCATCCATTGGTCAAATCTAGTTTTCTTTATTGCATGTATTAGAAGACGGATTGATTTTTCATGTCTAGACAAAGAGGGTTCATCCCTATTATGAGCAGCTTTAAAAGAAAGGTTGGGGGGTCCTAGATCCCCATCAACTGTCATTCAAGCAACCACCCGTGCAAACACCAAAGAAAAGGAGAAAATTGACCAAAAAATGTGTGGGAATTGAACCTAGCTCCTCCCACACGCACCAACGCCTTATAAATACCAAGAATAGGAAGGAAGTGTGCAAAAAGGCTTGTGGCCTTACTCAACCACTACAACAATGGCTAAACTTGTACCTTATGAACGCACCATCAAGACTATTCCAACCAAAATAAAGGTATTGAGTTTTATGTATAAAATGAATAATTTTTTGATACTTCAAATTTTGGATGCCTCATAATTAAAAAAATAATATTGCAGCACAGTTAGTTGCAAAGAAATGACAAAATAAATAAATGGAATAACAAAATAATAGACAAAACGTAGACTTAAACGGTAAAACCTTGACAATATGTCAAGGAAACATCTACGGGGCAAAGTATTGGTATTCTTATTGCTCAGAGAAATTGATTACAATCTTCACACAATTGTTGTTATTCAATTACAATTCATTACATTTACTTTGCCTTCAAGCAACAAGATAAATATAATATCTTCAAGATAACAACCTCTATCAAACTTAGAAAAATACAACTTTGTTTTATCTTTTTTCACAAGATTTTGCTTTGTTTCCTTTATTGTTGTCAATATCCAACAATCTCCACCTTGACAACAATTTACCTGATACTTGCCCATGCCCATTCATCACCTTTTCTGCAAGCCAAGAAAAGTCAAACTCCACTTCAACTTCTCTAACTGTACTGGTTTTGTAAACTTGTTTGCACAATTTTGTAGTGTATAAACTTTCTCAAGAGCTACTCCACCTCCATCAATAACTTGTCTTACAAAATGGCATTTAATTGTAATATGCTTGGTCCTACTGTGATAAACTAGATTTCTAGTCAAATGTATAGCACTTTGACTGTCACAAAATACAATCATCACCTTGTCCTGAACTTTTCCAAACTCACCCAAAAGACCCTTCAACCAAATTTCCTCTTTGCATGCATGTGAGAGTAGTATACTCTGCCTCAATAGTGGATAAAGCAACTGTTTCTTGATCTCAACTCTGTGTATTTACATGCCCAAAGTTTACCATGTTCTTCATCTCTGTGTATTTACATGCCCAAAGTTTGTTTTGTTGCTCCTAGATCCTTCATATCAAAATTCCTAGCCATTTGAGTCTTTTACCCGTTGATCTCAACTATGTTTTTTCTTGCTACAAGCATATTGTCAATATATAATACCAAGTTGGTCACCTTGGAAGTAGCTTCTAGACTATGAGGGGCTCCCTTTTCGGTGCAAGAGATGTTTCTCTATTGGTCACCTGGCCTCTGGTTGCCCTCTTGCTCGCCGCAAGGGTGTTGCTACTTGGTAGAAGAATGCTCTCTCAGACCATCTCATGCTTGGCTCTCCCTCTTCGAATGGTTCCTCTGAGGAGGGTGACCCTCCCTTGACTGATTCTCCCAAGTTATCGAAGCCTTCCTAGGCTCCTCTTCCGACTATCCCTTCTACAAAAACTTTGTTGCCTTGATATGTTGTCGTTGTTTAGTTGGAACATGCCCATCCCTTGTTGAACAACTCTATTGGTTCTTTGATCGCTCATGTCTCCTCTTCTTCATTTTCGGCTCCCTCGCTGCATGGTGTCTCCTCGCCCGAGGTGGTTGTTGTGGATTTGCTCCCCTCACCTTGTTTGGTGGATTTTGATTCCAAGTCTTCCTAGTCGGTTGTGTTGAGGAAGAAGAAGAGACTCCCCAAATCCGTTGCTTCTTCGCGGCCTCAGGTTCAAGGAGTCAGATTAGTCCCCTCTGGTTCTATGGTTGTCTAATTCTTGTTTTTTGTTCTACAACTGTCGGTCGGTTGTTTATTTTTTGTTTTTCTTGTAGTTCATGTTCTGGTTTGATCGAGCTTCCTTTTGGCCCTTTGGGCTTTCTGTGTGAAAGGTGCAACACCCTATAAATGTTGCTTATTTTATCAAGAACATATAATACCAAGTTAATAAATAAACCATTTTCAAACTTTTAAAGTAAACGCAATGGTCATAATCACTCCTTGTAAAATTTTGGCTCATCATGAAGGAATCAAACTTTTTGTACCATTGTCTGGGAGATTGCTTCAAGCCATACAATGACTTTTTGAGTTTGCAAATAATTTTTCTGTTATGATTTCAAATAAACCTTTCTGGTTGTTCTATGTATATCTCGTCATCCAAATCTCCATGTAAAAATGTTGTTTTAACATCTAATTGCTCTAACTCAAGATCAAGTAAAGTAACAAGTGCTAATACAACCTGAATAGAAACAAGCTTAACAACTAGTGAAAAAAAATCATGAAAACCAATACCTTCCTTTTGAGAATACCCTTTTTCTATATGTCTTGCTTTGTACCTATCAACTTTATCATCAACACCCTTCTTCAATTTGTAGATCCATTTGCAGCCAACAACTTTCCTACCCTTTGGGAGTTCTACCAGGTCTCATGTTTTATTCTTATCCAAGGCAACCATTTCTTCTTTCATTGCTATTTTCCATTTAGCATTTTCAGTACCATCCATTGCTTCCTTATAACAATTAGGTTCCCAATAATTAGAAATCAAAGCAACAGATGAAATATAATCATCGTATCTTTTAGGTGGATTTCTGACTTGTGAAAATCTCCTTAGATCTAGTTGTGGAATTTCCACATTTTCTTATATATTTTTTGCATCCTCATCTTCTTCTTTGGAAGCTTCTTCTTGCCCCTTATTTTTTATAAATGGATGAGTTTCCAATTGAATTTGTTGATGTTGTGGTACTTGTTCCTGTTTCATTTCAACTTCTACTATATTCGATTTTATGAGAGGAGATTCATCAAATACTACATCTCTACTAATAATGATTGTGTGGGTAGTAGGATCCCATAATTTGTATCCCTTAATTTTGTCACCATAACCAACAAAGGTAAATTTCTTGGATTTGGGGTCCAATTTAGAACGTTGATCTTTTGAAATAAGAGCATATGCATCACAACAACAAAAAAATATTTGAATAATCATAAGAATGACCCTACCTTACCTCTTCAGGAATCTTGCAATTGATGGTGACCGATTTACTAGATAACAAGTTGTAGAGGTTGCTTCTACCCACAACTCTTGTTGCAACTTGGTATTACTGAGCATGCTCCTTGCTCTCTCTAGAAGAGTCTTATCCATGCATTCAACAACACCATTCTACTGAGGAGTGTAAACAATAGTTTTATGCCTTTCGATCCTCACTTCCTCACAATAATTTTCAAATTCCAAAGATGTGAACTCACCCCCATTATTTTTTCTTCAACACTTGATTGATTTGCCAACTCTCTTTTCAATCAAAACTCTAAATTTCTTAAATATGCTAAACACATCAACTCTACTTTTAAGAATATAGATCCACAACTTTCTAAAGTAGTCATCTATAAATATCACAAAATATGATCATCTAAAAGAAATTGTAGGGGATGGTCCCTAAACATATGAATGAATATAATCTAGAACACCCTTACTTGTATGACTAGTTGCTTTAAACTTCTATCTAGATTGCCTCCCATAAACACAATGCTTGTAGAAATTCAAATTCATTTTTTTAAGATTTGGAAGTAACGTATGGTTAAACAGTACCTTCAACCCTTTCTTGCTCATATGAGTCATTCGTTAATGCCATAAACGAGTAGATTTATTTGTTTCCTCAAATATCGTTGCTTCATTTATTACAGTACTCCCTTCTAGCTTGTAAAGGTTTCTAATATTTGTAACCTTCATGACCACCAAAATTCCCTTGGACACTTTTAGTGACCCACCTTGACTTGTAAATATATAGCCTCCATAAGCCAAAACTCCCAAGATTTTTTTTTTTTTTGAGTTTTGGTACATGTCTTACCTCTATTAATGTCCTCACAATACCATCAAACATATTAATCTTAATGCTCTCAATCCCAACAATCTTACAAGAAACATTATTTCCCATAAGAACAACACCCCCATTAATAGCTTGGTAAAAAAAAAACTAATTATTATGTGAACACATGTGATTAGAAGCACCAAAATCTAATAACCATTCCTCATGATACTGTAGGGAATTACAATAGATATTATTTCATCAACCGTTCTTGAACTTGTCTCAACCAGATTTGCTTCCTTTTTGGAGTCATCGTTGTCTTCTTTCATCTTCCAACTATCTTTCTTGAGATGCCCTTATTTATTGCAGTACCAACATTTTTCCTTACCCTTTTTGCCTTTTGATTTAGATTTGGGTGTACCTCTCGAATCTTCCCCTTTTTTTGTGAATCAACCCCTAACCACCATTGCTTCAGATGTGGAGGTTTCTATGTTAGATTTCCTTTGCACCTCTTCAGACAAGAAAGCTCCCACAACAAAATCAAATTCAAGGATGTCAATTGTGCTAAAGCTAATGGAAGTGACTAAGTGATTCCAAGATTCAAGTATGAACACAATAATGTATTTGTTTTGTCTTCATTATCGACTTTTACACCCATACTAGCTAATTGATATATAAGAGTATTGAAAATATTTAAATGATCAACAATTTTTATACCTTCTTTCATTTGCAAATTATAGAACTACCTCTTCAAGTAGATCTGATTTGTCAAGGATTGTCATATGAAGACTCGCCATTCTACTCTATAAGCCTGTTGTTGTTTCCTCTCCAACAATATTGAAAAGAGCATCATCTACTAAACAAAACCAAAGTGTGCTAAGAGCTCTTGTATCTAGATCCTCCCAATCCTTATCAAATTTCTTAGACTTCCCTATCAATTGCACTAACAAATCACACATCTTGAGCTTCCATAGCTCAAAATGATTCTTTCCATTGAATTTCTTCACCTTGAACCTTGCATTCAAAACCTTTGCCATTTGATGTTACAAAACAAACGTCAAATCCTAACAAAGACACTACAAAATAACTACTCTAATACCACTTATTGTGGAAATGGAAACGTAAAACCAACAAACCAAATAATATTGCAGCACAAGTTAGTTGCAAAGAAATAATGAAAAAAGTGAAAGGAATAGCATAATGATAGAATCTTCTAAAAGTTTTGAACATGTGCGTAGGCAAGAGAAAATTCACAAACGGCTCTGCTCTGCAACGACCCAATGGATTGGTTGTGCCTGTGGTTGGGGAGGTGGTCTCGGCTGGGGTCCGTGCACGCCCGACTGGGGTTGCTCTTGGCGTTGTGGGCTCTGTCCCTACTAGTTTGTGTGGGGATTCTCCCTCTGGTGCTCCGTCTGCAGTTCCGTTGGCTTGCTCTGTGTCGATTCCGGCATCCTTTGTGCGGAGGGGAGTGGTGTCCCCGGTCTCCTTCCCACTGGGGGCTCTCGTCCTTCCCCTGCCTCGGTGCCTGTGAATGGTCCTGTTGTTGGTTTTGCTGCCTCTCGTCCTCGTGTTGCTAGGTGTTATGCAAGGAAGACAAAATCCTTTTCTGAAGCTGCTAGGGTATGTGCTCGGCCTCCCCAGAGGTCTATTCCTTGTGCCCGGGACTCCCCAATGGTGGTTTGTGGTCCAAAGATAGTTGAAAATGAGGAGTATTATCTGAAGACAGGTGTGGTTTGCAGATTCAATGGTCTAAGGCCATCCCTCCCAGACCTCCATGACTGGGTGGAGGCTTCTTAGAAGCCTTTGGTTGCTGGGGAAATTGAGCTCTACCCTAGCGCTAAGGGCTTCTTTATTGCTACCTTTGGCTCCCCTCGTGAGCGAAACTGTGTTCTGGACAGAGGATGGATGTGGGGTATTCATTCTTTGTCCATCAAGCCCTCGTCTCGTTCTTTCAACCCCCTTATGGAGTCGTTGAACACCAGACCTATTTGGGTTCGACTGCCAAACCTTCATCTCTAGTTTTGAGAGGAATCATGCTTCGAGGCCATTGGCAATACCATTGGTCGATTCTTAATGGTGGATTCTACAACGAGGGAGTTTGGGCACACCACGGTCGCTCGGGTGTTAATAGATTTGGACATCTCCAAGCCTCTCCATGGGGATGTTGTTTTGCCAGTGGAGGATAGACCTTGGAAGGAGCTCCTAGACTATGAGGTCTCCCCTTTCGGTGTAGGAGATGTTTTTCAGTGGGTTACTTGGCCTCTGCTTGCCCTCTTGCCCGTTGCAAGGGCGCTGCGACTTGGTGGAAAGATGCTCTCCTGGATCACCTCACGATGAGTTCTTTTGAGGAGGTTGTTGCTCCTCTCCCGGACCTCTCTTTTGTGAAACCACCTTTGGACTGTTCTGTTAACACTGTTGTGCCTAACCCTGCCCCTGTTGTCGATGCTTTGTCAGACCATGTCCGCCCTTTGTTGGGAGCCTCTACTGTTCCGTTTGTTGATGCGATCTTGACTACCTCGCTGCCAACTCCCCCGTTGCTTGGTGGTCTTGTGGTGGCTGTGGTGGAGCCGCTCCTCTCACCATTCTCTTCATTTCTTGTTTCCGAGCCTCCCTGGTCGGTTGTTCTTCGGAAGAAGTCTGTGTTTGCTTCTCGGACTCGGGCTCGTGAAGCTAGCTTTGACCCCTCTGTGTCTGGGGTTGCTTAATTTCTTTGTTTTTCCACAATTGTCAGTCAGTTGTTTCTGGTTGTACCTATAGTTCAATTTCTGTTTTGAACTATGTTTTTCTTTGACCCCTTGGGCCCTTTGTGAAGGGTACAACACCCTAAAAATGTTGCTTACCATTTCAAAAACATAATGATAGACAAAACACAAATTTGCATGGTAAAACATTGACAATATGTCAAGGAAACATCCATAAGGCAAAGTATTAGTATTCTTATTGCTCAAAGAAATTGATTACACTCTTGCATAGTTGTTGCTATTCAATTACAATTCATTACATTTATTTTGCCTTCATGCAACAAAATATATATAATATATTCAAGATAACAATCTTTGTCAAACTTAGAAAAAAGCCAACTTTGTTTTATTGCTTTAATTGTTTTTATTGTTTTATCTTTTTCACAAGATTTTGCTTTATTTCCTTTATTGTTGTCAATATCCAAAAAGTTTGTAGTTCCCTTCAGAATTTAAATTGTTAGTTGTATCATGTCAGGTTGAGTCCTAAGGTCAAGGCTAACTTTGTATTCATAGAAATATCATGTACCTATGAAAATAATCTAGCAATTGTATGTTAATGATTCTAAATTTGCCTTTGTTCTCTCTATTTTTTCATTTTTTAAAGAATTGTGGTATTTAAATATACCTTTTAAGGGTTATCATTATGTCAAAAAGGGGCATGTTTGCCTTGGTTAACCCCAACAATGTGTGCACAAAATCAAAGATAGCATATTCCAACAATGGAAATACCCTTAAGAATGAATGTGCAAATATAAATTCATTTTAGAGCACAAAAAACAAATGTTTCCTTTCTTGAATGTGAATGATTATGCTCAAAAAGCTCAAAGAGGAGAGAATATTTTGAGATAACAAATGAATACAATCAAATGCTTTTAAATACAAGAACATAGCAATAATTTATGCAAACTTATGTTAGTCTGTCTTGGGCAAGAAAAGAACGAATGGGAGTTGGGAAAATATTTAAACTTGGATTTTAAAAAATTTAGTGTCAATTCCACACTAAGAGTTAACTCTTTGCCCACAAAAAATGATTCGAGACATTAAAGGACTCAGATTAAGATAGGGAATGAATGTGTAGGGATAAATATGTGAATAATTGCCATTAATGTAAGTTGGAGGATACATTAAAATATGTGCATATATGAACTAGATAGGGGATTAATGTAAAAGAAAATAGCATGAAGGTAAGGATCCAACTTTATATAAAATTACATCATTTGTCAATATGTAAATATATTAAGCTGTTTTTTCAACATAGGTACAAAATAAGAAATGGCATGTGTATGCATATTCACAATTAGAACAAACAAGGAAGATAAAAAAAATCAACCTTCATTTTAAAAATAAAAAATAAAAAAATATCAGCATAAAATATTGAAGGGCAAGTTCTGGCTCGAACTCATTAATCTCAAATCGATAACAAATTGTTGTTTAAATGCTTGCCTTAATATAGTTAAGATATTTAGCTCTTCCAAAAATAAACCTCCTTTTCGCCAAAATTGTCATATGTGATAGAGAAATAGTGCATTGCATTTTGTTGAGATGACAATAAGAAAAGAAATTGCAGGAATAAAATGGACGGTGGTTAGCATCAAGACTTCTCCGATAGGAACTGAAAAGGAAAGAAACATGCATAGGAATGAAATGTATATGGCCACTTAAAATATCACATATAGACATGTATCTAGATGACAGAATATTGTAATTAAAAAGCTAGGCAGGCTTTGCAGGGATAGAAAGTATGTTCACAATAATCAAAGCCAAGTAAAAATTGCACAGTCTACATAAAAACAGAGATATGAGAGAAAAGTGCATGGTTCAAGTCTGATATAAGGCAGGATGGACACGGATGGTACTATGCGAAATGAAGATTGACACGGAATTAGATTTGATTTCATAATGAGGGATCTAGTGTAGAATCACCACCAGAATGTGTTTTGGATACATGAAAAATGTGGTTATAAGGATACTGAACACAAATGAAGCGAATAAGGATGCCCTTGAATGCATTTTGGGAAAATTAAAATACAATAACAGACGAGACAGAGAGTCGTGGAGGATTAAGGGATAATTGTCACATATAAAAGGAGGTTACATGCAAGAGAAAAAGAACATAAAATAAAATAAAAGATGGTGAGTGAGCAATGGTGAGCAATTTCTTGTCTGCAATGGTGACAAAGGGAAGTGATAGATGTTTGTCCAAGCATTGGAAATAAAACAACTCTATTACTGCATTGAAGGTGTCCATAGAAATTTGTCTCAATACAAGGCCTAATGATACCAATACTATCTCCTCTTATGAATTGTTAAAAGGCCTTCTTGTTCCATACAGCATAAGCCAACAATACCAACACTCCTCTAATGGGCAACCAACAAAATATGAACATTTTGACTATCAAAGCAAACTACGTCTATATAAATTTTTGTGCCAAATTTATTACCTGTGCCTGAACTAAACAAGGTTTAATATTTTGCTTTTGCCGAATTTATGGTGCAAGCCAATTTTTCCAAAGGTTGCAGTTACAATGCTTTAATATTTAACATATCAAGGTCATAGGAGGGCAATAAATCATAATCACAACTAACTTGGCTGTTAATCAGAAGATACAAAATAACAGTGACAGCTACCTCTGGTTTTTACTACTTTCTGAGGTGGGTTTTTGGGTCGTGTGACAAATATTTTGAATGACTTCAACGTTTCACCAAACACTCATAAATACAGAAATATTTATAGGATGTTGTAGTTACTATTTCATTCTATTATTATCCAAAACATGATATAAATGATATTTGAGTTTGCCAGCCCATTGCTGCTAATTAATTTTACTGAAAAATGGTAGAGAGATAGTGCTACTTTCCATGACCCTTATACTTATTTTTTCCTTTCCAGTTGAAGTATCAAATCTCTGGGCCTATTGTAATCCCTTCAAGAAGAATTTTATCTGATTTTCAGGAATTATGGCAACTTGTAACATTATCAAGATAAATTGAGACCCAAATAAGGAAGGAATCTGATGTTCGGCACATAGACATGTTCAACATTCAAGTTATGATCTGTTTATAAGAAACAGAAAAAGGAAAGACATTTCCTCCTATTATCATTGAAGGTTTTGATCTCATAGATGCAAGTTTTGTCTTTAATTTGATTATGAAATCGAGAAACACAAATCTGGTAAACAGAGTGCTTGGCATTCATAATAATATACTTAAAAGAGTTGTTGCAAATTCCCAAACAATATGTCCCATGGCAATGCTGGTCTAAAATTTTCTGTGAAGATGGAATACTTTTTTAGCAGGTGACGCTGAGGAATCAATACTTGCGTACACTTATTACATCAATCTAGGTTTTAACCCCTGACACTAGGAGAGATCCCTGAGCTCACACCACAGTTTACCACCCCTTGCATGCACTACAACAACAGTTGCATCCAGAATGAATGTGATGCTACCAACCCAGGGCATTGTGGAACCAGACACAAGAATGGTAAAAGGCAAATGAGTGTTGGCTCAAATTGGACACTTGTGGCAAACAGAGTAGTGATTAAAATCCTAATCAACTATCATGGCCCATCCGTACACCATACATTATGTGAAATTTATTCTTATGTTTTTGGAGTAAACCTCTGCCATTCCATAGAGTGTACAGATGTGCCAGTATAGTATGGTCCATTTAAATCTCTGCCATCACTCCAAAGATAGATAAAGCTTTGGCCGGTGGAAGTAATCAGCAGCAGCTATATTTCCCACAACTATTTTTCTGTTTTTGCTGAAAGAAAGCTTAATGCCCTTCAAAAATCTATCCACAAAATCATGTCATCGGATTGCTTATGATACTAATGGTAAATCTCTAAATTAATTAAAATCGTTTGTTGAAGCCCGTAATATGTTCAACTACAGTGCATTTTGTAATGGCAATGCAAAAAAATGTTTCAAGTACAAGATCTGAAATATAATCAAGCTTGCTGCTTTATGCATTCATAAAACATACAATATTAGAGCTTTACATTTATCATATAGTTTATCCTTGTTTACAAAATCAACAGTTTTAAGAGAAGCCATTGAATAGAAACTATTTACCCCACCATTATTCAAAAAGCAACAGCACCCCTCTCCCATTTAGCACCTATCCAATTCTCTAAGCCTCTTGCCCTATGTAAGATTCCCTGATTTCTACCTATAAATAAGCAAGTTTCCGAGAATTCGCCTTTTTGGTTTTGTCCACCTTCTTAGCTAGTTTCTTGGTTGATTTCTGATTCACTCCTGCATCTGATTCATCATTGAACCATCCCACTGATTTCTGAGCTGAATGCATCAGCTGTGTGAAGCCTGTTGAAACAAAATGAGAACAGAGTATGTAACAAACCAGTACTAACACTAGAAACAAATAGAAACATCAGAAAAATAAGATCTGGATGATACAATCTGTAATGTGAGACCAGAAAATGGCCGCTCCTAAAACACCAAACTTCAATCACACAAAAATTCAAAAATTCAAAATCATATAGTAGTAAATGATGTCACCAACAAACAACTACTTTTAAAATACCCTCACCACAACAACATATGCTGAAAATACAAGTAAGCCAGCAACAGCTCTTTTCAAAAGATATTATCTGAAAAATCAGTAATCCTAGGATTTAGGAGCTCAGCAAAAAATTAACTAATTAAACCTGTGATATGATCCAACTTTCTTCGTATGATCAGATGTTCAAATAAATTCAACCTTAAAAACCTCGAAATGTATGTTAACTGTTCCTGATATCAAACAGGTTAGACCTTGTAGAATAAGGCCCTGAACAGTTCTATCCCAGGATAACATGAAAAAGTTGGCAATCTGATGTGACAAACCGAGTTTCATCAATCAGTTCTGGATCAGGAAAAGAATTTGATAAACCTAGAAATTTTTTGGTTATTCAAATTTCATATTTCATTGGGTAAATCTAAGAATCTTTGTTTTGTACATAGTCGCGAATTACCAGGAGACATGGGATTCAAAGATCTGCACCACTACTTTGAAATAGGGTTTGGGAATTCATGGGTAAGACTACGCTTATATTGCATCTATGTTCTATGGGGAGATGTCTACATCCCTATTATTGCCCCCATCCTCCATCCCCTCTGCTATTTTTATATGCAAATACTTTCCTAGGATTGTGAGAATACACTCCTTTTGTGTTTCCACATGCTACTTCCATGGGGAAGTTGATATCGGAGAAATGAACTACACCTAAACTTACCAAAAAGCCCCGGTCACAGAGGACTGGTAGCTCAGTGGTAGAGGACCCTAACATGTACATGGGAGGTCCTGGGTTCGAGTCTTAGCTGGTCCATGGAAACTAACAGGGTATCAGAACAACCTTAGTAAACAAGTGCACAAAGCAGCTGCAAAGCTTGGTGCCCAGTGGGAAATCAGTGGACATGTACAGAATCATTGGTCCATGGAAAATAACATGGTATCATAGCAAGGTTAGTCAACAAGTGTATAAAGCAGCTGCAAAGCCTAGTGCCCAGTGGAAAATCAATGTACATGTCCAGAATCGCTGGCTCACTGAAAATAACATGGAATCAAAGCAAGGTTAGTTAACAAGCATACGGAGCAACTGCAAAACCTGGTGAACATGGTATCGGAGCAAGGTTAGTCAACAAGCATACAAAACAGCTGCAAATACTGGTACCCACTGGTAACCCAATGGACACATCCAGCATAACCATGGGGTTCGAATTACATGGCCATAAATCAAAGACAAGCACACATGCATGCGCTGCAGACTCAGACAGATTTTTTGCACCTGCTCTTATACCAAAATCATGGAACAAGAAATCCAACATGTAACAAATTTAACTATTTAACAAGTTTATCAAATCTCATTAAACAACAGCATCACACAACTTATTACCAAAGTTTAACATTGAGTTTCTAACAGCTGATTGGACTTATTATCATATTTACGTATATTCACCAAGAGATGTAGGTTTTGGTACTTGGACTAGAGCTTCTCATGATACCAAAATGAAGGAATAACCATGATTTATTAATAATTAAATAGGCTTTAATACAAAATTTCAACATCGTATGTTGGTATTTTGCGAATTCAGATTTTTAAAAAACAAATTTTGCCATTCAACAAGATCTGCAGCAGATCTAACTACGTAACAGCATCACACAACTTATTAACTAATTTTGGTATTCATTTCTAAAGGTTGGTTGAGCTTAATATCATGTTCACACATAGTCACCAAGAGATGAAGCTGCTGGAAGTTGGAGATTGGTAGAGCTTCTTATTCCTCAGCCAAGTTCCTTGGTGTCTAAAGTTTAACAGGTTACTAAGTGATCAACTAATTGGCAAGGAAACTACAGATTATGTTCATATCTTCCTTGTTTTGGATAATGATTGCGATGTTAATGAGATAGGGACACTCATAAGAGCATGACCTAGGATCACATCCCAGCGACAACAAAATCACCCATAACTCAAATCTTGAGAACGTGATTTAGTGTGAACCATACTTATAAATCTTAAAAATATGATTCAAACTTACTGCACACAACCATAAAGGTGACCCAAATTTTACCAGGCTCTATACTGATTGCAGTTCCAAGAAATATCTTCTGATCGGTGGCTGTGATTTTGACAATCAGGGTCACGAGTTCAACTGACCGGGCAAAAAATATAGTTTCATAAAATCCCACCCACAAATTATTCAACCTAAGACATACCGAGCTCCATGCAATTAATAAAAAATCTTCTGATGGGTGTCAGTATTTTTTGGCAATCAAGGTCAAGGCTTCAGCTCACAGCGGAAAAATTACATTTGTATAGAACCCCAACATGGAGTCAATTACCCTCAGAAATGGCTAGACCACCACCGACACAATCTTATAATAATCGACAAACGGGTACTCTTATCAAATACCCAGATCTCAAATAAAATTTAAAAACAAAAAGCTTCCAGATCTGAAAAAACTTCAGCACAGCGAAAAAAGAAATAAGGAAGAAGAAGCAGATAGATGCTAAAATATCAATATGAGATTAGAAAATCCTACCATCCTTCACGGCCTTGGCATCATAGTTCTTCTCCCTGACCTCCTGTAAAGTGGCAGAGAGCTTCCAATAGAGAGGTCTCCCAACATAAAATGCTACAACGCAAATCAATACCAGCAGCACTAACCTTAAACCCAATCTACTAGCTTGGTTTGCCATTATTTTTTTTTCCCTCTTTTGTCCCCGGTTCAGATACTTGAGAATTCAATCTGAATAAAAGACCAAACTGAGGCCCACCCTGTCTGAGCTTTTTGTATACCGTGTCTCATCGATTTCATACAGATTTCGATTAATTATTTAATTGAGGATTATATAAATATTATTTAATTTAAAATGGTGTTTCGACTTTAAAAGTTTGTCAATCCTTATCCTTGGCTAAGATACTCACATAAGCAAATATCGGGAAATTGGTGTTCTTCGAGGAAAAAGCTACCCAGCATACAATCTGGTCATTTGATCAGATTTTTTAATTAATTAAAAATAAAGATGCTTCTCTTTATTTTTAATTAATTAATAAATCTGGGCAAATAGTCAGATTATATGTTGCATAGCCATTTTCGTTCTTGAAGGCCTAGATATATTGCAAACTATATATCATTCAACTTAAGCATAAAATAGAGATTATTAAAAGCAGTTGTGGTGTTCAAAAAATAAGAGATTATTTTTTGGGGGGATTTCACAAAAATATAACAATCAATCATTTGTAAAATCTATAATATTTTGGATTCACAAATATTTTTTTCAAACATTTTTGCATCTAAAATATTATGTCAATTTTTTTTATATTGAACAAAGATGAAAAGGAAGAATACAAATAAAATAAATGACAGTCCAAAAGAGGACTGTAAAGGAAAGGAAACTAGAGAAAACCGCAACTTACAAAACAGACCAACAAGCACCAAGATTTACAATAACAGTAACTAGCTGAGAAATAGCCAACAACAACACATAACGCAACTTACAAAACGTTTCAATAGACCTAAAAGTCACAAAATCAATACTCCAACTAGGAATTAACATCCAACAATACATAAAAACACTCAAAAGGTACAACAACATGAGGCATTACACATTGAACTTGAAAAAATCATGTATCAACTTATCACTGTGAAGTTCCCCTCTATGTAGTTGTAAGAACTAGTGCTTGATAGCCTCCAGACACTTGGTGCAGTCCTTATCCTTGCATCCCCACCTCCATTGTGAACATAGAGCAATGAATTAGAACAAGTTGTCAGAGTAAAACTTTAGAATATCTATTTCCTGAGGCAAAATGTGATTAGAAAGCATAGCTAAACATCTACTTTTCCATAAATGCAACAAAATACACTACCTCGTAGTATCACCAACAATATTATTATGAAGTCTAATACCAAAAATCGCTTCTTTCCAGCTTAAAGCATGTCCAAACATATTGAATTCTTGTGTACCTTGATTCATTTATTCTCACACGTTTTTACATGTTTTGCAAACATATGACTACTTCAAATATATTTATGTTGGCAACAGATGTGGATCCAGATTTTGCTCAATTTAAGACAAGGTAATGCAAAATGCAAGTATGCAACAAAGGTGAAAATGTTTTGACAAGTTTTAAATTCAATTTTTAGATCTAAAATGCAATGATTGACTAATTCTAAGATGCTACAACCTGAAAATGATGATTTTGATGCACTTTTGAAATCAAGAAATGCAAATTTTCCAATTTAAGACAATTTGATTCAAGTGCCAATATGCAATAATAAAAGACAATTTTGAATGCAATTTTCAGATCTAATATGCAATAGTTGACTGATTTGAAGATGCAAAATTTTGAGAATGATTATTTGAAACACAACTATGCAATTTTTCACTTTTTTTTGACCTAAAATGAAAGATGCAATTTACATGCAATGAACAATTTTAGATTTTGACCACTTAGTGAATGCAATCTAAATGTAAATCTGATCTAAATGACTAAAATATACCTTAATGAAACCTATGATGCAATATTTGATGCAAAAGAAATGAACTGTTATGCTTTTATGATTTAAAGATGAAACCCTAAATGAAAGATGCAAGACAATGCAATGCAAAACCTAGATCTAGGGTTTGGAAGACTACCAAATCATAAAATTATGATGTCAAATATCAGGTTCACCAGAATGAAGCATAGAAAAAGAAAACCCTAGTACTAAATGCAAAGAACCTAGGATGCAATGGTGACCTTTTTTCAAGTTTGTTTAGGATGTAGATCACAAGGTGAAATGATTGACTTGCAACCTCAAAGGTGAGCCAATCAAACCTAGATCCACATCTAATTGAAGCTTGAAATGGATTGGAAATGATTTGAAGTGATTTCCCTAATTAGATTATATACCCTAATACGATAAATACAAAATCTTGATAACTGATAAACTGAAACAGTCAAGTTCCAATAGATATAGAAGGTGTAGATGACTATGTACCTGCCTAAAAAAATTGGTATTATTATGCCTACAAGGACTGGGTCACCCTTGGGCGAATGGGTCTTTATAGGGGTGTCTTAATCAAATTTTGGAGTCCTCTAGTGTTGGATCTCAACTCATGATTCTCGATTGTAAACTTGTCGGAATGTCATTAGTCAATTTGGTAATTGAGTTTTTGTGGCTTGACAACTTTGATGGCAGCAAATGCAACAATGCAAAATAGATCTTCAAGACCTCTTCAATACTCTTGAAACCTAAAACCTGGACATTCAAAGAGGGAAAAAATGTCGTTTCATATAGGGGCTTGCCTCAATCAAACCCCGTGTAAGTGTTTCTACTTCCACAATGTCAATGTTAGTGATAAAACCTTAATGGAAAGGAAGGAAATGGTGAATGAACAAAATGATGCAACTCACCACCCTTCAATGACTTCCTTGAAGGACTGAAATCATACACATCTCTTCAAGGATTTGTATCTTACTTGATATATTTTCTTGAATGTTTGGAGACCTACAATAGTGTTAGCCTTCATAAGACCATATGAACACACATAAACTTTGACATAATGTTGGATCTTGAATTGCTACAATAAGACTTTGAAATGTTACTCTTGACTTGCTCTTGAATTCTCTTGAAGTTCACATCTAGCTTGTTCATAATCCTTAGATTTCAAATGATGCAATAACTAGGTATTTATAGGTATTTTATCTAGTTGCCCAAAAATTAGATCTCAGAAGCCGACATTTGTAACTTGAATTTTGAATGTTAAAATGCTGCCCAAAACATATCCAAAAAATGGGTCCTCGCTAAGAAGGGGGGATAGGTCCTGGCCCAAATTTTTAGGACACTTAGCTTTAGGGGCAACACATGAGTTAAATGATTTATTCAATGCTTGGTGTTTATTAAAAAATGGGACAAATAGGCTCTGAAATACATAATTTTAGGTCATTATGGGATCAATTAAGCTCAATAATTTAGGGAGGCCAAAACATAATGTGAAATTGTTAAGGTATGCAATTTTCCACACTACACCAATTTTAATAAATAACTACATTTTTTGGCAAGTTATGACCAATGATTACCAAAGAAAAACTAAGATATCTCTTTGATAATATTTTACTATGACACTAGAAAAACAAACCCAAAAGAAAATAAAACCCCAGACCAAACAACAAAATCAAATCAAATAGAAAACAAAACCTAAAAATAACTATGTAAAACAAGCCCTTCTCAATAAAAATATTAGACAACCTAAATCAAAATTGGATTTCACATGATTTCTCAGTATGTGCAGAAGTAACAAGGCATTAACTTCATGGTTTTGAGTTTCACAAATTCTTCTTTGTACTCGAAAAATAGAGTCTAATTTTACTAACCTCATATTAAATAGAATAATTGCTTACATTAATAATTGTGGTAATTCATTAGGTCGTTGATTAATACACTTGCATGTTTCATTCCATGAGTCCCCATAATCAAAATGATAATAATCATAGTTTATTAGGAAAGGAAAGACACAACCTAATTTTCATTTCATCGGCTCGTAATACTTGTTTATTATAAACTTGTTTTTTATCCAAAAAAACATCTTCATCTTCAAGAGGGGGTAAAAGTATAAAGTCGTCACACTTTTAAGAACTTATCGCCACAAGTGAATTTAAGTATTTCTAAATAAAAATTAATTTTGCTCAAACATATAATTTAGCTAGATTCATTGTAGCTAAGTTAGATATGGCCACAACTGATCCTAATAAAAGTGTTTAATAAATGCATATATAGCACCACTTTGAGGATAATTTACCAAAAAAATAAAATTATTCAAAAAAATTAATGTGTCAACAACTCCTAATGCAAATAACATTTTCTTATAGATAATAAAATACTCTTTTGTAGATCTATAAGTGTAGTTTTCAAACATATATCTTTTTTAATATTTTATTTATTTTTTATATTAAAAGTAGGTTATCATCTCTAGAATATAAGGTTCATTAGCTTATCAAGAAAAAATAATAAAATATGTTAAAAAAGTTGAAAAAAATATGATGCACTAGATAAAAGATTATATGTCAAGATGGTATATTTTTTTCTATTTTGGATAAATAGTTAAGACAAAAGATGACATCCCACTAGAATAGTTTTGCTTTCAATACACACATTTTAATATTTATTTTAAAAAAATGTATTTGTCAATATTGACAAAAAAAACCATGCACTAAAATTTTAACTTATAAATACACACAAAAAAATTGAAGGAAAAGATAAAATTTACGCACATAAAAAGTGACATCTCGTTTAACTTCATTTTTTCAGTATTTTATTAGAAACTAAATTATAGTGAGATTTTTTTTATGGTTAAGTGCTACCAAGGGTTTAGTTCCCTTTATTGATCATAAAAGAACATTACAAATATTTATGCAAGATGAAGGCAATACCTTCAACATAGTCAGTACATCTCACCACTTGAAGAGGTGTAAAGAGTGAACCCTACCCTGTGTGACTTAGTAGCGAAATATGTTGAGGTAGTCAAGGCAAGTGTTGATTTAGGACAACATTTAATAGGCCCACTTCCTTCATTAGGCTTAACTACATATCCTGGGTAGATTCAAGGTTTGACTTGGGCATTAACCAACCATGCTCCAATAATGAATTTGGTTCCCCAATTACCAATAGTACCTCACCCATGAGCTCCATTGAATCAAACCCCTTCCAAAATCCCTTCCTCTTTGCAGAATTCCAATCCACCAACTTATTTGCAGAATTTTGAAGTGCCTACTTATTTACAAAACTCTTCAACAACCTAGCCAGTGTATCTCCAAACTTTTGTCGTAGCCCAAAATTCAACTGAAAAGGATCGAATTGATGAACTAATTGAACAAGTCAAGAAGCTATCTACTAAGGTGACTTACCTCAAAAATTAGAACAACTAGCTACAAGCTTCTCAGAAGAACTTTCAAGCCAACTATAATAGAGATCTTGGCCAAAGTTTGGGTCAAACTTTTGAGCGCAAGTAGGGTCAAAGGTAGAATAGAACTTGGAACATAACCTAACAATGAAGGGGTTCCTACTCCATTTGACTCGCCAAATAATTTTGAGAATTCATATGGAGGGGTTTATTTAACTAAAGCAATATTAACAGAATGGTGTAGGATACACAACACAAATAAGCATTTCAAACATGATTGCCCAAATTTCCAGGTTGTTGACAGCATATTTCAGATGGAGGTGTAGAATGATACAAACATTTCTAGTTCAACTAGGCATGAGATAGTTTTGTTTGACTCATATGATTTTGTGATGGTAGTAAATCAACCTCCATTTCCTAAAGCAAAGGACAATGAGCCTGCGACTAAGGAGCTTGCAAAGGATACTACTAAGGTAGAAGATGTATGTAATGAGGAGTCTCTTTCTCAACCGTTTGATGCAAATGTTGGTCACCTTGAAGAAGAGGAGGTTCAAATGTTAAATCAAAGAAAAATGCCCTATAACTTAAGAAATAGGCAAGTTGGGGGTCCATTTACTACCTCTACTTTGCCTAATAATTTGAACATTCCTTTGGACATGACTGTGAGCAATAATCCTTCATTTCTTGAGGTACCAACTCAGTATTTTTCCAAGGGAGATCAATCTAGGTCTGAAGTTGCTCAGATGGGAGAGTACGTAGCTAAAGAATTGAAGAAATTAAAGGTTGGTCTCTCAATTTTTGAATTGTTAAGAGTACATGAAATTAGAAATCCTTTTTTCATATCATTGAATGGGACTGCTCAGCCAAAGGAATCACAAGATGTAGTAGCAAGGAAGGTTCCATCCAACACGATCGAAAATGAGTCAGTAGTTAGACAATTCTCATACAAAGATAAAAGTAAAGAGAAGGAAAAAGCTCAAGTTTCTCAGGTAGACACTTCGATAAGTTTTTTTGAGATAGACGTGGGACTCCTCCTTTCTTGTTGACTTGGTGTATATTTCAAAAAAAATTGCATAATTGTCTATTGATTCAGACACTTCTACAAATGTGAAATAAAAATACCTTTATCTATCTAATTTATTTGCAGTCCAAGGAAGAAATTCATCTCCCCAAACATAGACATTTCAAACTCCTACATTTCTTCTACAAAGTTCTTACACATAGATTCATTGCCTCCAAAGATTATGCCATCAACATATACAACCACAATCAATATTTGATCTTATTCAACTTTAAAGTAAAGATTGATATCTGTGGTACCTTTATTGAATCCTTGTTGCATCAAATACCTATCTAACCTTGCATACCAAGCTCTAGGAGTTTGCTTCAATCCATATAATGCCTTCTTCAATTTGTAGACCATATCCAATTTTTTTGATAACTAAAATCCTTCTGGTTGTTCTATGTATACTTCTAGGTGATCCCACAATAGTGGTTTATAATTTTTGGCCAAACTGGACACTGAAATTATTATTTGTAACTAAATCTTCACATTTGGGCACCTATAGCGGCTAAATCGTAAGGAATTTGAAGATGATGAAATCTAGAGTCTCGTCACATTTTTTTTTTATATTCTATAAATATTTTTTTCAATTTTTTTGGAATTAGATTGCACTTCTTTTTCCATCTCCCACGAAAACTGGTTTTTTTTTAGAAAACAACATTTTAAAAAAGTGATGCACACCATATAACGCATAAATTTTTTTCCATGAAGCATAAAATTATAATTATTTTCAATTTAGATTTGTAACTCTAATATGTAGTGCTTCCACTTGGTTAGATAGTTTTTTATTGAATATTTTTTCTTTAATCAAGTTTCGAAGTCAAACCAATTACAATTCAAACATAGCGCGACCGTATAACACGTAACCTTTTTTGTATTTATCGAAATTCAATTTTAGTTTTTTTGTTGGATCAAGGACTTCAATATCTAGTGCACTCATATTCTTTTTAAAAAAATTGATAATCTACTATTTTTCCACATGTGCAGAACAAAGACATTCATTTTTGATGAAAACCCTATGTTTAATAAAACTAAAAATACAAATGCATAATAAAACAAAAATATATTGAAATTATATTCATTGGGTAACTCATTATGAGGACTACCATAAACATTTGAAATAATTTTTAAATGAATTCATTTGATCCCCCAAAAGGTAAATCAAAAGTGTTTTTTTATTAGCATTTTGATAGGTGTAAAGGAGACTAATTTATAAGTATGGTTTAAAACTAGCGAGGTTTTATCCAAGGGGGTTTGAATTAAGGTGGTTTTATCAAACCCTCTTCAATTAGAATCCTTAAAATGGAACTTTTTAAGGCTTAAATCATTATATTTTCTAAAAATATGTGATTTTTAGCAAAAATCAGTTCCTCTTAGAAATTGTAAACCAGCTTTGTGGGATCACCCCTCTTCTTCCAATTCTCTATGCAAGAAAGAAAACTTCACATCCATTTGATAAAATTTGAAATCCTAATGTGTTACAAAAGCCAAAAATATTCTAGTAGCTTCCATTCTTTCTACTAGAGCAAATGTCTCCTCAAAATCTATTCCTTCAACTTGTGAGTAGCCTTTACACATAAGCCTTGCCTTGTTCTTTACCACTTCTTCATTCTCATTTAGTTTGTTTCTGAATACCCACTTAGTTCCAATCACACTTTTGTTTGTTAGTCTTGGTATAATTTCCTAAGTCTAATTCTTCTCAATCTATAATGTAGCTCTTCTTCCATAGTCTTGATCCAATATTCGTCTTTGCATCCATCAATCACTATTTTAGGTTCAACTTTAGAAAGAAAACATAGATTTACTTGTCCTTTAGCAACTTTCCTTCTTGTCGGTATACCTCAGATCTTATCTCCAATGATATGTTCTTCAAAATGATTCTTTTGCACATACTTAAGAGTTTTAGGAGTTTTTTCCAGAGCTTCTTCCTCTTAAATTTCTACTCCGTTTTCTTTAGTTTTTTCTTCTTCTTTGCAAGAAGACTCATTTGATTCATATCCATCTATCACCACTATTTTTTTTGTAAATCTTCATCAACCTTAACACTTGCACTTTCAACAATATTTCTCAATATCTTGTTGTAGCATCGATAAGCTTTGCTTCTTGTAGAATATCTAAGGACTTGATGCACATTAATCAAACCTTGCATCAAACTTTCCTAAGTTATCTTCATCTCTTTTGATATAACATTTGCTTCCAAACACTCTAAAGTACTTGGCATTAGGAATCCTTCCATACCATAGTTCATAGGGATTCTTTGCGTTGTTTGCTCTTGCTTGAACTTTGTTAAGTATATAAACAATAGTATGAATTATTTCTCTCCAACAAATTTTCCTCTTTCATCATTGTTCTTGCAACTTCCTGAATAATCCTATTCTTCCTTTCAACCACTTCATTCTACTTAGGAGTCCTAGTGGAAAAAAAAGTGCAGTTCTTTATGCCATGATTCTCACAAAATATGTTAAGCTCATTGGAGGTGAACTCTCCACCATTGTCAGACCTCAAACATTTGATTTTCATATCCATTTCATTCTCAACCATAACTTTAAATGCTTTGAACTTATGTAGAGATTCTAATTTTTATTTGAGACAAGTAACACATGTCATTCTAGAATAATAATCAATTAATAGTATGAAATTCCAATCACCTTGAATACTTCTTACTCTTGTAGAACCACAAAGGTCTGTATGCACTAATTCCAACATTCTAATAGAAGATTGTTCTTTGACTTTGAAACTTATTCTTGCTTACTCTCCAAGTTGACACTCCTTACATACAACATTGATAGGCTTTGTAATCTTTGGCAGATCGCTCATAGCTTGAATAGAACTGATTCTTACTAGGTTATCAGAATTAATGTGACACATCCTCTTGTGCGATAACCAACTTTCATTAATCTAATTCATAAAGCAATGACCATCAACACCCTTGAGTTGATAAATATTTCCATTTTTCCTTCCAACAACAACCACAATTATGGATCATTTTCTGATCTCACATCCATCATTTTGAAACATAAGATTATATCCTTTTCTACACATTTGTCCAACACTCAAAAGGTTATGCCTTAAGCCCTTAACATAATAAACATCATTAGTATTATGGTTGCCATCAAAACTGATAAAACATTTTCTACATATCTTAGCAGATGTATTATCACCAAATATACACATCCTCCTTCATATTTTTCAAGTTTAACAAACTTACTCGTGTCACCTTTCATATGATTAGATAATCCATTGTCAATGATCTAGTGGTTCTTCTCCCATCTAGCATGAAAAGCAAAAACCAAAGTACCTTCAGTCTTATATCATTTATCTCTGGAGGACTTTCACTCACACATCTCTCAAAGTTAGCATAAATAGATTAATCTTTTAAAGCCATGAACAAACACTCATCATCATCATCATCTCCATAATCAGATTCATCATAAAAAATACTTGCATATTCTCTAACATAATAACTTTTCTTAATCATCATACCTTTGTTCTCCTTATTTTTGTTATTCAAGGCTCTGTTTGGACATCTTGAAACATAATGACCTATCTTTCCACAACTAAAAAATTTGAAAGGAAACTTACCACTGTACTTACTAGTACCTTCCTTCATTCTCCTTGCAAAGTTAGCTTCTATATCATCAAGATCTTCCTAATCTGATTCCTTGATCTCCTCTGATTTTTTAGCCTTAAAAGTAGTCTCAAATTTTGCACCACTATTTGTACTGAATTCTCTCATCTCAAAAGTAGTTAAAGGACCATACAACTGGTCTTTGGTATTTTGATTTAAATTTGTAAATTCCTCAATAAAAAAACTTTTTGACTATAAGATTCAGGAAGAGATTTGAAAATTTTCTTTACCACTTTTGGTTCTTTGAGTTCACCACCAAGACCTCTAATGGACCTGACACCTTCATCTACCCTTTGCATATAGCTTGTAACGTTTTCATCTTCAGAAATTTGTAGGTTCTCAAACATGATCTTTAGATTTTGCATCTTAGCTTCTTTGACCTTATCGTCTCCTTCATAAATGCTTTCTAACTTTACCCAAATATCTCTAGAAGTTTTCATATTCATAACTTTCACTAATTCAAAATTAGCAAGACCATTTAAGAGAGAATACCTTTCTTTACCAATTCTTTCATAGCCTTTGATTTCATCAGTAGTAATTGGACCATTTATAGGTTTAGTGTATCCATTCTTAATAGACTTCCAAAAATCAAATCCAAGATAAACCAAAAAACCTTCTATCTTTGTCTTCCAGAATGCATAATCCATTCCATCAAAAACAAGGATCTCTTTCTTGTGGACCACCCTAGATCTACCTCAAGCGGTTAAGCTTTCTTCCAAAGAACCTTGCTCTGATACAAATTATTGAACACATAAGACAACTAAGAGGGGGGGTGAATCATTTGTACTTTAAACCTTTAAACCCCTCATAAATATTCAAATCCACATTCATTCAATTAACCCTTAATTTGTTATAATGATTTAACATGAAAATAAAATAATAGAAATTGAAACACAATCAACATAATGCACCAAAGAACACTAGATTTACGTGGAAAACCCAAGATAGGAAAACCCATGGTGAGTATAGCTCACAATATAAAGTAACATCAACACCGAATACAATAGGGCTCACTTCCCAAGAGAACATGAAAGGATCGTTGCCAAAACATAAAAGAAGATAGAGAAGAGTGTTACAATGAGAAATCCATCTCAAAGAAACAAAATAAATCCACCACAATATCACCAACACCTCCACAGTCTCTCTGAAGAATTATAGACACCTTTTGCTCACTACATCTAGCAATCTAACACATGAAAACTCACACTGCACTTCTCAAATTCTCACTCTAACACTTTAAAATTCACATCATTTGCATCATTCTCATCTATCTTCGGATCCCTCAACAACTCAACTCATATTTATATTGAATCTTCAACCTTGAAAACATTTCTCCAAGGTTGGTTATGCACCTCAACAGTGCAAATTCAAATTAGGTCAGCACCAAAACATTTCCGTGGTGGAAAGGAATGAAGGAAGACCACAACACACCTTAGCTAGGACCTAAATTCATTCATACACACCACGCCATGCTTCCAAAATTTTCACAAATAGTGTAAACACCCAGGTCAACCGTTACTTGTGTAAACACCATTAAAATTTTAAGTACACACTTCCTTTGATCCAACAACAACTCATAGACAACAAATATAACTTGAACACAATCTAGAATATTCCAAAAATACCTTGAAATCTATGAAACTCTTTTGCAACAACTTTCACCTGAAGAATGTACACACCCAGTATACTCATACAACTTTGACATACACTATAACTTAAAAATCAGACTTTCAAAGCATCAAATATTGAAAAAATTTGATGAAAGAAAGATAACAACACTATCAAAACGCCTCTAGATCCACAAGACCTAAAACCAAACTGTGGAGAAATGTGGAGAAAAAACATTTCTCCCAGACACCTTTGCAATACACAGTTCACACACTTGTGAACACAACTTTCTTTGCACAACGATCTAACACACCAAATTTTGAACATAACATCTCTGAACACCTTTGATAAACATATATGAAATGCATAGGCAGATCTTCAACCTAGAAGAAATGAAGAGAAATACCAGAACACTACTCTGCAACCTAGAACAACACTACAGCTTACCGTTTCCTCTTTTTATCAAATTTTCTCAAAAGCACTTGGAAACCAAGCACCAAAAACACATCCTCATCATCTTCATCACTTCCTCAACTATATATTGATAGATAGAAGCTTATTAAAGCAACACTAGAGGTTGACACTAGTAGCTTGCTATGAAAAAATAATGCAACTAATCAAAGCATCATCGATGTAACAACATAAGCAACACCAACAACTATACATACTTTGCACCAATCTTTTGCTCATACAATTGACACCAATGACAACACAAGCTTGTTGAAATAAATGACAACATCAACTACTCATACTTGCAACAAAATAAAATTTACCTCAATTTTAAGGAGGTCGACTCAATAGAGGACACCGCCAAAAATGTATAGCTCACCTAATTTTAGATATATATTTAATTTTTTTACTAATGTTGATGAGCCTAGCACTATTAAGGAGGCAATCGAGATGAATTCTAGTGAATCCTAAGGATTGGAAATGGATGAGGAGACAATAGTGTTAAAGAGGAATACCATATGGCATAGTTTGTTCTTCAAAGGGGCGGAATCCTGTTGGTCATAAATGGGTCTTCAAGAATAAGTTTAATTCCAAAGGAAAGGTTGAGAAGTACAAAGTATGATTAGTTTCTAAGGGATATTCCAAAGTTGAGGGAGTAGATTTTGGTGAGATCTCTTATCCAATTATAAAGCTTTCATCCATTAAATTTATGCTATTCATTATTGCAACATTTGATCTTGAGGTTGACAAAAGAGATGTGAAGACATATTTCTTGTATGGGGACTTGGAGGAGGAGATCTATATGCTACAACTAAATTGCTATACAATAAAGGGTAAGAAGTTATTGGTTTGTAAGTTAAAGAAATCTATTTTTGGTCTCAAATAATCTCCTATCTAATGTGGTATCAAATAGTTTGATTCTTATGTTTTTGAGGTTGTTGTTGGGATTTTTAGCAAGATGGAGCAATTAAATTTAACAGTTAGCCAATATAGATAACATTATTAAATGACACAATGAATTCAAAAACATAAGATTTTAATGTGGTTCACTCGATGTGGGCTATGTCCACAAACAAAAATCTAATATTTATTAATTCTCTAGCAAAATCAAGTTACATAAACCTACAACTATTTCTACAACTGCATGCAACTTGAAAATATTCGCGGTCTATCTATACACAACAATTTTGTTGCTTATACGTGCTCACTACCAAACTACACTCAAGTTCCCTACACTCTGCTACATGTTCATTTCTAAACTGCGTCCTTCTAACTTCCATCACATACATTGCTATGAGTAACTAACTTCTTCCCATGCACGACTCTTGGCCTTTCAATTTGTAGCAAGAAATTGCTTGTTTTTAGGCAGTTAGAAAACTTTTTTAATTTGAATTTATTATCGAAAGGCATTTAATAAAAAAATGGGCAATTTTTCTCTGCCCCCTTCTTGCACTCCCATATTAATTAATTTGGGGGGAAAGCGTGGCTGCCAAAGTGGTCAAAATATTAATACCAAATCATGATTAGGCTCCACATACCAACAATTGGGATTTGTTAGATATAAATTAGATAACCTTATTAATAGGATGAAGATTATTTTATTGCTATTTATTCATATATAGATGGAATTTTGTTGATTGGTAACAATATAGATATGATTGGGGATTTAAATTTTTATTATTTATCATAATTTGATATAGAAAATCACTAAGTTTTTCTTAAGATAGAGATTAATAGGGATTTGATTTTTTTTTAGCTTTTATCCTTGATTGATATCAAGAATTTGGGGATTGATAATTTTATATCTTAGGAATATAAATCATAAGGGATAGAGCTAATATAAAACTTTGGTTCATCCAAAGGAAGTATGTTGGCTCTATTTTACAATATTTCAACTTGGTAGATTATAGAGTAGATGTTCCTTTTTCTAATGAATAAAACTTTAGTTAAGAATTATACATCTACACCTAGTGAGATGGATATGTCACATGTACCTTATTATATTGTGGTTGGAAGCCTCGTGTATGCTATAGTCTAAACTAGACTGAACATTGTCTAAGGGGTGGGAGTCTCGAGCCAATTTATTATAAAATATTGGTAGGGATCATTAGGTGGTAGTGAAAAGAGTATTTAGATATTTAAATGTCACTAATAGGTATTATGTTTAATATTAGGGTGGTGAGTCATTTGCAACCAATTCTTAGTGGTATTATATGTCACTTGTAGGTAAATTATAGTAGTTTTATGGATTAATTGTAGCTAAGGGGTAGTGATACTATGGGTTACTTATAGCTAAGGGGTAGTGGTACTATGGGTCACTTGTAGCATAACAATGTTAGTGGCACTTGAAATATTTTTACTATGAACTTGCAAAACTCAATGGAGATATAGGGATTTATAGACTTAGACTGGATTGGATATGTGGATAGTAGAAAGTTGACTAGTGGCTTTATCTTTAGCTTGTTAAATGGTGCAATTAGTTGGGTGAGTAAGCAATAGGATATATTTATTCTTTCCATGTTTAAGGTAGAGTACATGGTAGCTACTCATTCATGAAAGGTGTTTTTTTGGATTCAAATATTATGTCCAGATATTGGGTGAGATATGGAATAGTGAGGATTAATTGTGATAGTCAGAGTGAAATCACCTTGATATAGAACTTGATTTTTCAAGAAGGATAAAGCATAATGGTGTTTAATAGTACCATTTTATTAGTTCAATAGAGTGGAGGATGGGAGGGTTATGCTGGAGAGGGTTGATTATTTGGTGAATAAATCAAAAATAATTTTACATTTAGTCAATGAGCATCAAATAATTTAGATGGTATATTGAGTTTATCAAACTTTTATCCCTTAGTATATGGCTCACTATTTGTTGGTGAAGCATTTTTCTATCTCAAGGTATACAATAAGTATGATAATATTGGGATTAAGTGTCATGCATCTTGCAAATATTAATGTTTCATTATTTATTTATTTTTTATTATTTATATGTCCATATAGAAAATGATGTGGCACTTGAGGCGACACTTTATGCCTGCATGTGTAATTTGTATTATGATATGTATATATAATGTTATGTAAGATGTGTGAGAGCATCTATGACATTGTAAGGTATAAGAGATTCTATAATGTATGTAAGAGAATTCAAGAGGGAGGTTATATAGTGGACTATTGACTTTTGACCAACTTATGACACATAAGGATGATGCATCATAGAGCATATTTGAAGAGAAATAATAAATCTAAAGTGAGTTGTCCAATTTTGGTGGGTGGTTATTATGTGTAGGGAATAATGTTATTTTTGGTTGTTGATCCATCATGGATTTGAGTGTTAGATTTTGTATGGCGATTTGAATGCCATATTTAGCCTATGGTATTTTTTCATAATTTAGTGAAATTATTTATTGTTTCAATTTTGGGGCTTGCTCTATATATTTGGGTGCTTGAATGAATATATATAAGCTTGTGATTTTATAAGGGGTTATATTGCCAAAAAAGTCTAAATAGAGTTGGTGTGACAAGGGAGTGGATACTTTGACTAATTATATTGTAACCGTAGTATTTTTTATGACTAAATAATATATTCAAGCTCCTTTTGTTGTTGGGTCTTTCTCAAAGGAGATTTTCTAGGGTAAATAACCGTGTCATCTCAATTTTATGTGATTGTATGTAGGTTTATTTAGAATTATTAGATCTATTTTGATTGCATTTCTCTTGTCTAGGAAGATTAGTGTAGGAAGCATTCCATTTTAATCTTGTTTCCTTTCACCTATGTCCCATGCTTGTGTTTTCTAGCTCTTATGCTATCTATATGATTTGAATTTGAGTGTAAATTAAAATTATAATATGTGGTGTAAAGAAAAACCTATTATATTGTTATTGATGGATAATATGGCAAGCTCATAAATGGGAGTTGTACACCTTCAAATTCATCATTTTATTCAAATTATAGAATATATACAAAATGAGGAATGCCAATAGTCATCACAACCTTAGGAATTTGAGATGAACAATTGGTTGTGATACATAATAAATAAAACCAAAATTTTCAAAAAAAAAATGTGAATTTAGGTACCCCAACTTGGCGGAGTCCTAACTTTCAAGTTGTTGGTCAGATTGAAGATGTCTCTACCTTGTTGTAAAGGTCTTGAAGAGATCTAATTTCAATCCCTTAAATCCAATGCCTTCAACTATTCAATCTAGGGGACGAACGATAGTCTTGACCCCAAATTACCGAAAATGCAATTTACTAAACCATAGAAAATAACGATTTTTTTTTCAATTTTTGATATTTTCCATCCTTTCTTGTGCCAACAACTCCAAAGTACTCCAGATCACTATATGCCATGTATATTATGACTATTATGTTCTAATAACTTACATACATGGTATCACTCTTACATGTTTACCATCTTATCATGATCATATATTTCTCATGTTTACATATCTTGAGTTACCTACATGTTATACGTTTTATGAAATTGGTATGCTTCCATACAATTATCATGCTCATAACTTATAATATTATGTTTATGTTTGCCACATGATCCTTATCATGATTATGATTTCATGCGTATACCTTACACCTTGTGATGATCCTTATCTTGTTATTCAATTTCATTAAGGGAAACATTGGGGGTACCTTGCTTTCCCTTATTACACATGCTTTCATGATCACAATTTTACTTATGTTCTTACATGATTATCATATATATTATCCCTTTTTATTAGTATTATGCGTTTTATCATGATTATATCTTTTTCTCCTTACCTCTAATTCCTTTCATCCTTTGTATGTAAGCTTGAGGGAGCATATGCCACTAATATCAATTTTGTGACATGTTTTGTAGTGACAAGATCATACTCATTTCCATGTAGAAAGAACTTTTCTCCATTATGAGAATCTTCTTAGTAAAATTCCTACCATTTTTCCAATTAGTTGGAGCCCTGCCACTTTCCACTTAGAAAAAATATCTTACCCTTCTCCTTTCTAATTTCATTATTTTTGAAGATGGATTTCAAGTAAGTCGTAGTTAGTGCCTATTTTAAATGCGTGATAGACATCACTCATTGCATGCTTTTTTTCTTTTTCTTTTTCTTTTAAGGTTTTAAATGGAGCAAGTTCACAACAAGGAGAGTACAAGAATCATCATCCATATATGCATACTTTGAGTCAACTTGAAATATTTAATTTTCGTGTTGACTTCTTGCTTTATTTTGACATGTATCCTTGTATTAGTTTGCACGCACAACAAAGTTGGGGCAAAATGTAATGGGTAAAATCACATATTTATTGCCCTTTTCCCTTATGTTTTGGGCCCACTTTGAATAAATTATCCTATGCATTAAAAACTTTACAAGTCACATATTCTTGCATTAAATTCAACTCATGACCTCATCCTAGCTTGTCTTCATTACCACTCATCCCTAAGAATTGGATTTGATCCCTAGATCTATCATTTCCCACCTTGGTTAAGATCCATCCATGGGCACAAAATTGACCTTGGCCATTTTAATGTGTGTGAGTACAAAGCTCAAGCTTTAAAATCTCAAAATTCAAATTGAACCTTGCTAACCTTTTCTTACTATCCATTATGAGCTAATCTAACACACATTTATGTGGATTCACACGGTGTATTGTTGTATTAAGGACACTTATTATTCATTTTGAAATAATCATAGAACCATTGCTATAGAACATTCATGATACATCTATAGCAACATTATTAGATCATACATTAACATACATCATCTTAGGTACCTTATTCATGGTTGTCTCCTATCTTCAATCATTGTTCCAAAGTCATTACCAAAGAAGAATAAATATTTTACCAAGAAGTTCCCAAATAATGTTTATTATTACCATGTAGATACATGTACCATGAGCCCAGACACACTTTATAAAATCATCAATTCCCTGTCAATTTACTTCCACATGTTAAGGTTCATGGTAGATTAGTTTTGTAAGCGCAAATCTAAACTATAACAAAGTAGAATCAATTTGTAGATTTTGAGGTTTTCATCCAACTATACCCTTCATCTTTTACCCATTAATAAATTGATTTCAAGTATCTTTAGCAAGATATTCCTCTATTCGGAACGGTGGGCCTAGTCTCCCCACTCTCCTCGTGGTACGAAGGACGTGTTGCACCAACGTCAACAGTGAAAAAAAGTAACGAAATCTAGTTTCCATTCAAATTTCAAACTAAATATCTCATTTAATATTATTTTATAATTGACGTAGATATTTATGTAGGTGAATAGATATTTTATTATAAAAAAATCTGTAACGTCTCCTCTACTCAACTATTTAAGAAATCGATGGCAATGACACTTTAAATGGCTCCAAGAGGTATAAATGTCTTGTTATACCAATTATTCTAACGAAGAGCGGAAAACCAATTTCTACCAGAAGAGAGCGAAAGTTCGTTAGGGTTTGAACCTAGGGTTTTATGTTTTCGGCTTTAAGAGCAGTCACAGGGTATTTCTATAAGCAATAAAAGAGAAAATAAAATGAGCAGGTTTGGAGGCGATATAGATGCCAGCTACGCGGACATGGCTTCGTCATTCAAGCGCCCTCGTACAGACTACGAATACGCGGGAGGAGAGCTAGGTTTGAACGACTATTATAGAGAAATGCCTTCGCAGGAGTACGCGGCGAGAGATCGAATGCCGCCAGCTCTTTTTCTTCCAACAGATGCTTCGTGCACGCTGTTCGTCAAGGGCTTGCCCACCGACTGTTCGCGCAGAGAGGTGGCTCACATTTTTCGGCCTTTTCGCGGCTTCAAAGATGTGAGGCTCGTCAGCAAGGATTTTCCCAGGGGAGATACTCTTGTGTTTTGCTTTGTGGAGTTTGATACACCGAGCTTTGCTGCTGCTGCGCTGGGGGCTCTGCAGGGTTATAAGCTTGACGGAAATGATCGGAATTCACCGATTTTAGAAATAGAGTTTGGGAGGAGTAGTTCTGGAGAGAGGGGAAGAAGGGGAATGAGAAGGCGCTCGGATTCTCCGCCCTATTATCGACGCCGGTGATTTTAATTTGTTGTTTCACGGTCTGTTTTCTTAAATAGTCGACCAGATTTTCGGAAAATTTTCTTTCATCGGAACTGCTAGTGCCAAGTTAGGTAGTTTTTAGTTTTAGGGTTAAAACAACGGTGATTTTCGTATATACTTTAAGTCAGTTGTGTACAATCTTCATTATAAATTGGGATTGAGCTGCTTTTTTGTTAATTTCAACTAAATTGAGGGTTAAATGAACGGTGCTTTTCCTATTTTGATTTGATGTTAGTAATCTGCAATTTTCGTTTTGAAATGGGTTGAGCTTCCCTTTGATTTATTTCACTGTGCGTGAGCTATAGATCTGTGTATGCTCAAAGGGTTTATTTTCTTCCTGATAACTAGGAGGAATCGGCCCAGCCCCCCTGACTACAGTGCTAGCTCCTTTAATCTCCTGGGCGAGGAGAAGGCTGCACCACGCCGCTCTCTTGAATTGGAAGTTAAATTTGGGTGGCTGGTAGCGTGTCTCCCCTTAAGCCAATTCAAGGGATTGCAATTTTTCTTTGGCCGGAGAAGGTTATGATTTTGGTAGTAGATTGTGGTATCTCCTGTTTAAATTTCTGTCCGAGACGAGCAATTGTTATAGATAATTTTGGCTTTTCAGCAGATTGTCTTGCAAACATTGTAGATAAAAAATACGAGTGTGTTAATTACAAAAAAATGAAGGTAAGGAAAATGGACTTTTGACAGTGTATTTAGAAAGCTTTATTTTATTCAATTATTATCTAGGCCTCAGATTTTTTGTGTTGCAGGGAGGTTTTATGCATGGTATTTATAAATTTTCTATGCAGTCGCTTCTTAGAAGCAATTTTTAAATAGTTGATTATGAATTTATTCTCTGGCGCACGCATAAAAATTTTAAGAGCGAAAGTAATCTTCAGTGTGGCCGCCTGTAAACAGTTTTAGGCCTTATTATATTATGGCTAAACTTACATATTATAATCCCAAATGGTAGGAGAATTTCAGCCCCTTTTTGTTGATTGGCTAATTTGCTTAAATCACACGTATAGAAGATGTCTTGGGCATTAAATGATTTTCGAAATTGCTATGGTGTAAATCTTAGTCCTTTAGACTTGAATTTGAGTCGTGGCTTTGCTATGATGTGCGAGGGATGTGCAAAAATGAGTTTATATTCTTCTTCATTCTTGGCATTGTTTACAAAGATTTTGGGAGAGATTATCAAATTATTAGGGTTAAGTTTTCTTAGCTTAATATGTTAGATTTTGTCCTTAATTCTTTATGATGATTAGTGTATGTTTGAATATCTTTGAGTACTAAAACATAACAATTAGTTTTATGAAATATGTCAATTTAGCTCACGATAATTAAAGAAAGGGTAGAGCCTTAGAATTTGAATTTGAAATTTGAGATTCAATTTGGAGGTCTTAGACAATTCTTCGTGGTGTGGGAATGAATTTAGGCATGAAGTTAGTTTGAATGTGAAGTAAAATTATGGATGTGGGTGTGACCATAGGTAGGTGCATGAGCAAAGATTAACACGAGTGTGTCATTTGTTATGTAATTGAATTAAGTCATTGCGTTAGCATGAGCTCGAAAGTAAATTGAGATTGACATGGGTATGCAAGTTTCACCATTGCAATTATTAAGAAATAAAAATGAATTTCTTTTATTAAAATTAGGTATAACAAATGTAACATGCAAGATAATTGAATTAACCTAATTTAGAGTTGAAATATAATATGATAGATAGGCATTTTTTTTTTTTCATTACTTTTACACCATAGTTAATACAATAGATTTCTCGTCATCCATGCTACCATTGTTCATGTGGTAATTGAGCAAGTTATTGTGCTCACTTGGTAATAGTTAGTGAAGTTGAGGGGCAATTGTTGGATTGTACTCTTCTTGAGGGAGAAGGGTCCTATTAGGTTCATGCGTTGATAGCCTTGAGGAAGAATTTGATGGCTATTGTTTGTAATGTTAATATGGTGGAGTTTTGTTGTTAGCTCCTGTAGTAGATTGTAATTGATGGATGCAGATTCTTGGATGATGTTAAACTCCTAATGAGTGAGATTCTTGGATGATGTTAAACTCCTAATGAGTGAGAAAGTGGTGACGTTGATCTTGTATTTAAAATATCCTTGTTACATGGTCTCTTGTTTTGTTTCTATCGTTTCATTCTATATCTCTCAAGCCTTGAGTTTGCTCTCAAATATGGGCTTGGTTTGTAGTCTCATGGGTTCGCTGATTGGCTCTAATTTTGCTCAAGATGAACTAAACCCAAACCTATTGAAGGGATTTACAAAGGAGTTAATCTCATGGAATCCAATTCACTTTCTTGATTTAATGTTTCAATGTCAATTTGATTGTTGATGAATGCAAATCTAATATGAGTGTCTCTTAGGATTAAGATGTCATCAATGTTGTAAATCCTATGAATTTAAAGGGAGGTAGTGGTATGTCGAAAATTTCTAGGAGAAAGGAAGCATTGTATATTTAATAGTTACCTTCATTCCCAAGAGTGCAAAACTACCAAGATTATCCAATTATGTTTCTTCAAGATGAATGCAACTATATAATGCAATTTTGACTCTTATTTTCTTATTTTTTCATATGTGAAATAATCTCTTGATTTATTCATTGAATCTAATCTAAATCTAATTTTACTTAACAAATAAAATGTCCACATATACTCTAATCTAAGAAAAGAGAATCCATCATTTTGGTTTTTTTTTTGGAGTAGGGTGGGGAGGGGAGGGGTGGGGCAGGGGGAGGTTTCAAGATGAATTCAATTATATAATGTAAATTTGACATTATTCGTTTAGTATTTTTTTAAAGTGAAATAATCTCTTGATTTGTTCATTGAGTTTTGAAATAATCTAATTTATGATATTGCTATCAGGATTCAACCATGTAGTTTTCGAGTCAAACTCATTGACCCATGATTCATGAGTAGTGGTTCACAAGAACCCATCTCTCATGATAATGAATGGTCCACTTAGCACTCATTGCATCTAGGTGATGCTCACAGAGGTGAAGCATTGGTCTGTCCTGGGAGGTCACTCATCCCAGTACTGCTCTAGCTCAAGTGTGCTTAACCACAAAGTTTCCCCCAAGGTTAAGCCCACTTAGCAAAACCTTCAGCAAGTGTTGTGCCTTATGAACCATTCATTATAGAGCCCCTTTAGCTTATCAATTGATAAGCAAGAGGTTTCTTCCACAGCGTGTCAAATTATGATATTGCTATCAGGATTCAACCGTGTAGTTTTTGAGTCAAACTCATTGACCCATGATTCATGAGTAGTGGTTCACAAGAACCCATCTTTCATGATAATAAATGGTCCACTTAGCACTCATTGCATCTAGGTGATGCTCACAGAGGTGAAGCATTGGTCCGTCTCGGGAGGTCACCCATCCCAGTACTGCTCCAACTCAAGCATGCTTAACCACAAAGTTTCCCCCAAGGTTAAGCCCACTTAGCTTGCTACCCCATTTGCAAAACCTTCAACAAGTGTTGTGCATTATGAACCATTCATTATAGAGCCCCTTTAGCTCATCAATTGATAAGTAGGAGGTTTCTTCCATAGCGTGTCAAATTATGATATTGCTATCATGATTCAACCGTGTAGTTTTCGAGTCAACCTCATTGACCCATGATTCATGAATAGTGGTTCACAAGAACCCATCTCTCATGATAATGAATGGTCCACTTAGCACTTATTGCATCTAGGTGATGCTCACAAAGGTGAAACATTGGTCCATCCCGGGAGGTCACCCATCCCAGTACTGCTCCAGCTCAAGCGCGCTTAACCACAGAGTTTCCCTTAAGGTTAAGCCCACTTAGCTTGCTACCCCATTAAAATCATTGCATTATAAAATTTAGTCAATTAATCATCTACACACACAAAAACATGGATAACAACCCCGATCCACCATTTTGGCTCTTCCATTAAGGTTTGTAGCCAAGTGGATATTGATATCACTTTTAATCCCTAATGTCCCTAATTGGAAGAAGTGTGATTTAAGACCTAGATCCTCTTTTCCAATCAAACAAAACTATTTCCTTTACTCATTTTGTAAATCTTTAGACTATAGCATACAACCTCAATCATGTTTCACAACATCACTACATCATCAAGAAAATTGACAACATCAACCTATCCTATTTGCATAAAAAATAAGAAGTAACTCAAATTATTTCTTGGACTATTAACCAACTCAATAATGTAACCACTCATGAAATACCAAATGTAATCTAAATTAGGTCTGAGCCTAATTTGTATTTTACAAATCCCGATCATTATCTTATGGTGTCATAAAGTCTTCTTTTTACAAAGTTTTCTAAGTCATTTGGTCATAAACCCCTAGGTTTGTATAGTCAATAAGTTTAATATTAAAGTTTGTTTCATTCAACCCATTTCATGTTTTATGGGGGTTTTAAGTCTTAGGATATATTTTGCAAAAGTAAAAAGGGGTGATATTTTTATAACAAAACATTATAAAATTACACACAATTACAATCCAAAAATTGCAACATTAATTGATCATGGACTGTGGAAACTTCATGCTATTAATTTAATTATAAAAGGCATTTTTATCCTTTAATGGCCTTTTTTTATCAAAATTCACATGGATTTGGGTAAGTAGATCAAGTTAAAAATTTGATTTTTGAACTAAAGAGGGAAACTCACGTAGGTTTCTTTGCAAACAAGGAGTTTTACTTGTTTTTAGGCCAAAAATCTGGAAACTGCATGAGCTATGAAGGAAAACTTCAATTTTTGAAAAGGAAACCCCTTGGTTGTTGCTCTTACCATCCCTAAATGGATGCCATTACTGTTGTTTGCTGCATTGCAGAGGAAGTTCTCAATGTTTTTGGCATGTGTCATGAGTTTCATTCAACTAACATCATGGAGCAACTTCTTGGCAATGTTTTTGATCATCTTCAATCTTTATTTGCAAGGTTGGTTGCCTCCTTTGCCTCTTTTCTGCATTTTCTATCTTCTTGGTGTTGTTTTGTTCCATTTTTGAGTTGCACAAAGCAAAGGGAGTGTTCTTACTTCATGTTCTTGCATATCAAGGTGTTTTTCATCTATTTGAGAGCTCTTATCCTTATACCCACGGGATAGGGTTTCTTTTGTGTTTGATATGCATTTTCATTTTGAGAAGCTTCTCTTTAGAACTCTGTTATGCAATAACATCTTTCAAATTTTAAATCCTTGCAAATGTAACCTTTTGCAAGTGTTTTCAAGATATCAAGTTTTGAGACCCAAGGTTTCAAAAAAGGTAGTAGGGAGGAAGATAGATATTATGTGTCTGCAGGTTAATGTTGATATGACTTCATTCCAAGTAGAAGTGGTTATGAATGAAGTTATTGTCACTGTGTATATCATTGATTTTCATATGACTGTGAGTGATAAGGTTATTTTTACCATGATCAACATCAATCTAGTTCAAGTCTTGACAACAATCTAGATTTTAAATGATTCTTCACTATCTTGAGAATAATAGTACTATCATCTTATACTGCTAGTTCAAGGGGTATTCAAAGTATTCATTACATCAAACCCTAGGTGATGTTTGTGTGGCATAGGATGCAGTTGTGGGTTTCTAAATATATTTTACTACATGATGGTTTATGGAGTCGGCATCCATGAAGAGAAATGTTCAAGGACAACCAAGTTTGTTGGTGACAATGCATATGGGTGTTGAGTGCATACTCAACCAAGGTGCAGTTCTAAGTGATAAAAGTTTTTGGAATGCCCGATGGGACTCATTAGACTGTTTCAGTCCAAAATAGTGCTTATATATCATTAATATTTGGCGTGTATGTCAGTGATCTCTACCTTTGGAGGCAAGAAACAACACACTTGATGACTTTGAAAAGCATTTCTACTGGTTTCAGTATGATCAAGTGTTGGTTTACTTTTAAAAAGTCTAATTTTATTTGTTGAAAAATTCTAGCTTTTGAATGAACATACATGTTTATGTTTCATGAAAATATGTCACATCATCCATCATATATCATGAGAATTTTGGTTATTCCCCCATTTATCAGCCATATCAGATCAATCATGTTGCAAATTTTAGTCCAAATCCCATGGATTTTCAAGAAAACCAACATGTTCAATATGGTTACACCCACCCACCCTTGCTCAACCTCCATATCAACCTACATATTCTCAAAATGAGTATCAATAAGAGTATTTTGTTGCCAACTAGCATGATTATTCACATAATCAATCCCAAGAAGACTCTTTTTGTCAAGCCATCATAATTATCTTTTTGATAAGATCCAAAATCTTTATCATATAGAGTTAGTGAGATAAATTTTTTGACAATGATAAGTTGTTGGTTGACATCAAAAGGCAACAAGAGTTTGATTTGCAACAACAAGTGTTGGCTTAACAAGCCTATCTTCATGAGCAAGAGTTGGAGACACAAAGGATATAGTTTGAAGAGAATCTTGAAAGAGAGATAGCTGCAAAAGAGGAGAAAATGAACCTTTTGTTTGCTCACACACAAAGGCATGAGGTACAAGTAGCTCATTTCATTCCAAATTAGCCTATTCAAGAGGAGGTTTGTAAGTATAAATTTCCAAGTTTCAAACAAACTGAGCCTCTTAATTCTCCTAAAGTCAAGATTCCAAGTTTTAGAGATCCTTTACCATTGCAAGAATCTATGTTGGCACAAAATAAGCTTGTTGTTTCTCATGAGAAACCCCTTGAAGGGCCTATTTTCCTTCAAGAAACCTAAGAATCTCACCAAGTTTCCCAGCCAAATGTATCTGATTGTCCTTTCACTATTTGCCTTTATAAGGGTGGACACATTATCTATCATGATAGCTCACTCACCATGAAGGGGGATATAAATATAAATTTAGTGCATTTAGCTATGGAGCAATATCGGTTGGAACAATTGAACATGAAAGGTCTTCTCAAAATGAATATCTGAATGTTTTAACTAATGAGATTCCTTGTTTTGTTGAATATGATGAAAATGTTTCAATACTTATCTCAAAAATCAGCTAGGACAACAGGATGAAAATGTAATTTAGAAGTTGATCAAGAAGAGTATTCTTCAATTTGCTTTAGTGAATTACCTTCTTTTATTGAAAATGATGAAAGTGCGAGTTTTATCTCACCAAAAAAAAAATTAGATAACAGGAATATGTCAAACAATGTGATGAGTTGTTGATTGATGACAATCAATGTGATAATGGAGTCTTGGATCAGGAAGAGGAGTACAAAAGTGAATCTTCTGCAGAGCCTAATATGCTTCATGAGTGTTTTTATGAGGTAAAAAAATTCCCATTTCATCAAAAATCCAAGAAGAATATGAAGAAGATTCATTTTGGAATGACCTTGAAGTTTTTGTTGCAAACTTAGATAATGTGAAAGAGGTTCTAGTGGACATGTTTGATGAACTTCCTAGTTTTGTGGAATAAAATGAAATAGACATGTCTATACTAAGATCAATGCCAAGTTTTGACCAACAAAATGATGAAAATCATTTGGAAAAGGTGTTGATTCATGAGAAGATAAATGAGAGCAGCCTTGATTTGAATGATCAAGAAGTTGAGGCACATGAAAGTATTGTGCAAGTTGAGCAAGAGCTAAAGCAAGACACTACTTTCCAAGGTATGAGTTTTGGAATCTTTTTAAGTTCTCAAGAAAGCAATCATGAAGATATCTTATAGCATGTTACGAATGAGGAAACTAATGATGAGTTTGATGAAGATTTGTGCACAAACATAATAGAAGAGTTTTGACGTTCAAAACTAGATGCTATGTTTTCAAGTGATTACAATAAAAAAGATGATGTTGAAACAATAGACAACCAACAAGAAGCCAACAATAAGAGTTCAAGTTTCATCCTTTCACGAGGATGTACCATTATCAATTGTATCCAATTAAAACATCAAAACCCTCAATAACAATAAAATCCACATGCATTCATTAAACCTTTAATTTGTTATAATAGTAAAGCATGAAAAATAGATAACAAAAAATTGAAATAATCAATGCCACACACAAGAGAACACCTGATTTATGTGGAAAACCCAATGAAGGAAAAACCATGATGAGGATTAGCTCACAATATAAGTAATTGAAAAACTAGTACAAAGGCTCATTTCTAGAATAAGATGCATTGTCCATAAAGGCTCACAACCTGAGCTCACTACCACAAAAAGAATAAGAAGATAGAAGAGAAATACTACACAAAGAAAAAATTCTCAATGCAACAAAGAATCCACCACAATACCTCCAACACCTTCATAGTATTGTTTGAATGATTACATACACCCTCAACTCATTGCATTCAAAAGTCCAACACTTTAAAATTCACACTGCTCTACTCAAACTCACACTCTACTCTTTGAAAATTTGCATCACTTGCATCACACACATATATCCTTTCGATCTTGTCAACCCTCAACATCTCAAGTCATAATTATACTATCCTCAATCTTGAAAACCTTCTCCACGGTCGATTATACATGCTTCACACTTTACAATTTCAAATTAGATCGGCACTAAAAATTCCCGCGATGGATAGGAAATGAAAGTGAACCAAAAAAAACCTAACTGGGACCCAAACCAACTCTCACATGCCACACTATACCTTCTTTAACACTTGAACATTTTTGAATGTAGTGTGAACACCAGGTCGACCATTACCTGTGAAAACACATTAAACTTTGAATTACATGATTGCTTTGAACAATTTAAAACTTCCACACAACAAAATTCACCTAAACATGATCCAAGAATATCTTGGAAACCAACAAACTCATTCTCAACAAATCTCACTTCAAGATTATAAAAATTCTATTTATCCAGACAACACTATCAGAAACTGCAATACTCTATAACTTAGAAGACCTTCTTCTGATACACTAAACCAAAAATCCTCTTGAAACAAGAAAGAGAACAACACCATCAAATCTCCTTTAGAATTGTAAGTCTTGAAAAATAATGATAGAGAAATGTGGAGCAAATACATTTCTCCCAGACACCTCTATGCATAACATTACAAAACTAGTTCACATACTGGTGAACACAACTTCCTCTAACCAACAATCCAGAACCCAAAATTTTGGATATAGAAACTATGCACATCTCTAACCGACATATCCAAACCACAAAAGAATATCTTCAACACAAAATAAATGAGAAGCAAAACCAAAACACCTTTGCAAACTAAAACACCTCTACAACACCATGTCTCCTTATTTTATCAATTTTCTCAATATCCTCAACATCTTGTTGAAGAAAAAATATCTTCTCAGCCACTACACCACTATCATCGATGAAAACATAGGCTTGTTGGCATCAGTGACAACACCTTCATACTTACAACAATCTCTCCCTTTGTCATTGATGGTAACACAAGATGTGAAAAACCATCAAAGACATAATAGATTTGAACATACTTATTTCCTTTTCTCTTTTCTCCCCCTTGCACAACTATCTCATTACACAAACTCTCTCTCATATGATTTCATTTTCCTTTTTCACATGACTTATTTCTCTCCCCCTTTGAAATCAATGACAAAGGATAAGGAATTTTTCATTGTTCTCCCCCTTTGACATAGAACCAAGATACTTGCAACTGCTCTGGATACTTCCCCTTAGGAGTACACACCAATAAACTCAACAATCTTTGCATCATAACATAAATTTCATATTGCAACAATGTTACTACATACTCTCCTTGAGAGGTAGCCACCAACATTAGTCCATACAAAGAAATGAATCCATAGATCCACTAGATCGATGCATCTCCATATACATCTAGTTCAAAGAAGAAGGGGAAATAACCCCTAACTTCTCTCAAAGATACTCAAAAATATCCTTAGCAAGAGCCTTAGTGAATATGCCAACAATCTAATCCAATGCCATAATCAAATGCCATTAATCTAATTCATAAAGCAATGACCATCAACACCATTGAGCTGATAGATATTTCCATATGTCCTCTTACCAACAACAATCACAGTTCCAGATCCTTTTTTTATTTGACATGTATCATCCTGAAACACAAGATTATATCCTTTGCTACATATTTTACCAACACTCAAAAGATTATTCCTTAAGCCTTTAACATAGTAAACATATTTAGTATTATGTTTGCCATCAAAATTGACTGAAACTATTCCACAAATCTTAGCTCTTGAATCATCTCCAAATTTAACTAATGCTCCATCATACTTTTTAAGTTTAAAAAACCTACGTTTGTCTTCGGTCGTGTGATTAGAGCATCCACTATTAATAACCTAATATTTCTTATCCTATCTAGCATGAAAACCAGATACCAAAGTACCTTCAATCTTATCCTTCTTTTTTTAGAACACTTTCCTTCTCACAAATTTCCTTGTTAGCAAAAGTAGATTCATCTTTTATAGCCAAGAACAAGCATTCATCATCATCTCCATAATCAAATTCACTATCAAAAAGAAAAACATCTTCTCTAACATAGTAACTTCTCTTAATCCTTTTTTTTTTTTCTCCTTACTTTTATTGTTCACAACTCTATTTGGACATCTTGAAGCATAGTGACCTATACTTCCACAACTAAAACATTTAAAAGGTAGTTTACTTTTGTACTTACCAACACCCTTTTTCATCCTTCTTACAAATTTAGCTTCCACATCATCAAGATAATCTCCATCTGAATCTCAACCTTTTTTAATTTTCTAGCCTTGAAAGTAGTCTCCACTTTTGTACCATTTTTCCAACCATGTTTTCTCATTTCAAATTAAGTTAGTGTACCCAACAACTGATCTCTAGAATAAGTATTTTTTTTTTTACTTCCTCAATAGCAGATACCTTTTCACTGTAAGAATCGGGAAGAGATGTGAGAGTTTTCTTTACCACTCTAGGTTATTTGAATTGTGCACCAAGACCTCTCATCGCACTCACCAACTCATCAACCCTTTGCATATAACTTTTAATTGTTTCATCTTCAAACATTCGCAGGGTCTCAAATTGTGCTTTTAGATTCTGCAAATTCACCTTTTTAACCTTAATCATCTCCTTCATAAATTATTTCTAGCTTATCCCAAACTTCTTTAGTAGTATTAAGATTCATAACTTTTACTAATTCAAAATTTGAGAGACTATTCACAAGAATAAACCTTGCCTTACCATTTATTTCATGTGCCCTGATCTCATCACTTGTGCTCAAACCATTCACAAGTGTAACATATTGAGTATTTATTTCCTTTTCAATCTCATATCCAAAGGATGCCAAATATCCTTCCATCTTTTTCTTCCAGAATGCATAGTTCGTGCCATAAAACTTAGGGCTTTCTATTTTGCTCGCCATCCCGGATCTACCTCAAGTAGTTAAGATTTTCTTCAAGGAATATTACTCTGATACCAATTGTTAAATGAACAAGATAATTGAGAGGGGGGTGAATCAGTTGTATCCAATTAAAACATCAAAATTGTGAAAGTGGTGTGACCCAAAGTCTAAAATCAGAATTAAATTCTTTGAACTATGAAGTAAGGTGTTGCAAAGATTCTCGACTCTAAAGCTTAGAAGCCAGCATAGTCTGAGGGCTCTACTAGAGTTGTTGAGCTAATTGTTGGGATAAGATGAGTTTGAAAGTCATGGGTGAGAAGTTTAGGATTTATAATCTTATATTTTGTTTTAATTTTTGAGTAAATTTTTTTATTGTGATTGATTGATATAAATTAATTTTCATTTAATGTTATAGATTTTCACAATTCATATGAACATTATTTTTGCTATTTTTGAATTTGACTGTGTAGAAATTTTTTCATCGTTTCAGATCACACTCAGTGATCCATCATCAGAATAGAGGGCGGAGATGGATCATTGAATGTGATCTGAAATGTTGATGAGAAAACTTATACACAATCAAATTCAGAAACAACAAAACTAATTATTTTTCAATGTTATTTAGAAATTTTGACTACAATTATTTTTTCAATAATCATATTAATTGAAATAAGCCAATACAATTTTTTTTTAAATAAGATTTTAAAAGATTTTCAATATTATAAACAAATTATTGTAAACGAAAGTGAAAATTTCAAATATGTGATCGGTCAATTAGAAAAGTTAAATTACATTCTCTGAATGCAATAGTAAATTGCCTGTAAACAGAAACTAACAATAAGATCACACAACTTGACAAAGTCTAAATAGCAATTATTTAACAACTAACCCACTTTAGAAAACCTAATCTATGAGAAAATATTTGTTAGTACACAAATCTACACATTTAATATTCACCATCGTTTAGCAGGCCAGCACAAATGATTTGATTACTCATTTACATTCCTAACACTTATCCTGCCAGGCAGTGGATTCCTCTATAAGAAATGAATTAAATTTACATATTCTAGGGAGCAAAAATTGCCTGTAAGAAACCACCCCTTCAATGGTGAATAGAGAGCATATTTACAATTACTGATTTTTGCCCACACCAATAATGCTTGTTAGTTTCCTTCCATGCATTTCAAACTATGCTCATTGGTGAGCTTTCATAGATTTCAATCTAAGACATTCCATTCTATATTTCCGTGCCATGGCTGCAACTATGGCTTTACTATCTACCTGAACCACTTGATTGTCAAAATCAATGGACAGATTATTAGACAAATCTTCAACATTTTCCATAGGGATGTTTAAATCTGGTAGAGCAAAAGCACGTGAAGAAGACTCTAATGCATCTTGTTCAACTGACACCTTTAATGATTTTAAGTTTGAGGTAATTGTTGGAGACTGGGTAGGAAGTTGATGTTGTCTCTTTTTCTCCAATTTCAATGCTAACTGCAAAACAAAAGAATATTTCAAAGTTCGTATGTTAGGATCATTTTTTTTTGTTTAGAGGAATAGAGAAACAGTTAAAAAATATCAAACAAAAATATGAATTCAGTACAAAGAAAGTAAAATTATTACATTCTGAAATGCTTTATTACTGAGATCAATTTTAATAATTCTTTGATATATTAGCACAAAACAACAAAATTAATTACCTTCTGCTTCAAAAAATTATTCTCATCCGTTAATGATTGAAAATTGTTAAATATCTTCTCTTTTTCCTGATTTAAAAAAATCATCTTATTAGTACTTTTTATTATTATGAAATTTAATGACTTTTGTAATAAGAATTAACTGTTAACAAAAATCAAACCTTTTCCTTATTGAAAAGACAATAATCATCTTAATAACAATTTTTTTGTTCTAACATCTAATGACTATTGCAATATGAATTGACAAGAAATAAACCTTTTCCATCTCTTCCTTTTGTAATGATAGTCCAATAAACAATTCCTTCAGCTCCGCCAGAGTCTGCAAACATAACAGCTCTCATTAATCAGCCATCTAATAGCAGAATTCAAAGAAAACACATACAGAGATGAACTCGTGAATACCTTTTTCTTACGCCCTTTTCCATTGGAAGGGTTGTGCGCTCCTAATTTTCTTTCCACCTGTACCAAATGCAAATGTGATTAGTCTATTGAACCATATAGAAACATTAGAAAATAGAATTAAATTTTTAGATCTAAAAAGCATGCAAAATTAATATCATTTAAGTGATAAATATTTAATGTGAAATATATACAAAATAAAATCATTTTAAAATACTGAACAAATTACAAGTAGTCTCAGTGAGATGTAAAAATTACGGAGTACTATGCTGTGAATTTTTAGCTGTCAACATTTAAGTACTTTCTTTCTTGCATTATCATTCACTGGCAGATAAAAGTTTGAGCAGATGGAAATTTATAGTGAAATGGACAGTGAAGTCTACCTTTGGTTAATCTTATATTTTATTATTATACATCAGTACTGCTGGTTTCGTTGCAACGCATTAAAAATCCAGAGTGGTTAGGAGGAAATGTTTAGGAAGAAGATTTTTGGAGAACAATGTGAAGTGAAAAACATAATTCCAAATTGTTACCGAAAGTGTGTAGGTAATGATGACATAAAATTTGCACTGTCTGTATCTTGGTGTGTTACCTCCTTTATAATTCCTATCTGCAACACCCTAGCACCAACAGCTACTATTTGCTAATTAATATGATGGTACCAACATCTAGAAAATTTAGGACCATAACAAAATGTCTCAATTCCTAGGAAGATCTAAATGTGCCGACCTTTAAAAGGACCAAAACCATATTCACCTTATCTCGAGATAAACCGGTGAGGTCTGCTGCCAAGACTCTCCCAAGCAAGATATTATGAATCATGACATACACTTCAGGATGATAACTTTGAATCTTAAGATAAGATGCAACATCTTATTACCAAATGTTCTTCCTGATTTTTAGATCCTTGTGTATTTCTAATTAAACATCTAGAAAATGCAACACCACGAGGAAACCCCTCAATTCTTAAAACAACCTACCCCTCGATTCTTAAAACAACCTATATGTCTTACTTTTCAGAAAGAGCAATACCAAATTTCCAATATCTAGAGATAATCAAGAGAGGTCAACTGTCTTGGCTGTCACAAGAAAGCGCCTAAAATGTTGGTTGAAATCATACTGTGGACTTGAGGATGAAAACTGTCTGGTCCAATGGTCAGCTTGAGAAAAGTCCAAAACAACCAGCACGCTCTGTTTTTAACTTTTAACCTAAAGAAAACTGTCAGCTGTTTAACAAAATGTATATGCACACTTGCAGGAGAGTTGTATGGTTGTTGGCAGGCAAAATGTAGGTCATGGAGCTCAGTTGCAAGAGTATTTTTTAAAATGCAAGGGTGACTATGACTAAATGGTAAATACATGCTATTCTGATTTTCAAGTGGTCATATATTTCACATTAATTTCTTATACATTTCCATATCTCTTGTTATCTAACACAAAGGGCAATATAGTAACACGAAGAACAGCATATTCTGGGCTAGCTTTCTGCTCGCATGGAGGGCCGGTTCCCTGATTTTATCAACTAGTGCTGCTATAAAAAATTAGAATTGATCACTTGAACATTTAACACTAAGATGTATTTGAGGGGAGAATTTCTTAAGTTATGTAAAGCAGCTATAATCCCACCGTGAAGAGGCCCCTGAACAATGCCATCCTAAATAATATCTTTTGGGCATTTTCTTGTTTCATTTAAGCTCTTTTGGATTTACTCCCCAGCTAGTTAAGTGGCAAAAAATTTAATAAAGCATAGTAAAGATGGTTCGAGTAAGCTTTGATATAATAAAAGCCAATAGACTGTATTTCTAGACAATGGATCTGGTGCTTGAGTGAAGGAGCCACACATTTAAATGTAGAGGAATAAAGTGCATATGTCCTCTAGTTTAAGCAGAGTCATGATTGCAGCATGATCTCCTAGAGTGGCAGCTACCCTCCCTGAGTCCAGGGAAATGTTCCTATTGAGGCGGGGGATAGCTAAAATTTCTCAGCAGGTACTGCAAAGATAAATTGGAAGAATTTTCCTGCCAAGCAGCTCTATGGATATTTTATTATTGTTAAGAGATTTTGGATGAAGTGACAATTCTTTTAATGATAAATTAGAGAAATCATATAGAACCAGATGGTATATATTTTACACATACGCTAAGTTGCTAGGGTAAACTTTCAGCTCCCTGCCAGCACCAGCTTAAAGCTTGCACTTGTATTTTATAAAGAAAGATTCATTTTGTTCCTGCGGCTGCATTTTTCTAATCCTATGGCTTTGTTTTTCAAAATATAAATAGTAACCCAAGCCCCTTTCATGGGACTGCATCCTGAGAACCATTAGATGCTCATGGCGCTAGGCCTATTGGACTGTGAAACAACCTTTCATTTTATCTATTGTCATGGGCAGTGATCCCGTAGAAGGGGGCACCTAAATTTTCTCTAGAGATAAAAATATCAAATATTTAAAAGCTGTTTGTTTGATCAATACAATTCCCTGCTCGTAAACCAATTTCTAAGAAAATTTAAACAATACAAATGTAATCTTACAAGTCCTAAATCATTTCAAATTTGATGCTCAATACTCTAAAAATAATAGAAGGTATTACATGAATAAACTGCCGTCATTTGGTGGAAATAAATCCTGGCATAGGTATTTCAGCAGAAAGCAAAAATGGTCACTCCAGTTTTTGGGCAAGGGCCTCGAATTTCCTAAATTTCTAGTGTTGGATTAAAACTACAAACGAGACCTCTCGGATCTCTCCTAAACTGCAAACAGAGTTGCTTATTGCTGCTTTAGGCATATTGCCACGTGTCAATATTTCTAAAACTGTCACGCTTTGTTTGTTAATACGTGGCAAGCACCGATAAGATTAGAACGCAGTACCCTGCTGGGGCCTATAAACAGTAATAAAAGTTTCCATACGCGTAGCAACACGTCGCTGTGACAAAAACTAGGGGCGAAACAGAAACATCAAACAAAAACAAGAAAAAAGCACATAAACCCAAAAAAGAATAAGTGTCATAAGTAGAAATGAAAACACAGCACCACCAACCTTGGCCCCCAGGGTGAGGTCGCATGGACGCGGACCAGCTGCACTGTCGCTACTGGGAGACGCGGTGGCGGAGATCCTCTCGTTGCCGCTCCACGGCAGCGACGTGGTGGGGCTGCCCCGCGCCGGCTTTAAATCAGCCGCCGCCGTCATGGCGGCCAACGGCGAGACCGCGTGCCTATCTTCGCAGTTGCAGGAAGAATACGCCTCTGTAGAGTGCACCTGCTTGCGCCCCCACGATGCAAAATAACCGCCCCCTACACGGCTCAATTCCAGCAGCGCCTCCAGCGCCACCTGCTCCGCGGGCCTCAAACCCTGTTCAGCAAAGCTACGGCCTTTCATCGCAATGTAAAGCAGACGAGGTGAAGGAGACCAGATAGCGAACTGTGTTAGGTGTCAGCTTGGAGTGGCTTCCCGAGAGCGTGGAGTGCATGTACAAGAGTTATAATTTGAGCCAGTGTAGGAAATTCTGGTGAGAGAAGACATTCATCACCCGGTTTATCTTGTTATAATTATGTCCTTTGTCTCTCCTTTCCATGCTCTTTATATCAATTTTTTATGCCACGTGAGCATGGGCCCACATTTGATCGTTTTTTGCGGTGCTTTAGATGTATTTGACACGTCGATTCCTTTTCTTCTTACGTGGACTACAATTACAAATAAATTGGTCTTATGGGCACCTTTCATCCTAGTGTAGTACCACTTTTGACTTCTGATTTTATGTCCTTAGTGTAATTAAATCTCTAAGCGTATACTAAATATCATTAAGTACACAAAGTAGAATTTAAGTTATGAGATTAAAATTACTAAGACTATTATTAATTAAAATACATTATTATTTAGATCAACATTAGTAAAACAAATTTATGTTAGATCTGAAATTTGATGATTTGCCGAGCTTTTTTATTAAGTAATTTACAATTTTAAAATTTATTGGACAATATTATTTGATTTCTTATATTTTTATATAAAAGTATATTAATATAAATCATAAAAAAATTATTATAAACAAATATAATATAATACTCATTTACAAAATATAATATATTATTAGTATAATATTTTAATCTTTAATTTACATCTCTTTATAATAGAAATATATATTAATTAGAATATTTCAAAAAAATAGAATGTAAATATTTTTTTCTAGAAAGTGTTTTTTTTCCGTGTCATATTGTGTACTCATTACCATGTGTCAAATCTGGAGAATGTGTGTTATTGTGATGCTTTTGAGTCATATAAGGAATTGTGAATAACACAAGATGTAATGCAGACACAACGTGTACAAGAAACTCATCAAATTAAGTGTATTAAAGGCACTCACGTGAAAACTTCAACCTTTTCTTTGCCACTAAGTAAAAGAAGGACATAATTTAAATTGTCAAAACCAAACTTGCTCACAATTTTATTGAAATCGTCCACAACATCGATCACACAACTTTCCACACCAACGATGTGGAAAGCAAGTATTGCCAACTGAAGGCTTTTCAACTCGTTGAAACTCCAAAAACACAAATTGCAATGAAATTGGTGTGTTTGGAGATCCAAATTACTTTTTCCCTTCTACTAAAGAAACCTACCGATCCTAGAACTCTAGGGACCGAACTTAGTTGTTTCTACATTGCACTTGATATGATCCAACCCAATTCTAATATTATGTTGAATTAATTGGCTTAATTTCCATCACTATGTAGCCATCTGCACCCCTGATTGCTAGCTCATCGGCCTCCTTATTCCTCCATGTAAGTGTGATCTATCATGCAACTTTTGAATTCTTTCACAAGATTGGATGCCACCTCTAGCATGGCCTAAAGTTTCTAGTTTTGAAATTGAGTCGATCTTAAAGAATTTATTACTAGAGTGGAATCCCCTTCAATTGCCAACTTTTCTAACTTTAACTCATGACATAGATTGAGGCCAAGAATTAAGGCCTGCAATTCAATAACATTATTGGTGTCATTTGGGAGTCATGCCACCAATTTGCTTACTGCCCTACCACACCAATCTCTTATGATACACCCAACACTCAAAGAGCCACGATTCCCTCGTGTAGCCCTGCCAAAATTTAATTTATGTCAACCAAGGTCTAGATGATGCCACACAATTTGCTTCTCAAATCTTGAGACCTTTTCCTCCCTTCCCCAAGAAGGGGGGAACATTTAGACCATGCCATGCCTTCCTCATTGAGGTGTCCCATTCTATAATGTTTACACTCTTCAAATTTTTGTCTCTTGTCTTGCAATTCACCACTTCCATAATAGCTGCCTCCAGCTTATTCAACAGCAAAGAGATGGACATCTCCTTTTCTTGAAAGATTCTTTTGTTCCTCTCCTTCTAGACCTCCCATACTAGCAAGGAAGGGCTGATAAACCACAAACTTGAGAACATTGTTGACTTATTTAACAATGGCCATGCTTAAAGTAAACTTAGGATGTCTTTGGGAAGAGCACTTTTCCAAGCTAATTTTGTACACAATCATTGCCAACATTCTTGAGTAAAAGGGCAACTCAAAAGAAGATGATTCCTATTCTCCTCTTCATGTTTGCAAAGTGCACGCCTTGACAAGCCATGGTATCCCATCTTTGAAAATCTATCTACAATCAATATCCTATTTTGAACCATTTCCCACACAAATGAGCCTACCTTAGGAAGACAATTTTTATTCCAACATAACTTTATCAGAATCCAAGATGAAACTTCAAGATCTTTCATCAATAATTTGTATCCATCCTTATCATTGTAGTCTCGTCGTTGATCTATGCCACCTTAGATTGTCATTACCATCCCTGATAAATACCACCTGGTTCTTAATTGTAGCTTCATAAACTTCTGCTAGCTCATTGGATAGGCCTAGTGTTCTCACATTTTTCCACTACCACTGAATGCAACCATTAGCAAAGGAGACTTGAAGGTAATCTCTCACATGATAGCCCTAGACTTGTTTTGTGATGGCCTTCACTTGATCCAATTCCATTCTCCTCTCCAAACTTGAGCAACCACCCCAAGAGTCTTCACAAAAAAGTGCAGTCCTTCCATCCTTTATGTCCAAGATAAGGTATCCACTATTAAATCATGACAGCTTCTCAAAAAATTATGAATTCTTGATCTTGATGAGATTGACCTTGAAGTAAAGATGCTTGTTTCCCCTTCATCCAAATTCTTTTATTTCATGATCTTGACCCATTTTAGGTTTTGATTTGCATACATCTTCCACTAGTTTTGCACCTAATGCTTTATTTTACAAGAGTAAGTTCTTCAACCCCACACCATTAGCACCTTTTGATTTGTAAACTTTATCCCAACTAATGAGAGGATATATTTTGTACTCTAAATTCCCTTGCCAAAAAAAACCTTTTCATTTTCTAATTTATTCTCTAACTTGCTCCAATCGATAGAGGAAGCATGAGATCATATATATCAGTAGAGCAACTATCATAGTCTTTAATATCATTTTCATATCCACCTTAGCCACGAAAAAATCCCAGAGTTTGTCTGACTGCTGCCCTTCGACCAATGGAAGGCCTAAATACTTACTTGGGAGGTTTCCTTTTTAAAAATTTAACTCAAAATCTGATTTTCAGTTCTTTGATTAGTGAAGAAGAAGACTTCTATTTTTTTTTTGCTTACTTCCTAACCAATTGCAACCATATGGTTATCCAATATCTTCTTAAAAGTGTGAGCTTCCTTAGCATTATGTCATCAAAAAATTGTTGATGTGTTATTGCTAGTAGACCCTTGGATATTTGAATTCCTTCTACCTTTCCTTCAACAAAATCTTTGCTCGAAGATATTTCTACAACCTCTGCCACGATGATGAATAAGAAGGGGGATAAAGGGTCACCCTGCATTTGAAGATATGGTTGTGCGGATAAGAAGTTAAGTTCATTGAGATGTGAAGGTGCTATATCCAAATTTTCATGCCAATAATCCTTCCATAGAGAAAGTTAGAGATGATAGTGTACCAGACTGTGTTGTTTGGAGACTAGTTTCAGTGTTATTGGCTTGCACACCAACTTGTCATTGCATGAAGTTGTGAAAGGGATGTATGAGAGTGTTCTTGAATATAATGTGATGCTTCTTGATGTTCCACAAAGTGGTATTTGGATTCTTTAGTACAAAATGCGGTCCAAAATGAATGTTTGTTGGTTTATGCTTTGGTTGAGGTTGACTAAGGTATGTTGATGGTGTACGCCACAAGTTCAAGATTATGTAGAGCTTAAGGAGTGGTTGAAGGTGTTGTATGGCTCATGTTGACTCATGTCTAGGAGAAATATAAATAATGTTTTATCATTCAAGATTTTGTACCACTAATGGATGTGATGGTCGACATGCTACATGTTATATGTTTTCTTGTTTATGGCCAACCTAATTTGTATTTGAAAAGTGTGCAGATGATGTTTATAGAAGATCAAAGATGTGAAGACTATTTTGGAACTAGGTTATGCATGTGTTGGGATCCACAAGGTGGTTTCCTCTTCCTAGTGTAGTGTGTAGTCTTTTGGGTCTTTCCCTCTACACATTTCATGTTGTTTTTTTATCCCTAACCAACTTATATATGTAATATTTTGTTGTAGGTTGACATGTGAAATGTAATCAATGTAATATCATGTATAAATTGTAAATCTGGTTGATCTTGGGTGCAGTATGATGATGATTGAGGAAGTGATTGAAAGGGGAAGAGTAGTTGTGGTAAATCCTTTATGGTTTCATTTTGATCATGTCCCTGTGGCAGAAGGCATGTGAAGAAGTGCGATCAATTTTTTGCTAGAGGCAATGATCCAAAGGCAATAACTTCTTCATTGCTAAAGGTAATGATCTTGTAGGCAATTGAGAAGGCATTTAGAGAGTCTGTAAAAAAAAGAATTGTAATCATCAAAAGAGAGTGAGCTTAATTATCACTTTCAGACAGTGGAAGGGTTGTCATTTTGTAATCATTTCTAAGTGTGTGCTTAGATCAAGGAGTTGCAGCTTCCTTGGGTGTAACCCTAAAACTATAATTGGGGAGTTGTAGCTTTCTTGGGTTGTAGCCCTAAAACAAAGTTGTAATTTTTTTTCATATTGTCAGGCTAGCTTCTCATTGTGGTTTTCCCTTGTGGGGTTTTCCACATATATTTGGTGTTGTGTTGTGCATTGTATAACACCCTTTCCTAACACATATTAATTTCAAAAATTGATTATGAAAATAATTTTATTCTATTTTCCAAGTGGCTTATTTTTTGTGCATGTTTGACTTATTTTCAATGAAGTGACACTGTATACATTTATTGGGTTTACACAATGGAAAATCTGGAGAACACAAGTTTTTCTATCTATTCATATGTATGAATCAACCATGAACCTCTTTAAAGCTAAAATCCCTTAATCTATTGCATGGTAAATTGGTCTTGATCTAATTTACTAGAATATTTGGTGGGAATGCAATTAGTGAATTTTCAATGGTACAACTAGGCATATTAGTCAAGTTTGGAGTGGAATTATAGATAATATGAAAAAACCTATTATGTTTGGATTCATGATTATCAAGTGATTTCTTAGTGGGAATTATGAGTTTTGATGAGACTAGGTATTCATTTGGTTTCTCCCTCTCCTACCTCTTCTAATAATAACCCACTAGTATTTCAACTTACTAAATGAGAATGTCCTACTCCAAGATTGGTTAAGATTAGTGTTGATAAAGGGTCACCCTACCTTAGAACTCTTGATGCCACAAAGTAACCTTGTGGGGACCCATTAACGAGGATTGAATATCTTGGGCTAGTTATATAGTTTAAAATCCAATCCAACCAACATCTATGGAACCCAAATGCCTCTATCACCTTAAATAGAAATCACCAATCAACCTTGTTATAAGCTTTTTTGATGTCTAAATTTATCAGCATGTTTTGTCTCTTTACTTTTTTTATTGTATGGATTGCTTCTTGGGCCATGATAACCCCATCCAATATAAGATCTACCTGGTAAAAAGCCTGTTTGATCCCCCGATATTATATCTAGTAGGATCTTCTTCACTTCTTTTGTAGCCGCCTTGGCCATTATTTCGTAAATTTTATTGCAAAGTGTTATTTTCCTAAATTCATCTAGAGAATTTGGTTTCTCCATTTTTGGGATCAGGGCTATGAATGTATTGTTTATCTCTTTTAAAACCTTACATGTTCTCCTAGAGTCTTCAATTTCCCCAGTCATGTTGTCATTGATGCAAAAAATTTCATGAAGTGTTGCATCCTAGTTGTTTGGTTGCCAAAGTCTAAGAAAAGGCTATTTCTCCATTGATGATGTTTTTCTCCTGCGGTTTGGAGGATAGCTTCTTGTTGTGTCAAAGCATGTGTGATCCATGTTTCAAATCATTTGTGTTGTTGAAAAGGTGTTTTTGTGAGTGGCAGATTGAAGACTGTGTTGATTTTATGAGGATGTTCTCAAAGGTGTAAATTTTGGCTCTGCATATCTCTGCATTTGAAGATATGGTTGTGTAGATAAGAAGTTAAGTTCATTGAGATGTGAAGGTGTTATATCCAAATTTTCATGACAATCATCCTTCTGTAGAGAAAGTTAGAGATGACAATGTACCAGACTGTGTTGTTTGGAGACTAGTTCCAATGTTATTGGCTTGCACCAACTTGTCATTGCATGAAGTTGTGAAAGGGATGTATGAGAGTGTTCTTGAATATCATGTGATGCTTCTTGATGTTCCACAAAGTTGTATTTGGATTCTTTGGTACAAAATGTGGTCCAAAATGAATGTTTTGTTGGTTTATGCTTTTGTTGAGGTTACTAAGGTATGTTGATGGTGTACGCCACAAGTTCAAGATTATGCAGAGCTTGAAGAGTGGTTTAAGGTGTTGTATGGGTCATGTTGAATCATGTCTAGGAGAAATGTAAATAATGTTTTATCATTCAAGATTCTTTACCACCAATGGATGTGATGGTCGACATGCTACATGTTATATGTTTTCTTGTTTATGGCCAACCTAATTTGTATTTGAAAAGTGTGCAGATGATGTTTATAGAAGATCAAATATGTGAAGACTATTTTGGGACTAGGTTATGCATGTGTTGGGATCCACAAGGTGGTTTCCTCTTCCTAGTGTGGTGTGTAGTCTTTTGGGTCTTTCCCTCTGCACATTTCATGTTGTATTTTATCCCTAACCAACTTATATATGTAATATTTTATTGTAGGTCGACATGTGAAATGTAATCAATGTAATATCATGTATAAATTGTAAACCTAGTTGATCTTGGGTGCAATATGATGATGATTGAGGAAGTGATTGAAAGAGAAAGAGTAGTTGTGGTAGATCCTTTCTGGTTTCATTTTGATCAGGTTCCTATGGTAGAAGGCATGTGAAGAAGTGTGCTTAATTTTTTGCTAGAGGCAATGAGCCAAAGGCAATAACTTCTTAATTGCTAAAGGTAATGAGCTTGTAGGCAATTGAGAAGACATTTAGAGAGTCTGTAAAAAATAATTGTAATTATCAAAAGAGAGTGAGCTTAATTATCACTTTTAGACAGTGAAAGGGTTGTCATTTTGTAATCATTTCTAAGTGTGTGCTTAGATCAGGGAGTTGTAGCTTCCTTGGGTTGTAGCCCTAAAACAAAGTTGTAATTTTTTTTCATAGTGCCAGGCTAGCTTCTCATTGTGGTTTTCCCTTGTGGGGTTTTCCACGTATATTTGGTGTTGTGTTGTGCATTGTATAACACCCTTTCCTAACACATACTAATTTGAAAAATTGATTGTGAAAATAATTTTATTGTCTTTTTCAAGTGGATTTTTTTTTGTGCATGTTCGACTTATTTTCAATGAAGTGACACTATATACATTTATTGGGTTTGCACAATGAAAAATTTGGAGAACACGAGTTTTATATCTATCCATATGTATGAATCAACCATGAACCTCTTTAAAGCTAAAATCCCTTAATCTATTGCATGGTAAATTGGTCCTGATCTAATTTACTAGATTATTTGGTGTGAATGCAATTACTGAATTTTCAATGGTACAACTAGGCATATTAGTCAAGTTTGGAGTGGAATTATAGATAATATGGAAAAAACCTATTACGTTTGGATTCATGATTATCAAGTGAGTTCTCAGTGGGAATTATGAGTTCTGATGAGACTAGGTATTCATTTGGTTTCTCCCTCTCCTACCTCTTCTAATAATAACCCACTAGTATTTCAACTTACTAAATGAGAATGTCCTCTTCCAAGATTGCTTAAGATTAGTGTTGATGGAACTTCAAAAGACAATCTTTAAAAAGTTGGTATAGGAGGTGTTTGTCGTGACCATAATGGCAAGGTTAAGTTCTAATTTATAGATAGTCTAGGTGTTTCTTGTAATAATGTTTTTGAGACTTTGGTCATTTGTCAAGATATTTTAGAAGCTAATCTAAAATATTTAATTGATATTATTTTGGAGCCTGACTCTAAAATCACTTCCAACAATGACAACTTTTAATGAATATAAAAAAGATATTAACATCCTCATTTGTGGTTTCAATGTTGTTAATTGGAACCATACTATAAGGGAAATAAATTAGGTTGTCAATTTTTTTGGCTAAATCAACTTCCAATTGGAATGATATCAAGATTGATGCAAGAAATAATTAAAATTTCCCTATTTGGGACTTGAAAAGAGTCTTGTGATTTTGTCAATGCTAACTACAATGTCTCTCTAGATTCTTGATTTTTTTCAGTGAGTTGGTTCATGTTTCTATTTATTCCCTCGTGATTAACAAGTTATTATTACTATTTTCTTTAGGTGGATTTCCTGTTGGCCCATTTTTTAAAAATAAAGGCAAACATTACTTTTGATATTCAAACCATATGTGGTCTTTAGGGGAATAAGTGCTTATGCACTATCCATAGGGTTTGGGGGGTTCCTCCTCTCTTGTTGACTATCTATTTTTAATCTATTTAGATTTTTCTATATTTTCTAAAACTAGTGTGGCATGAGTCTTTTTAAGACTCATAGACCTACTTTGTAATTAGTTTTTAATTTATTTTTTGCTATTATATTAAAAAATTCCATATCTATATTTTTATTTGTAAAGTATAAGACAATAGTTGTAAGAAAATATTTCTCCTTCAAAGTCTAGTTTGGTCATATAGCATTCCATTCCTATTAATATGTGTTTTTTAATTTAAAATATCATCATTAATTTGTACATCATTATTCAAGGTTCATGTGTACAAGAATATCAACTTACTAACAAGGCTAGGTTAAAATTAATGTTGATAGGGTTTCAAAAGATAATCTTGGAAATGGTGGCATGGGAGGTGGTTTCAAAACCTATAATGGAAAGGTTAAGTTCTAGTTTGTAGGTAATTGGGTCTTGTTTATAATAATTTTGTCGAGGTTATGGTCATTTTCCAAGCTATTTTAGAAGACAAGCTAAAGCATTTTATTGATATTATTCTATAACCTAAATTTAAAATTTTGGTTGATCATTTTTTAAGGAAGTCTTGTAGGAGTTTATGGTGAACTACTCAACACCCCGGGATCACCTCCAAGAAAAAATAACCTCCACAAGAGAGAAATGGAAAAAATATCATGCTATTTATAGATGCAAGATTGCCAAATAGAATTAGATTGTACATATGATACCTTGCTTATAAAGGCAAGTTGTGATATAGGATTAGACAAGATCTTGAAATGTGTCTTAATCCTATACAATGAGACAAATACCTCAACAAATATTAAATGACTTAAGACACAAGCATTAAATACCAAAAGATAAGATAAGTTCTAGTGAAAACTAACACTAACTAGAAAGATTCCCTCCTAGTACCTAAGTGGACTTAACATGTAAATAGGACCTAGATAGGTAAAACACCTATTTACACCAACATCCCTCTTAAGTACAACTTAGGGAGTACTAATTATGCAAATGACACAAAGATGGGTTTTGGATATGAAGCCATGTTAGGTGCCCATGTACATATTCAAATACAATCTCTCACAAACAGAGAGAAGGAGAAAACCAAGTGGGACAAAACTCCTCCCCAAAAGAGATAAAAATAAGATGCACTCTCAATGATGCATGAGAAGGAAAAAACCCCATACAAGGGAAAAAATTCCCCCCACCCCCCATAAGAGAGAAGAAGAGAGACCATGCAACCCCCCTTAATGTAATGTCTCTTGCAATGATGGTAAATGCCTGACAATGAATGTTGAAGATGATCTAAGAGTGTCGAACAATGTTCCTCCCCTTGGGAAGAAATAAGGCCAAGATGGTATGTAGGATGTATTCCCATTCTTGAAAGGAAGATGTGGTAAGAAGGATGATGTGTGATGTCTCTGAAGAATCCTCAAGTGTCTCCATGTTGATGTTCAAAGGTGTCACACTCCAAACATGCATTCTAGGCCACACTGTCAAAGAAGACAATACAAAATATCCTAGAAATAATTGTAGAACACAATCCAAAGACAAGTATTCCTCCTTTGAAGGTAAAGAAGCCTCCTTCAAATGTATTCCAAAAGAATCCACACTCATGTCAAACTGCAAAGGATGATCACGTAGAGAATGAACAAGAGAGTTAAAGTGTTCCCTCACAATAATTAAAGAAGGATCATCTCCATAAAAGAGAAGATGAATGCAATCAATGGTGTCTCCCAAATCTAAAATGTGAGACCCACAAAATAAACCAACAATTTTTATCAAGTATTCATCCCAAGTAGCCATCTTTGGAAGACGATGTATGTCTTGTTACAGTGAATCATAAGGAGCAAAAACTGTGGATTTACAAGCATCATTAGGTACAACAATAGATGAAGGAGATGAGATCTTAGTACATTCCATTCGATTACACTTATCATCCCCCATTGCATCTTCAACATATGATAGAGTAAGAACACTAGATGTTTTTTCCAAAGTTGGATTACAAGAGTCCTCAACCTCAAGATGTTGACTCGTAGATGAAGAATATGAACCCTATAAATTTAGATTAGGAGTCGTAAAAATTAAAGTCTCAATAGAAGTCTCGGTAGGAGGAGAAGGAGAAGGTTCCATGTATTCAAAACAACTATAGCTTTCCTAATGAGCAAGCACAATAATTTTTTATCATCATTTGGTTGAAACTTATCAAGTGGAACAAGACAATCCATAACATGATCCTCTAGGAATGAAGGTTCATTTGAGTCTCCATACATCTCCAAAGTTTTGTTCATAAGGTCACAAGAGATATCGATACCATTAGTGGCCATTTGTGTATCAAGATCATAACTACAACCTTTTACTCCTAGGATATGTTTTGTTCTTATGTCCCACACAACTCTCTTCCATGTAGATGAGGGTTTAGGAACTAATCCATAACGATATGGAAAAAGATTAAGCCACCTAAAATGTGTTAGGATTCCATCTCACCAAGACTTAAAGTTCCATATACTCAACTTTATTACAACAGGATACCTTTTATACCCATGTTAAACTCCTCAACTTTAGTCACTCAATAGACCAATCAAGAGACACAAGCCAACAAAAGCATAAGATTACCCCCCCAAAATTACTCAAATATGAAAGCCCCACAACAATATATGATTATGGAACTTTATATTTAGTGTGATTATAGGTGCCACTTTCCAAAAACAACGAAGTGGACTTGATATTAATGCATACATATTCCAAATTTGGCCACAAGAACAAATCGATTTTTTACAAAAGATGACATCAATTTGATCACACCACTAGAAAGTGCATGAAAAATTATGCACTTTCAAAAAAAGGCCAAAAATGTTATTATAGGAGCAATAATAGAGCCCCAAAAGTTCTCAAAATGAGAACGGTTCAACAACACCTATGATAATCTATAATTTATAGAAAAAATAGGCACCAAAATAAAAAACCAATTGCACCACTGCAAAGAGCACGAAATTATACCCTAAAAAAAAGATTCTCAAGAAAAGGAGTCTGTAAGACCAAGTTATGGGTCTCCAAAGTTAGGCTGCAAAATCAAAACTTGCAATGGAGAGGGGGTCAAAAAATTCAATTGTGTTGATGTCACTACTGACGTAGTGCTAACATTAGTAGTTGGCAAAGTTAAATTTAGCAATCTATCGCCCATCACAATGGAATATGCTCCTTCTTTGTTGAAATATTATTTGGCCGAGATATGCTGCAAATGATGCTTTTGTTGGGGAATATTTTTTTCCAGTATATTCTATGCAAAAAATGGGCCCCGGGGTTTTAATTTTACTAGGTGTTGTCGAGCAGGTGGTCCGATCGCTTGTAGTAGATAGTGGGGCCCACCCTCACCACGTGGCACAACGCGGAGGACCTAAAGGTATCGTGGGATACCTGTAGAGTACATGTATGCAAACTGTACTCTGCCGACCCAACTTATATACATATTTTTTTCAAATTAAAATTTCAAAAAAATACTTTATTAAAATTGAAATTAATTTTTTTTACCTTGTGAGTTTTTTATTTGCCCACACCTACACCTGTACATTTTTTCTACCATACGACCATGCGAGTGTATGGTTGGTAGTACAACTGAATCAGATAAAATGATTTTATGAGGCCCAACACAAGTGCTTCGATTTTTGTGAATTGACAATTGATCTTAAGTTTTTTGGGCCTTTCAGAGATGATGGAAGGGTCGATTTTGGCCCTAAGTGCTTCAAAAATTCAACTGTCTCCTAGATCTGGTAACCTTTGCCCAACTTGAAACCCTTGTAGATTAGAAAAAATATGATGAAATAAAAGGAAAACCCGACTCTCTCTAATACATTGGATTCAATGGTGAGGTCCTTGAAACCTCTAATCACACTCACACCCAAAAAAACTTTCACGTCAAGATTAGTCCCTCAGATCTGGGAAGAAGTTTGCAACACTGAAGCTCTAATACCATGTAGGATTTTATGATGAACTCCTCAACATGCGAGGATCACCTGAAAGACAAAAATAACTTCCACAAGAGAGAAATGGAAAAAATATCATGCTATGATTATGGATGCAAGATTGCTAGATTGAATAAGATTGTACATATGATGCCTTGCTGATAAAGGCAAGGTGTGAGATAGGATCAGAAAAGATCTTGACACGTGTCTTAATCTTGTACAACGAGACAACTATCTCAACAAATATTAAATGACTTGGGACACAAGCATGAAATGCCAAAAGATAAGATAAGATATAGTGACAACTAATACTAACTAGAAAGATTCCTGGTGTAGGGGCACCCATAGGTCATTTTATGCCTCTAAGGGTCAAAACTTTGAATTTTGTTTTGGTTTGTGTTGTTTTCATGTAATAAGTTCTTTCTAGACCATTTTATTTCAATTGGAGTCTAGGTTGAGTCATTAGGTGCAAAGTAGGGTCTAAATGCAAAAATTGTCAAAGTTGCATAATGTTGTCGAGCAACTTTTTGTACTTTTGTCACAAATGGACTTAATTTCATGTTTTGTTAGTCCATAATTTGAAATATGGTTGGTGACCATTGGAATATGTTTGGGAATTCTTAAAAGGCCTTGTCTCATCGAAGAGAGGGTTGGTTGTTGGAATTTTGGAGTGAAAGTAATAAAAACAATTATGTTTTCTATAATTTTTAAATTTTCCTACTGCTATATGGTGTGGTATAGATCTGTACGACCCCATACTAGTTTGAAGCCAATTGGAGATGAAATTTTATTGAATCTACTTCCTTTTTCTTTTGGTTTCATGTAATTTCATTAAGAAATAAGGAAGTTGTGCTTGTTTCTTCCTAAATTGTTCTAGACCCTAGGTAGGGTAACCAGTGAATAAGAAAAATGTATAAATCTCCATTCCACTAGTAGAATACTCTAAAAATTAGTGGAATGGACTGTTTTTATGTGTATTTTGATGTTTCAAGGTTGCAGAGGCAGAAGAGGAAGTTTGGCACACGTGGAGATGCTCGAAGGTCTGATATCTTTATGTATCAGACTTAAAAGCCCTAGTGATTTGGAAAAATCTATTGTATGCCATTGGAGAATGATCCTTGTGGTACGAGTTGTTGATTTAGACCATATGTAATGTGTTTGAAGTTTTGGAGTAGGAGTTGAGACCCATTGAAGCCCTGAACCCAATTGTATCATGCCTACTTGCCTAATTAGGCCTAGTCAAAAGGAGGACAGTCAGTTTTTAAGTCTTTCTATACAAAGCAACCCTACCTCACTTTGAGATATGTGTATGAAGAGCCAAATGGGTATATGAAATGGGTTGCCTTTTCTATAGATCGGGTCTTCTCCAGGAGTTACGCCCAAAAAGGCCTTTTAGAAAGGTTACAAGCAATAGTGGTGGTTTGTGAAAAAATCTCATTGTTTGATATTTAAAGGCACTTGTGATTGGTTGTCTGAGGTTTTAAAGTCATTATACACCCCTAATTTTCATCAAATTGGTATCAGAGCGTAGGTTGGTCTAAAGAGGGAAAAGTTGAAGTGAAGAGAAGCAAGAATGCCTCCAAAAGGGAATCCAGTCGTGAGAGAGGTGAATGAATTGAAGGAGAAACATGCAAGAGAGATAAGGAAAATGAGGGAGTTTCAAGAAGCCCTTCAAGCTAGGCTTGTTGCAATTGAAACAAGTCAGAAAAGAGGAATGATCACATGAGACTTAAGTGATCGAGAAGGAGAAGGGTCTAAAGAAGAGATGGATCCTGATGACTTGAGAATGGAAAAGATATTGAAGGTAGTCAAGGGAGAAGGTCAAAATATAAAGATGGATTTACTGGTGTATGGAGGAAAATTGGATAGTGAGGAACTCCTAGATTGGATAGGAGCACTAGACAACTACTTTGAATATGAAGATGTACTAGAGGAACACAGAGTGAAGTTGGCCAAGCCAAAATTGAAGGGCCATGCCCTAATTTGGTGGGATTATGTACAAGATGAGAAGAGAAAGAAGGGAAAGTCTAAAATCACCTCTTGAGATAGGATGGTTGCTAACTCAAAGGAAAATTCCTACTTGGTGACTATTCCATTCAGTTATTCAGAAGGCTTCAAAGCCTTAAGAAAAAAGATATGGATGTGAAGGCCTATAAAAAGGAGTTCTACAAATTGAGTATAAGGGAAGGCCGTGTAGAAGATGATGTGGAAAAAGTGGCAAGATATATCAATGGGTTGAGATACAACGTTTAGGATGAACTAAGCCTCACAAACCCAAGAACAGTGGAAGAGTGCTATCAATTGGCCATAAAGGCTAAAGAGAAGTTGAGGAGAAGGCAAGAAAAGCAAAGCAGGGGTAGAGGAAGGAATTCTAGAGGAAGAGGGATGTTTTTTGGTAGGGGTCAGTCCCAAAGATCACAAGGTAAAACATGTAACAATCAAGAACAAAATTCAGACTCAAGGGGCAGCTTTAGAGGAAGAAGACCCAACAATAGGGGCAGATTTGGAGGCCAAAGAGGAGGATCAAGTGGATTCACCAGGAAATTTTATATGTGCAATAAATTTGTAGGTCATCAAGCATGGCAATGTATTGGAAATTATTCCACCACTTCATTTGGGGGAGAAATAAGAAATCAATTTGTACAAGGAGAGGATAATGAAAGTGTGAATTCTCCATCACATAATGTTGATCCAAAATTTGGTGAGTCTCTCATGGTGAGAAGGACTTTGATCAAAGTACCAATGGAGAATGAACCACCACAGAGAAAGTCACTTTTCAGAACTACATGTAAGTTCCTAGGTAAATTTGACAAAGTTGTGATTGATTTTGGTAATACTAACAATTTGGTTTATGTTGAAATGGTAGAAAAGCTTAAGTTGAAGAGAATCCCTCATACCACTCCATATATAGTCTCTTGGCTTAAAAAAGCGCAACAAGTAGTTGTCAATGAACAAAGTTGGGTAGATTTTCACATAAGGGGATATAAGGATAAGGTCTTGTGTGAAATGATTCCAATGGATGTTTGCCATTTTCTTTTGGGTGGGCCTTGATAGTATGATAGAAAGGCAATCCACGATGGTAGGAAAAACACATATTCCATAGAAAAGGATGGGGTTTCTTACACCCTCACACCATTAAAAGATAAGAGCCTAGATTCCCAAGTAGGGTCTAGTGTGATGTTGGTCAATGAAAAAGGAGTTCCTAAAGACCATGGAAGAGGAGAATGTGGGTTTTTCCATCATAATAAACCCTAGATCTGTCAGGACAACATAAAAGAAAGAGGAGACGCCTTTAGAGGTAAAAACATTGTTGAAGAAATATGTTGATATAGTGGTTGATGAGATTCCCAACACCTTGCCACCTATGAGGGGCATTATCCACCACATTGATTTCATTCTAGGGGTTATTTTTCCTAACAAAGCTGCTTATAAGATGACTCCACAACAAAATGAAGAGATAAAGAGGCAAGTGCAATAATTACTTAATAAGGGGCTGATTAGAGAGAGTTTGAGTCCTTGTGCGGTTCCCATTGTTCTAGCACCAAAGAAAGGAGGTGAGTGGAGGATGTGCACTATTTCTAGGGCCATTGACAAGATCACAATAAGGTATAGATTTCCCATTCAAATAATTGAAGATCTAACGGATTGTTTGGGTGGTGCATGTTACTTTTCCAAGATTGATCTCAAGAGTGATTACCACCAAATCAAAATCAGACCTAGTGATGAATGGAAAACAACCTTCAAGACAAACAAAGGGTTCTATGAATGGCTTGTAATGCCCTTTGGTTTGTCAAATGCACCTAAGTAGTTTTATGTGGTTGATGAATGAAGTGCTCAAAGCTTTCATTGGTAAGTTTGTTGTGGTACATATTGATGATATTCTTGGTTTTAGCAAAACTAAAAAAGAGCATTTGTAGCATTTAGATTTGGTTTTGAGAAGATTACATGAAGAGAAACTAATGATAAATTTGAAAAAGTGTGAGTTCTTGAAAATAGACTTGGTATATCTTGGTTATGTGGTCACCAATGGCACCTTGAAGATGGATCCAAGTAAGGTTGAGGCTATCCTAAGTTGGCCTACACCCAAATCAGTGGTTGAGGTAAGGAGTTTCCACAGTTTGGCTAGTTTTTGCAAAAAAATTATAAAAGGTTTCAGTCATGCTTGCACTCCTATGATTGATACTATTAAGGGTGATAAAAGGAAGAAGTTTATTTGGTCTAGTGAGGCTGATAGAAGCTATGAATACTTGAAAAAGAGGTTAGTTGAGCAACCTTTATTGGCTTTTCCTAGTTTTGATAAGGTTTTTACCATTGAATGTGATGCAAGTGGCCATACCATAGGTGTTGTCCTAAGTAAAAAAAAATAGGCCTATTGCCTTCTTCAGTGAAAAATTGAATGAATCCAAGAAAAGGTATTCTTCTTATGACCTTGAAATGTATGTAATGGTGCAAGCATTAAAGAAATGGAGACACTATCTACTTCCTAAGGAGTTTATAGTGTATACTGACAATCATTCCCTCTAATTTTTGAATAGTTGAGATAAACTCAGTTATAGGCATGTTAAATGGGTTGAATATTTGCAAGGTTTTACATTCACCATTAAGCATAAGAAAGGGCAAGCTAACAAAGTGGCAGATGCATTGAGTGGAAGGGCTCTAATGGTGTAGTAAATTTAGTTACAAAGTGTTGGAGTGGATTCTTTGAGAGGTATGTATCTTGAGGATGCAAATTTTAAAGACATTTATGCAAGTTGTAGGCAACCTTGTAGCAACAATAATGAGAAATGGCTTGATTTTTTTATCCAAGATGATTTTTTGTTCAAAGGGACATAAAAATGCATTCATAAATGTTCAATGAGGGATAAATTGATCAAAGAAAAGCATAGTGGTAGCCTTGCAGGTCATTTTAGTCTTGACAGGACCTTGGAGCAATTGAGGAGGCACTACTATTGGTCAAACATGCAAACTGATGTGAGGAAATTTGTAGAAAAGTGCACTATTTTTCAAAGGGCTAAGGGATGTAACACTAATGCAAGGTTATATCAACCTCTTCCCATTCCCAATAGGCCTTGGGAATCAATTAGTATGGATTTTGTGATGGGGTTGCCTAGAACGCAAAGGGGTTTTGACTTAGTGTATGTTGTTGTGGAAAAGTTTTCTAAGATGGCTCATTTTATACCTTGTAAGAGCACTAATTATGCTTCATACATAGTAGGTCTCTTCTTCAAAGAGGTGGTAAGAATTCATGGTTTTCCTCTTAGTATTGTTTTCAATACCTAGATAGCAAGTTTGTTGGTCATTTTTGGAGAACCTTGTGGAAGAAACTTGGTACTAACTTGAGTTTTAGTTCTACCTATCACCCTCAAACTTGAGTGAAAGCCTTGGAAACCTCCTTAGATGTCTAACCAAAGAACATTCAACACAATGGGATCTGATTCTGCCTCAAGCATAATTTGCATACAATGACTCGATAAATAAGAGTGCGGGGAAGAGTCCTTTTGAGATTGTTTATGGTTTGTAGCCCAGGGGTGTGTTTGAATTGAGAGATGTCAGTGGGATGGAAAGGAGGAGTGTTGAAGGTGATTTTTTTTTTGTGGCTATGCAAGAGATCCACCAACAGGTCAAGGATAATCTTCAAAAGAAAGTAGACAAGTATAAGCACAATGTTGATCTAAAGAGGAGAGAGGTTCACTACAAGGTTGGGGAATTGGTTTTGGATCATTAGAGGAAGAAAAGGTTTCCTAAGGGGTAGTAATCTAAACTACTGATGAAAAAGATAGGGCCATGTAAAATGGTGCATAAGTTTGGAGAGAATACATATGAAATAGAGCTTCCCCCTGGTGTTGCCATTTCTCATATTTTTAATGTTTTTGATCTTTACCCTTATAAAGGGGATGTTGTTGTAGGTGATTGTGCAGGTTCATTAGTTCTCTTAGATGAGGAATGGGTCAAATATCTCCCACCAATCCAACCTTTGGAGTTGGAATGCATCTTGGACAAGAAGGAACTCAAGAAGACAAGCAGGAAGGTCTACTTCCAATATTTGGTCAAATGGCGAGGTCTTTTGATGGAAGATGCTTCTTGGATGACTGAGGATGACATTGTGAAGCATGGTTATACAATTGTAGGTTTTTCCTCAAGTGGGACTTGAGCTTTATTTCCTAGGGAGTGTTGGGTCTCAAAAATGTTGGTTTCAATGAACCATGAGAGGCTGCCAAACTCTCACTACGTTGTTGGTCAACTGACAAGGCCAATTGATATGGTTGGGCCCTCTACTCTTAAGGCTCTGTTAGACCTAGGCGGGTACACCTGTATGAGTAATAGATTTTGAACTTATGCTTCCTACTTGATCTAACTATCCACAAATGGCAATTTAATAATGGAAAGATATGATCCTAATTTGGTATAACTTGTATATGCAATATCAAGGTGTGAATTAATATGTTTAATTAAGAGATGTCAAATGAAATGGATAGAACTGATGTAATCTAACTAGGGGAGACCAGTGCCTTATTGGGCAAAACGGAGTCAAATGAAAGCTTTAATTGAATAGTTTCTATCTTGCAGGGATTCTAATTATTTGGCATATGATATTTAGTTTATAACTTGTATAAACATGCAGGGATGTAATTATCAAACTCTTCTTAATGATCCAAATGATAATTTCCAGATTACTATGAATGATTTGAAGGAATTAATCTTTGCTTGAAAGAACCAACCAATCACATCACACAAATACAACAAATGTGTACTGATAAAATGAGAATATACTTGATATGCCAATTTAAATAACAAAGAAACATCAACCTTGGAGACAACTTGATAATATTTCAATTGATTTCAACAAACAATTGATACTAGAATAGCGCCACAACATTAAATTCCATTCATTTGATCCTTCAAAATTTATACACGCATCATAGTCCCCTTGAATATCATTCTGAAAATGCTTACAGCGATTTGTCTTTACTCTAAAATCTATGCTTTTAACCATCCAATAACGGATATTTATACATCAGTTTGTGAAAGGTCGCACCTTTTTCAAAGTCTAAAGAATAAAAGTTATAACAAATTCTCTATCTAACTAATTCTTGTTAAGCCATAAATGGACTACAGTCATATGTTCCGTATAGTCTTGGCGCTCATGAGTATCAGTATCCCCAATTGCATCACAGATCACAATCTCCATCATTATCATTTGCTCATTCTACTCACATGCCTCATCCGATGTTACATCCTCCATAGTGGCTGCTTTCAACATCTCTTGGAGCACTACTTCGCATTCATTCTTCCATTTAGTCACTTCTTTCATTTTTCCTTCATCATCATATAACTTGGTCAACCTATCTTCGACAACCTCTATCAATCCCTGCATATCTCCTTGCAATTCTTCATACAAATCCTTGTGTCTATCTATAATGTAGTTGGCATTCTCAATCTCTTCATTGCTAGGGGTGTCCTTCTGCTCCAATTCCTCAATTTTCTCCTGAATTCTGCTGTCCACCCTCCTGTGTTCCTTTATAGCATCCACAAATTGTGAATGTTTTCCCTACAGCCTATTCAACCAAGTAATTAGGACAACTTGTCTTCTTTTGATTATTGTAGCAAGTGCATCTATTTTACCTTGAGAATATGCAGTTGATCCTTCCCAATGATCCCTTTTCTGTGAGCCCTCACCTTGGGTGAGCATCTTTGTTGGCTTTGTTACAACACCTACCAAGTCTTTTAAGCATTCATTTTCTCTTAACATTCTTTCATTTCCAGTTTTATACATCTCTCTTTCCCTTATCAATGCTTGGATTTGAGCTTTGTTTAACTTGGCTATGTTTATCCCGATATCAGCAGTTGCCACAGGCTCAACTTCTCCAACCTTCAGAGTCATGACATGTCCAAATGCCTTTTCACTATCAATAATAATTGACCTTTTGTGAGGAGGATATAAGGCCCAAATCATCAATGTCTCATCATTAGTGTTGTATTTTGATCCCGTGTATACCTCTGTCACCTTTTCTACACTTAGCTTGTGGGTGGCATTGCTGTCTTTCAAGAAACTATCAAAAACTAAAGCATAATTCATATTCAAACCTGGAAAAATCATGACACTAGCCTTCTCTAGCAGCTCCCTTCCCTTTTCAGGGGTCATGCTAATCATTTCCCTATCCACTTCATCTTTTAGGCTTTTCAACAATTGATCCTCATTTCTAGGTGTAACATTATCAACTTGCCCTCTTATCTCTTTTCCTTTATGCTTATATAGAAATGTTTTAAACTCTGAGGTTTTTATAAATTCATCATCTGATATGAAAGACCTATAGTATTCATGTCTCGTATCTACATCCATGGTTTCATCAACATCATTATCCCTGGCAACATATGTATAGTCTTGAGTCCTCATTCTCGAAACCTTCTCAGAAGAACTTTGTGTCATGCTTGTTTCTGATATCCCTTTAATGGAGGATAACAATTCAACATCCATCAGCTCTTGATTATGTTTTTCAATCACTATTTTTGCTTCCTCTGCCTCCAGGTTTATGATTATATCATCAGATTTTTAGGGCACATGATGGTACCCTCCAAAATTTATCTTTTGTTTGGCAGAGTGAATATACCCCTCAGGATCAAAGTTCTTTCTTACTGGTGCTCTTCTCATGTTATAATGCAACAATTTATCCAAAATCAAATCATAACCTTCTTTGGCCAATATAGTGAAATCACTAAAAGACAAAGTGCTAGGCATAAACTCAAGTTCATAACACTGGAATAATCCATTTGCCTAACAATTTCTAGGTAAGCAATTCTATTCGGGACAGTTCTAGGCAAAATGAAAGGTGCATCTTCAAAGCCATAAACCCTGATCATTGTGGAATTCTCTAAACAATACCAATCCCCCCAATTATGGTTGATTGGTCCATTGTACTCTCTAGGCCTAAGAAACCTTTTCACTTCTTCGAATAAGGAAAAATCACAAGGATGGTTGAAAAATCTATGCAAGGGTTTCACAAAAAAATCTTCAAAATGCAAGAAGTTTGAATTGGCAAACCTGCTGTCCCAAACACCAGTCCATAATTGAACAGGCAATGGCCTACCTTCTTTGTCAATTTGCGAAATTCTCAGCTCCTGGGGCCATAAACCCAACTCTTGTTCGAAGTACAGTACTAGATGCAACAACAGTGAATAATTTCTGAGATGGAGAACTGAGGTGCCAACTTTTATTGCCATCAAACCCGTATCCAACTCCTTAGAGATGTGTGCAGCATAGTCAAATGATCTTGAATTATGATACTGAATGTCTGCAGTAATCACCATGGGTACAATTGCCATATGCTCAGGTACCTCCATTCCCAACACCTGTCCCATCGAGTAATAAGTGTATTTGAGGTAAGGTTCGGAAAGATCGACATGATAGGGTGGCCCCTCATTGTCCTCCATCGGGATAGGCTTTTTGTGACACCTAATTTTGTGCAAAGGCAACCTCCACCCCTTATAGATGGTGTCCATCCTCCTGAACTCACTATCGAGCTCTTCGCTCACTATTTTCTCATTGCATATTCCTTCCATCCTGAAAACCTCAACAATTGCGTTCTCAGATATATGAATCAATGGGTTCCCTGACAAATCACATATAGCTCTGCCTTTCGGGTCATAATGTCTAGCCAACATCTTTATCAGCTCCACATCAACAAAAACATTAGGGCACACCAATTTCCCTAAATTAAGCCTCCATGGATTGCATACCGGCTCAAAGTGAGTTCTCCTGTGATAGTGGAACATGAATAACTCATAGCCCCTAATTGGAGTCCAAACATCTCCTATGAATTTTCATCTGTCGTCTAACTTGTTAATATCAACTTTGAGCTGTGCAGGAAGCCTAGCTCTGGGTCTAGAATTAGGTAATTGATCTATGAGATCCTGATTGAGCTTCCTTTCAGTGCCTTCCGTTGGTGATTCAGTCTTTTGTTTCTTTCCCTTTTGCTGGCTACCTTCCCTGGGTCTTTTTCCTTTTGGTTTTCCTGAAACAACGCCTTCCATGATTCATAATTTTACAAGTCCTGAAGAAAACTCACTATAAATTTCTGCAAACTTAAGCTAGGTAGATGCTTTAATTGCTCTGCTAGTTCCTTTGCTTTCTTTCGCTTTGAATACTGTGAGGCAATGATTTCAAATGATCATACCCTGATATGCAAAATCTCCTATGCTTTGTGGTGCCATTAATTATCTTTACTGAGATATGAATGCTGCAGGTTTTTTCAAAATTCTCGCTGTCACATAGGTTTATATCGGCGAGATATTTCAAACCTTTGGTCGATACATCTGTTCAACGTTCATCCATCCGCCAAGACGTCTTGCAATTTCCCCGACTTAAAAAGTCTCCATGATAATTTCTCCTTTTTCACTCTTTATATCACCGCTACTTTTACCGAAACAATTATTGCCTAGGCTCAATGAATCGGGCCAACAATTCTTATCTCATTTTGACAATACTTGGTCTCACCGAGATGTTTTCTTTATTTTACTTATGTCGTCAAGACTATGCAACTTGTTCTGTCGACCTAATAATCTTCGCTGTGATGTCTCTTAGATCTCCCCGCGATGATTTGTCTCTCTGATACGCTTTCTCTTCGGTGAGACCATGCGCATCGTCTCCTCGATATTTCTTATTTTGGTAAGCTTCGGTCTTTGTCGGTGTGACCCGAGGGATCAGTAAGACCTTCAGAACTCTCCCCGCATCATTTGTCTCACCGAGTGGTCCCTCTTTCGCTTTATCGGCCAGACCAATAGTGCTTCGGGCAGTATTTCGAAATCTCTCTCCGAAGACCAAAGTCTCCCCGATATATTTCGCTTTTCGTCAATCGGCCCAAGGTAACTTAGCTCGATATGATCTTTCACCGTCATACCGATGTCTTTTGTCTTGCCGATAAATATTATAGACCCAAATTCTCCTTGTGTTCAATTTTATCGATATGACCTATCTGATGTCTTGTCGATACATTGAAGATATGTACATTATCATCGATGAGACTTGTATCCACTTATGCCGATATTTCCATATATCCATGTTTTAATGCCAAATGAATTTTATGGGGTTTTATGACAAGATTTAAGCTGGATTTTGTGGGGATTTTACTGTTTGTATTTTTGTGGGAGGGTAAATAATCATGAAGGGTGAATGAAATGGCCAAAGTTTCACAGTTCCAACAGGGAGCATGGTGCAAGGGCACCCAAAAGTCATTTTATGCCTCTAAGGATCAAAACTTGGAATTTTATTTTGGTTTATGTTGTTTTCATTTAATAAGGTATTTGTAGACCATTTTATTTTAGTTGGAGTCTAGGTTGAGTCATTAGGTGCAAGGTAGGGTCTAAATGCAAAAATTGTCAAAGTTGCACAATGTTAAGCAATTTTTTGCACTTTTGTCACAAATGGACTTAATCATGTTTTGTTAGTCCATAATTTGAAATATGGTTGGTGACCGTTGGAATATGTTTTGGAATGCTTAAAATGCCTTGTCTCATCAAAGAGAGGGTTGGTTTTTGGAATTTTGGAGTGAAAGCAATAAAAACAATTATGTTTTCTGCAATTTTTAACGTTTCCTACTGCTATCTGGTGTGGTACGGATCTGTACGACCCTATCTTGGTCAAAAATGAATTGGAGATGAAAGTGTATTGAATCCACTTCCTTTTTCTTTTGGTTGCATGTAATTTAATTAAGAAATAAGGAAGTTGTGCTTGTTTCTTCCCAGATTGGTCTAAACCCTAGGTATGGTAACCAATGAATAAGAAAAATGTATAAATCTCCATTTCACTAGTAGAAAAATCTAAAATTTGTTGGAATGGACTAATTTGATGTTTCAAGGTTGTAGAGGTAGGAGATGAAGTTGGCACGTGTGGAGATGCTTGAAGGTCTGATATCTTCATGTATCAGACTTAGAAGCCCTAGTGATTTGGAGAAATTTGTTGTATTCCATTTAAGAATGATCCTTGTGATAGGAGTTATTTATTTAGACCATATGTGATGTGCTTTAAGTGTTGGAGCAGGATTTGTGACCCATCAAATCCCTAAACCCAACTGTATCATGCCTACTTGCCCAATTAGGCCTAGTCAAAAGGAGGACAATCAAATTTTGAGTATTTCCGTACAAAGGAAACCTACCTCATTTTGAGATATGTGTATGAAGATCCAAATGGGTATCTGAAATGGGTCACCTTTTTTGTAAATCAGGTCTACTCTAGAAGTTACACCCAAAAAGGCCTTTTTGAAAGGCTACAAATAATAATGGTGGTTTGTGAAGGAAAGCCCATTGTTTAATGTTTAAAGGCACTTGTGATTGGTTTTTTGAGGTTTTTAGGTCATTATAAACCCCTTCTCTGCATTAATTCCCTCCTAGGACCTAAGTGGACTTAACATGTACAAATAGGACCTAGATAGGCAAAACACCTATTTACATCAACAAGTCTTCCTCTCATTTCTAGAAATTTCATGTAAATGAATATAAGAAAGACATCATCATCCCCATTCATGATTTCAATGTTGTTAAGTGGAACCATACTATAAGGGAAGGAAAATTAGGTCATTGAATGTTTGGTTATATCAACCTCTAATTGGAATAATATCAAGATTGATACAAATAATAATTAGAATTGCTTTGTTTGGGACTTGAGAAGAAACTTGTGATTTTTTCAATGCTAACTACAATACCTCTCTAGATTCTTGATTCTTGTTGGTGCGCTAGTTCATGTTTTTATTTATTCCCTTATGGTTTTAAACTTTAATATTACTATTTACTTTAGGTGGTTTTCCCGTTTGTCCATTTTTTTTAACATAAAGACAAACATTACTTTTGATATTCAAATGATGTTCCATCTTTAGGGGAACAATTTCTTATGCCTTATCTATGGTTTTGGAGGGTTTCTCCTCTCTTTATAATTGTCCTTTTTCAATCAATTTATTATTATTATTTTTTTTAGAATTGATGTACCATGAGTATTTTTAAGATTGACATACCTAATTTGTAATTAGTTGTTGTTTTAGTATATTTTATTTTACCTCTATTAAAAAATATCCATATCTATATTTTTATTTATAAAATATAAGAACCATTGCAAGCAAAAAATTCCTCCTTCAGAGTCTACTTTGGTCATATTGCACTCTATTCTTAGTAATATGTGTTTTTTAATTTGAAATATCATCACTAATTTGTGTATCATCATTTAAAGATACATGTATACAAGCATGCCAACTTACTAAATGATAGTGTCCTTTGGGCTTGGTTAAAATTAAGGTTGATGGATCTTCAAAAGACAATCCTAGAAATGCTAGCATGGGAGTTATAGCTATGACAATTCACCAAGCTCTTTTATAAGCTAACATAAAAATTTTTACTAATATTATTTTGAATTTGACTCTAAATTTTTGGTTGATCATTTCTTAAGGAATTCTTCTTTTCACTTCCAATAAAATGGTAGCTAAGTGAATGTAAGAAAGACATCAACATCCTCATTCATGGTTTCAATGCATTATTAAGTGGAACTATATTAGAAGGGAAACAAAATAGGTTGTTGGCTTTTTGGCTAAATCAACTTCTCAATGGAATGATATCAAAGTTGGTACAAGTAATAATCCAGATTGTCATGTTTGGGGCTTGAGCAAAGACTTTTGTGATTTATTCATAGCTAACTACAATGTCTCTCCAAATTCTTGATCCCTATTAGTGTGCTGCTTGTTGTTGTCTTGATGCTTAATTTTGTCTACTCCCTCAATTTTTAAATTCATTATTACTATTTTCTTTAGGTGTTTTTCTTGATGGTTTAGTTTTTTAACCATAAAGGAAAACACTAATTTTGATATTCATCACATGTACAATCTTCAAGGGAACAAGTGCTTAGGCCCTATCTATGGGGTTCAAAAAGTTCCTCCTTTCTTGTTAATTGTCTATTTTCAATCCATTTAGATTATCTTGATTTTTTAAAATTGGTGTGTCATGAGTCTTTTTAAGACTAGCAAACCTACTTTGTAATCATTTTTTGCTTAATATGCTTTTTTTCCTTTATGTTAAAAAATAATCCTTGCATTTTATTTGTAAAATATAAGCCAACCATTGTAAGATTTTTTTCCTCTTTTAGAGTCTACTTTGGTGATATGGCATTTCATCCTTGGTAATACATGATTTATAATTTGGAATATCATCATAAATTTGTATGTCATCATTCAAGGATGCATATATACAAGTGAACACTTTTTCATCTCAAGGAAAAATTGCATTGCAAAAGGATCGAGTTGTCTAATGTCTTATAGACTATCATATTCGTGATTTGTTAGATTAGCAATAGCATTGAAAAGACTAGCCATAATTTGATGTTGAAACTAATCCTTTGCATAATACAAATATATTTGCTAAAGTTCTTTTTGTGTGATAATTTTCAAAAGCATGATTGGTTTGAATTTTATTAGATCAAGTAATATGTATGAAGTATAGAATTTTTTAGAAAGATTATTAGGAAAAAAATTAGCAAAAAAAAGCTTACTTACTTTATTAATTCAACTATTCACAATACAATAAGACGTTTCTCACCCACAATAACCCTAACTCATGTGTATTTATTTATAAATACATCACTAAAAAAACTAAGTGGCACTACAAAATGATCATTAAATCACGAGCCAAAAATCACCTTAATAAATAGGGCCCCATTTTTTTCCCAATCCATCAAAGATTTGAAGTGCAAGGCACACAAATTTATAATCCACCTCTTGTGAAACACAAGAGCAACTTTATAAATTGAATATTCAAGTTTTCTACATCTACATCGAATCTAGTAATTACTTGTAACATGGAAATTCCTATCTAATGTTGGTTTTCTTTTGTAACCATTAATCTCCATTTATCTACTTGCAAAAGAGAAGACTAATTAGTGTCATAATTTGAAACTCCAATATTGAAGTTTGAGACATTGTTTTTTTTTCTAGTAAACTATAGCCCAACTGAAATTTTGTTCAAACTTGTTAGTGTTGTAGAGGACTAACCTGTATCATGTTATATGTTTCTTTATCTTTTGGTTTTTGTATACACATCAATCTTGTTCACTTCTTCTAGAGAAACCTGTATATTATGTCACACATCAAAGAAATTGGTTATAGGACAAAAAAACTTACTCCTTGAAATAGCAAAAGGCTAAGATACAACCAAAATTTATCTTTCTTAAATCCATCTCAATAGTTTTGCTCGGCTAGGCAGGGTATACAATATGAAATCTCACAAAAAGAGTAGCATATTCAAAAGTCCAACAAGTTTTAAGGAGCATTTCATAGTTGTTAGACAATTATTACAACAAATTCATTAGTCTGTACATTTACCATTTGTAAAATTGAATAACATATTGCTTACTAGACAAATTTCACCCAAAAAGAATGACTCACGAGAAAAAATTATAAAGTATTTTCTAAATAGCCAAGAGCAAGCTACCATGGTTGAGGAAGCAAAGGGTCAATTTACATATAAGTTTCCCCCTTATTCACACAACCTAGAACATCCTGTAAAATTTCCATTGTCATTCTCTCTTTTATGAGTTACTATAATTGCCAAAAAAAACAACATTCTTACCAGCCACTTCTACTACCTTGGTTTCTAGCTTGATCAATGCCATGAACATAGATGTGGAGAAAAAATGAATATTTAAGTAGCTCATTTGCAAACTCCTTTTCTCAACCTCCCACATAATTCCAATGAATGCCGATGTCAAAGGACTTAGGTGATAGCTTTTAAAAGTATTAAAAGGCTTTGCTTACAAAGTTAGTAAAGCAAGGGTTCTCTCCCCCGTCTCCCTAAAAATTGAAAGTTAGATGCTTTCTTGTTTATCATTAATCATGGTACAATTAATTAAACCGCTTAACACATTATTAATCATTTAGATATGATGATTTCAATTTTAACATTGGATAAATTATTGCAAAATTAGGTAATCATGAGGTATAATCCCTAAAACAAAGTAGATTTAGGTTATTGACAAACCCAAAGTGCATAAACATTTGGTTTATGACATGGAATAATAGTGAAGATAGATCAAATATTGAAAAGAGATTGTATGTACCATGAGGATGAGTATAGGTCCTTCAAAGTTGTTTTTAATATATTCAAGCAATTCCAAACTCTTTCTTGTGACTTTTCCATTGTCTCAAGAGAAGAAACCTAAAAAAAATGGAATATATTATTTTCATATTTCACTCCAAGACATGGCTTGGAGAATATACATATATAAATAAAATATAATTGTATTGTCTTCTATGAACCCAAGTTGTAGCTTGTCACCAAAAAAACATAAGATATGTAAAGCTAAATATTTGATACAAGCCGATTCTAGTGCAACCAAATATATGAAATGTGAATTACCCCTGCTACTAGTGTGACACTAGCATACCTTCATGATTTTTTTATAGTGTGTATACTAATCTGTGTAAAAATTGGAAACAAACTAGTTCTAAAAGCCCTTTCTATCTAAGTAGGTGACAACAAAAATAAATATTAAAAAGCAAAAATATATATTTTTTCCTTATAGGTATCATGTGGGCTTGTCATGCACATATATTGCAACAAATTGAATATCATAAAAACACTGCAATTTACTTTATTTAAATGTTAATTGATAAATTATCTCTATATTAGGGGAGAGGATTCGGTAGTTGAGCACCCTAACTTCACGCTTCTCAAAATCTTATGTGAAAGTTTCAAATCATTCCCAATTTTTTAGAGCAACTTACTTGGCAAGTCCTGTGCTTATAATTAAGGTTTTAGGGCCACATCATCAAATATGATGCCACATCAACATGCTTTTTGTTGAAGTGTCCAAAAGGACCCCAAAAAAGTGAGTGTGTTAGTTGTGCACTAAATCATGTTTTATTCGTGCGGTGATGTGGCATCACATGATTTGTTGCTTTTTAGATTTGAGGAATACATGTCATTCGATTATGACTTTAAAATCAAGGACATTAGACAAAGAAACACCCAAATTCACACGCATTATACAAAACCCAATAATATGCATATATTGAGTTGAATTGCTTGGAAGAATTTGCGCGAGGATTTGTAAATCAACATTTTGGATCATGGGAAGTTTCAAATCCTCCAAGGGCGGGAAGAGCTTCTAAGGTGGAGACGCCGAGGATAGATTAGACGATGTAGACGAGGATGGTTGGGCTGGTAATTGGGAAGGAGGAGGATAAACTACTGCTGAATTTACCGCTTGAAACCCGGTTGAAGGGCCAATTCCTTGCAGCTATTAGGTATGATTCCGCAGTGGAGCTCGATGTGGCTTCGAGTGGTCATCACGATTTGGGTGTATGTAAGGGTTTTCTTTCCCTAGTGGTTGTTCTTGTTGTTCGTTTTGTTCTTCCGGGTAACGATTTGAATGTAGGGGGATGTGTTTAGGGCTGCGTTGGGGTCCAACGTGTTTGTTCTGCCACCTCGCACAGGAATCCTACAGGGAGGTGTTGGTGAGGGCTTCGTCTCTATTGAGGTGCCTCATGCATTTGGTACTAGTGTTCAAGGGACTTTGGTTTCCCCCTCAAGTCCTTTCCTTGTAGGCTTCTAATTTGAACCTCCATTTTGTTCCTAGCCACAATTTGGCCATGGAGGAGTGTGACGTTAGGCTTGTGATTGAAGAAAAGGTAGAGGTTTCTTTTGTCGGACTGGCGATTGGTGATTCTACCATGCATATACTCGTTCTTTGTTAGGGAGAAGCGTTCTTCACCTCAGATGCTTAATGCACTTCGCTGAGGATTTTTTAATGCTATTGTCGACAGAGCTTCTACTTGCAAGGGGAATGCCCTTATTGGGAGGTTCTTGGGCGTAGCTAGGCTCTTAAAATATGGAGTGCATTTGGTCAGTTTCGGGTGGCTTCCATGACAAATTAATTTTTGTTATTCCCCTTCCAAAACCTTGAGAAAAGCATGAGAATCCTCCAAGGAGGTCCTTGGTTCCTTGAAAATTTTGATCTTTCATCGAAAATATGGTCCACTGGTTTTGATGCTACAAAGGAAATTTTAATAGGGTCTCTATTTGGGATAGGCTCCCAGATCTTCCTTTAGAATACTAGGACCAAGAGATCATACGAGGTACTGCTAATGTTCTTGGGTTTTTTTCTATTGAGAATGTCACGAAATTTATGAAATGTTTGGTTTTTGTCAAATTTTGTGTCTGTGTTTGTACTGATAAGGTGCTGCCAAAACACTATTAAATTACGGAGCGAAAAATCCAATATGAGTCCTCATAGATTTGCTTTGATTTCAAAATTAAAAAAAAAAATGCACTTCTCCTGTTCGCACTAAGATATCAAAGAGAAACTCCATGTTTTGTCAAAAAGGATCTTTCCTTCTCCTAATCATGGGAAAGAGTTCCAAAATGTTGTTAAACTGTGTTCCATGATGAGGAATGAAGGAAAGGATTTGTGAACCCCCACAAGAAAAGCGTAGGGGTTTTCCTCTAAGGCCAAGAGAAAACAAAAATGCTTTCTGTCCTTTGATTGTGTCTGTTTTTTCTTTGAATAAAGGGAAGGAAAGAAAAACAGAAGGCATGATTATGTGTTCTTTGGTTGAGACTGATTTTTCGTCAAAAAAGATGGGAGGACCCAAAAGGTTCAGGCTTCACTCCACTTCAAAGCTCTTTGGTAAGATTTGGATTTAAACCTCCTTGATTGTTTTTATGGCTACATTGCTGCTGTAGTTTTGTTGTTTGTTCTTTGGGGGGCTTTATGGTTTTAAGAGCTGTTTCATTGTTGGTTCCAATTTCATGTTCTTTCCATTCTTATTGTGAAAGGTTTTGGGTCCTTTCAAAACCCTCTTCGATTTCATAGCTCTGGTCAAAAGCGTTTATCTAATAATTTATTTATTTTTGGATAACACTCAATGATTCAGAAAAGCTCACACAATTTCTTCTAGAAATAGTTCAACTCATTAGCAATGGACTCGAAACATAATGTTTCCAACTATGCATATATTGAATCTTATTAATCAAAATTTTAACCAAAAATTTATTGCTATGCAGGCTTTACCTGGAAGAGTCTCTGATTTACAATTGAGAACAGGAAGAATTACATCACTGCAATCCAATGAAACTAACATTTAGTGTTTGATCATACATAAATATAAGTTGAAAATGAGAAGATGTATGTTTGAGCGAGCGCCCAACACAATAAAATAGAATGAATTGATTATACTTACAGCACTGCCATGCTTGTTTTTAAATATGCTCATAATTTATATGATTTCAGATCTTTAGCCAATATTGATACTAATATTTAGTGTTTGATCATACAAAATATAAGTTGAAAAATTAGAAGATGTATGTTTGAGCGAGCACCCAACACAATAAAATAGAATGAATTGATTGTACTTACAGCACTGCCATGCTTGTTTTTAAATATGCTCATAATTTATATTATTTCAGATCTTTAGCCAATATTGATGCAAACTGTGCATGTATTATGACCCGGATTACAACATCAGAACAAAAGCTTGCAACTTTAGAGTAGGGGGTCGCATTGATTCTTGCTTCTGAAGCTAGGCAGCCAATAAAGTCTCTGTACTTTGCAAAATTTGCTTAATTGCTTGTTGCTGAAATCCTAGAGGAAGGCAGGGATAAGGATGTAGAGTTTTGAGGCTATGGGTGAGAAGCTTCAAGAATCTATAAGACTAACCATATGTTTTCATGTTTTCGGGTAAGTAAAAATTGATTAATATAAATGATTTTTCATGGTGATTTAGAAATTTTCACTACGATAAGACTTAAATAGGTGTGTTAATAAAGATAAGCCAATAAAAATTTTAAAAAATAGATTTTGAAAAGATTTGAAATTATCAGTGTTTCACAGGGTTTTGGGGATGGGGACGGGGGGACGGCAGGGGACATGTTTTTGAGACGTGGGGACGAGGGGCCTAAGTTTGGGAACAGCAGGGGGGCGGCGGCAAGGGGTAGTAGGGTGTTGAAATACATATAGTATTTGAAAAAAAAAGTTATAAAAAAGATGTATAAGTATAAGAATTATACATATTGGAGACAACTAGGAGTCCCCTAGACATCTTGAGGACACCCCAACATCCTCAAAGTCCTATCAGCATTTTGAAGACAGCGACACTAGTGGTGGGATGGTGGTGTTGGTGGTGGCTTGGTGGGGGACATCTCCCCCAAGTCCCCAAGTCTTCGAGACGTCCCCCTCTAAGAAACACGGGGTTTTGTGGGGGGGACGCGTCCCCGTAGAACATTGGAAATTATAAAAGATAAAAATATTTTCATGTAAGTCTAAACATTAAAAAATGAAAAATTCAAATATATGATTGCTCAATTGGAAAAATTAAATTGCATTGAATGGATGCTATAGTAACCTATCTACAAAAATTAACAATAAGATTAAAGAATCACACTTTTTATAGCAACTTGGCAAAGTTCAAATAGCCATTATTTCACATCTAACCACCCACTTTAGAAAACCTGATCTGAACTGTGAGAAAATATTCATGAATAGAGAGATACAGATTCAATATTCACCATTGCTTAGTAGGCCAGCATAAACGATTTGATTATTTATCTACTTTCCTCAAGGCTTATTCTGGCACACAGTGGATTCCTCAAGAAGAAATGAGTTAAATTTACATATTCTAAGTAGTGAAAATTGAGCTCTAACAAACTACCCTTCAATGATGAAGAGAGCATATTTACAATTACTGATTTTTGCCCAACACCAATAATGCTCATTAGTTTTGTTCCATAAATGTCAAACCATTGTCATTGTCATTGCCATCTCAGGTGAGCTTTGACACTGGGAATGTTTCAAGCTAAGACATTCCACTCTATATTTCCTTGCACTGGCCGCAACTACAGCTTTACTCTTAGCATGAACTACTTGATTGTCAAAATAAATGGACGTATTATTGAACAAATTTTCCACATCTTCTGCAGGGATGTTTAAATCTGGTAGACCAAAAGCACTTAAAGAAGATTCTAATGCATCATGTCCAACTGACACTTCTAATGATGCTAAGTTTGAGGAAATTGTTGGAGACTGGGTAGGAAGTCGCTGTTGTCTTTTTTGACTTAATTTCAATGCTAACTGCAAAACAAATGAATATTTCTTAGTTCATTCATTAGGATGCACTTTTTAGAAGAATAGACGAAATAGTTAAAAAATGTTAAATAAAAATGTGTATTCATTATAAGAAAGTAAATTCTTTACTTTCTATTACATTATAAAATACTTTGTTACTGAGATCAATTTTAATAATTCTTTGATATATCATAAAACAACAAAATTAATTACCTTTTGCTTCAAAAGTTCATTTTCATCAGTCAATGATTGAAAGCTGTTAAATAGCTTCTCTTTTTCCTGATTGAAAATATAAGAAATCTTAGTAACACTTTTTTCATTATGATATTAAAAGATTTTTGCAATAAGAATTAATTACTTAATAATAAAAAAATCATCTTTTCTTCATTGAAAAGTGAAAAATCATGTTAATAACAATTGTTTTAATGATTTTTACAATAGAAATTAACAAGAAACAAACCTTTTCCATCTCTTCCTTTTCTAATGATAGTCCAATAAGCAACTCTTTCAGATGTGCAAAAGTCTGCAAACATGACATCTCTCATTAATCAGCCACCTAATGGTAGAATTCACAGAAAATACATACTGAGATGAACTCATGAATACCTTTTTCTTAAGCCCTTTTCCATTAGAAGGATTGTGCACTCTTAATTTTCTTTCCACCTTTACCAACTAGAAAATAGAATTAAATTTTGACACCCAACCCTTTACATAGAATTTTACTTAAACCTATACAAAATTAATGTCATTTAACTGATGAATATTCCATGTAAAAAGCAAACAAAACAAATTATTTTTAGGTACAGAAGATTTCATGTAAGAAATGTTTTAAGTACAGAATATTCCATATAAAAAGTATTGCGTGAAAAATCATCACTTATGATCACAGGTTTTAAGATGTAAAATACTCAGAGAAAATTATATATAGTGAATGGACAGTGAGGTCTAGCTTTGGTTTATCTCATGTTTTATTATTATATATTCAGTACTGCTCGTTTCCTTGCAATACATTAAAAATCCAGAGTGGTAAGCAGGAAAATGGTTAGGAGGAACATTTTTGGAGAACAATGTGAAGTGAAATTTCATAATTCCAAAGTGGCACCGAAAGTGTGTAAGCTATTTGCCACATCCTGGCACCAACAGGTGCTATTTGCTAATTAATTTGATGGTACCAACATCTAGAAAATGTAGCATCACAACGAAATGTCTCAAGTCTTGAAAAGTATCTAAATGATCCGTTAACCAAATTCACCTTATCTCGAGATAAACCATTGAGGTCTACTGCCAGGACTCCATCAAGAAAGGTATTATAAATCATTTCATGGACCTGAGGATGGCAACTGTGGATCTTAAGATAAGATTGGCGGCCAGATTGTCAAATGTTCTTCCTGACTTTTAGATCCTTTTGTATTTCTAGTTCAACATCTAGAAAATGCAGGACCACGAGGAAACCCCTCAATTCTTAAAACAACTTATATATCCCATTTTTCAGAAAGAGCAATAACAATATATATATATATATATATATATGCACACTTGAAAGAGAGTTAGTATGGCAGGCAAAATGTAGGTCATGGGGCTGAGCATCAAGAGGTTTTTTTAAATGGTGAGGGTGCTAGACTGTGACTAAATACATACTATTCTGATTTTCAAGTGGTCATATACTTCACATGAATCTCTTATCCATTCCCATATCTCTTGTTGCCTAACACTAAGGGCAGTATAGTAATACTAAGGACAGCCTATCCTGGGCTAGCTTGCTGCTCACATGGATGAACGATTCCCTGATTTAATGGACTAGTGCTGCTAAAAAAATTTATAATTCATAGCTTGAAGATTTTAACACTTCAATCCCGCCATGAAGAGGCTCCTAAACAATCCCATCGAAAAAAATATATTTTGGGCCTTTTCTTGTTTCATTCAAGCAATTTGGATTTGCTCTCCAGCTAATTAAGTGCCAACACATTTAAGAGAGCATAATTAGGAACTTAGGATGATTCGAGTGAGCTTTGACAGAATGAAAGCCATGAGACTGTAATTCTAGAAAACAGATCTGGTGCTTGAGTGGAGGAGACACACATTTAAATATAGAGGAATAAAGTACACATGTCATCTAGTTTAAGCAGAGTCGTGATTGCAGCATGATCTCCTACAGTGGAAGCTACCATGAGCCTCAAGAAATGTTCTCATTGAGGGTAGGCTAACTGAAATTTCCTAGCAGGTGCTGCTAAGATAAATTGGGAGGCTATTCGGTGCAAATGAGAAATTTTTGATGATTATTTAAGAATTTATATAGAAATAGATGGTACATTTTAAATTTTTTTTAACAAAGATGTCCTGCAAATTGTCAGATAGACATGAAGGCCCCTAAATCGGCAGGGTAAACTTTCAGCCCTATGCCAGCACCGGCTTACAGCTTGGACTTGTATTTTATACAGAATGATTCCTTTTGTTTTCCAAAACAAAAATAGCAACACAAGACTCTTCGATGGGACTGCATCCTAAGAACCATTAGATGCTCAGAACGCCAGGCCTTTTGGACTTCGATTTGAACAAAGAACGAGACCTCTCGGCACTTACTGCAAACAGAGTTGCCTAATGTTGCTTTTGGCATATTGCCACGTGTCAATATTTTCTTAAAAAGTCATGCTATGTTAATCATACAGATGCCATGTAAACAGATGACGTTGCATTTATCGATAAGATTAGAACGCAGTCTTCTTCTGGGGCCCACCTTCAAATTAAAACAGCAATAAAAGTTTCCATATGTGTAACAACACTTCGCTGTGACTTAAACTAGGGGCGAAATAGAAACATCAAGTGGAAACAAAAAAAAGCACATAAACCCAAAAAAGAAAAAATGCCATTCACAATCGAAACAGCAGCGCCACCAACCTTGGATTTGCGCTTGGGCCCCCGAGTGAGGTCGTATGGACGCGTACCAGCTGCACTGTCGCTACTGGGAGACGCGGTAGCGGAAAACCTCTCGTTGCCGCTCCACCGCAGCGGCGTGGTGGGGCTGCCCCGCGCCGCCTTTACTCCAGCCGCCGCCGTCACGGCTGCCGGCGGCGAGAACACATGGTTATCTTGGTAGTTGCAGGAAGAATACGCCACTGTGGAGCGCCGCTGCTTGCGCCCCCACAACGCAAAATGGGTGCTGCGTAGATTGCCCAATTCCAGTAGCACCTTCAGCGCTACTCTCTCCTCGGCTCTCAAATCGTGCTCAGCAAAGCCATGGTCTTCCATCGCAAAATACAGCAGACGGGGTGATGTAAGGTGTAGATTATCTCGACAACTTGAAGTGCCTTCCCGAGAGCGTGGAGTGTATGTATACCGCCCCGTACAAGAGTTGTTTGAGACAGAGTAGGCTATTCTGGTGAGACACAACAATCATCATTCCTTGTGTCCTGTGTTTCTCCTCTGCAGCCTCTTTATATCCTTTTTATGCCACGTTGTTTTCCCCTACTTGCTCGCTAGTGGGCCCACATCTCATCTTTGATCGCGGTGCTTCAAATTCACAGCCATCACACGTCGATTCCTTCTCTTCCTACGTGGACTACAATTACGAATAATGCTCGAAGAACATTGGTCTTATGTGGCACCATTGATCCTATGTGGCACCTCTTCTTCGACTTTTGACTTTATTCCCATTCTGTTTTGGTCTTGTATTGTATCATAAATACTAGCACTTGCACTAGAAGGGGTGCAAGGGTTACCTCGATAGAAAAATATAAACAATATTTTGGTCATTGTGGCTTTAATAAAGACAAAAGAATATATAATTAGAGAGAAAAAGGGTAGAAATTAGTGTCGACAGATTTCCATAATCCATGAAGATTATTGTTGAACGTTTTTGGATTAGATTGTGTCAATATTTTTGCATCAACGTTTCGGAGCACACTCCTTGATCCATCATCAAGATAAAGAAGAGAGCATAAGGAAAAAATACCCAATGCCTCCATATTATTGCTTTCGCTAGGCAATGGTGTTATTAAGCCTTCCCATGTACTGTTGCCACCATATTAGTCCTGCACATCTTTGTTAAACATTTCAGAGGAGTGAGAACCATGATTGCACTTAACAAATAACAACATAATTGTTGTAGAATGAAATAAAACAGAACAAATAAACGATTAGGGCGACATATAGATTTGAAAAATAAGACTCATTGAGACCATGGCAAGTGACTTACCTCAAGATTCTTCTCAAATTGTGTCATATGTCAAGGAGGCCAAAGAGGAAAAATGAGCAAAGTTTGCAGGAAAAATTGAAGAACCAAAACAAATCTCCCTACAGTCGCTGCTTCAGTGTATAAATGAAAAGTTGATTAAATCCAATTCAAAGATCTGCATTAAATGCGAGTCAAGGAAATCGGATTTGATTCAGAGATCTAAAAATTAAATGCAAAGACGTGATGAGATGAACAAAAAAAAACTGGCAAATTGTTTTACGATTAGTTGTTTTATAGCGCGAGACAGGTTTCGACTTTCTAGACGAAGATTGCATAAAAGTTTTGAAAACAAAAAATCAAAATATGAGTGAATCAAGTATAAGAACATTAAAGACTTCAAACTTCCACAATCAATAATTGCAAAAGTTGCATGATAAAAAATGGGTTAAAAGTTTTTAAAACATTTTTAAGGAAAAGGATTTCCGATCAAGAATAAGAACATTCACGACTTCAAGATTTGACAAAACTATTAAAAGATTTTTTTTTGGATAAACACTTTATAAAGAGTTAGAGACAACTACAAACAAAATATAGCTTATTTGATAAACACTGGATAGAGTTCTACAAACACCACAAGTGTGAGTAGTGAATAATTATTAAAGAAAATGAGTTTCTAAACAAAAACTATCTAAAGAATTTTGAATTCATCAAAAACAGGGGAAAATAAAATTGGGTCACTCCAGACTAAGAATATTCAAGATGTAAAGCTTTTAGCTCCAAGAAAAAAATATCTGGATATGAACAGTGTTAAAAAGCTTTTGGAAACATCAAAATCAGAAAAAAGAAAAAAAGAAAAGAAACATGGATCAACCATTAGATATTTAAGACTTCAAACTCAAGATTTGCTTAATTGTTGAACAAGGAGAAGGCACATGGCTCTTGGACAACTACTAGTAGTTCCATCTAGATCAATTCTAGTCCATGACTCATAGGGCAAGGCAGGGATGACAACCTAACCTCACAATTGGATTTCGATCTCTAACTAGATCTGCTTTTACCTCTCTTGTAGCTCTACAACTTAAACTACAACCTCCAAGTTAGTGAAGTGTTGACAGAATGGCTCAACGAAATGTGCTCATGGAATGCTATGATTGTAGGATATGCGCAAACCAGATTTTTAAAAAAGGTTTTACAAAGTTTCAAGCAAATGCAATTGGTAGGTGTCAAGCCAAATTTTACAATGTTTTGGTAGGATATAGGGAAGGAGGGCTTACAACCCAATTAAACATGTCAAACATTTTGAAATAATTATGTAATTTCAAGTGGGTTGTCAAATGCCATCCCGCACTAGAACACAAAAAATAAAATTTTAAAAATTTAAACCCAAAAAAAAAGAGGGAACTACAAGATGCAACGACTTGCCCTCAACTTGTCTAATAAAATGGAAGGAGTGATGAGTTTATATTTGGGTGCTTCAAAGAGAAGCTTATCATAGCTAGCCTGATCAAAGAGAATCATATTATTCACCTTCTCCTTTTGCTCTCCTTTGCTCCATTTCTGTACCCAGATAAGCAAAACTTGTCAAAACATTGAAATTAAAAAAGATCGCTAATGTAGCTTAGCATTAAAAAGCCATTAAAGAGAAAACACATTTGATAATTGATGAGAACTCCTATTTTTTTCTTGCCATCGCCTCCACATTTAGCAGGCTTGGAGGAAGGAGGGACCTTTTCTTTCTTAGATACCTGTAAAATAAAGAAAATATTCAACCATTTCTAATTAATCGAAATGAATACAAACTTTTCAAAATATCTCACCACAACGGTTACAGCTTTATGACACCATATTTTGAGGTCTGTATTTATTTATTTATTTTTTTTAATAAAGAAAATATACAGAGATAAATTTGTAGACCACTACAAGGCACAAAAAGATCGTGTTTTCAGTTTTCACATTTTTTTGTCCTACTCAGATCTTACAAATTCTAATAACACAACTACCCATACAAAAAGAGAAACAATATACTATGAAATACATATCATCTCCAGTTCTAATTGCACAACTTACACTACAAAAATAGGAACATAATGTGAAAAGAGCTATGAGACTAGGGGAGAGGACCCAGTAGTTGTGCACCCTAACTTCGCACTTCCCAAAATCCTATGTGGAAATTTCAAATCACTCCAAATTTTTTACAGCAGCTTACATGGCAAGTCCCCTGCTTATAACTTTCGTTTCAAAGCCACATCATCAAATATGATGCCACATCAGCATGCTTTTTGTCAAGGTGTCCAAAAAGACCCAAAAAAAAAGTGCTACCAATACTTGTGCATTCACATCATGAGTAGTTGAGCACCGATGTGGCATCACATGATTGGTTGTTTTTTAGATCTAAGGGATACATTTTGTTTAAGTTAAGGTACTTATGTCACAATTATTGGACATTATATAAACAATTATTGAGCATTATATAAACAACTACTATCACAACTATTAGAACATGCTCAACTACTGGATCCTTTCCCCTAACAAAAGTATATCAAATGCTAATTTGTCATAATTGTTTTCCCTCAGATGTTTGGCCAAACTGCCAATCGGGAGAAGCAACGTTATAAAAAATGAGCGTGCTCTTGCCGCTAGTGGTAAACTGAAAAGAAAGAGCTTGGCCTACGAGGTTGGCCTCGCGGTGCCAATTTTGCCCCCAATTTCTGCTCATATCCAGCCATCTCATCTGCGACCCATTCACCTTCACTACCGCCACATCTCCATCCGCCCCAACATTCGTAATCAACACCAGATAAAAGTAATGATTTTCATGGATGTTGAAGCGCAATCCTCCTTCCTTCTCGCATTTCACCCTGTAGTAAGACCCATCTAATCAGGATTCCTACTGCATTGAAACAAAAAAAATTGTAAACATTACCTTGGTAGAAGGATTGGAAGGCAGATGGGTTGGTTACCTTTTGTATTAGACAGGTATGATACCCACATCGAGAAGGCCATGTCAAAGTAGGGATGAGGTGGGTTACACCATCCTCCCTTGTTGGCCGTGAGGGAAAAGTTTGGTGGGTAGAAATTGGTGGTTGTGATCACCACGAAGGGGTTGTCGGGTAGAAACCATTGTGCGTTGTTGATGCACTTGTATTCAACCATTTATGCATAATCGAAATGAATACACTTCTCAAAATATCTCCCTACAACGGTTACAACTCGATGACACTATTTTTGCAGCTGTAAACGAAAATATCTCTGTTGCGAGTTGATGTTTCTTTTCACGCATGACGTAAGAAAATCCAATATGACTTGGGTACATCTGATTACATCTAACAACAACCGACAACCTGCAAACCATTTGTTGTTTAGCGACAACCAGCAACAGTTTTACGGCATGAGACAGGGTTTGAGTGAAACTTCATTCTATATATAGTCTATCGACTAATTAGACCCAAAATATTGTTAAAAGGAAAGATAAACCAAATGATCATAATTTATAAACATCTTATATTATTAATAAAAAAATTTATATTGTTGTAAAAGAAAATATGTTTCTTTATGTTTAGTTTGATTTAATTTAACAAAATGTGAATAATTTGTCACAAATGGATTTTGATTAATTAATGATCAATTTGTGAGTTAATGTGAGTGTGAAAGAGAAAGGTAAAATGGATAATTTGACATGAATTTTGAATTATCATTTATCGAGAAATGGTATCTCTATGTTAGCGTAATATTTTGGTCTTTGCATTGGACTTGTGCCTTTGTTTTGGGTCAAGTTTGTAGGTTATGGCCTTTTGTATGTTTGCATATTTATTTTGTGCAAATTTGATCTTCCTTAATGTGTACCTTTGCCCTACAATTTGCATGATTAGTCTTTGTTTTCTTTGCTTTTTGTTTTATCAACAAGTTGTGGGATGAGGGCCCATTCCCATGTAAAATATCATATCAAATAGAAAAAGATCCAGACTAGAAGAGCAAGAAGCAAAGAAGAAAAAATAGGAGAGGAAGTGCTTGCAAACAAACTCCAACAAAAAAACATAGTAAAAAACCATTGGACACCTAACTATGTAGGCCATCAAAAATAACTTCACATAGATGGCAGAGGCTAGAAATACAATATCATTTTTTTTTGCTTTTGTTTGCTCCTAGTAAGGAGCGCTTCCATAGTCCATTGAGAAGCCTCATCAATAGAATCCTAAGCTTCCATTCTTAATTTTTTTGCATCAAATTTTCTTCCTCGCCACTATCTTACTCATAGTTTGGGTGATGTTGGTGATATTAGTGCAAACCAGTTCATCTTCATTCTCCAAAAATTCCTCAAGGCTAAGATTGTACTCCTCTGAGGAAACATGAAGAAGAAGATCCTCATCATTAGTAGATTGGAAGTTGTGTTACTGAGAATCAACCTTATCATTGAAGGTCTTATGAGTGTCTTGAGAAACCACCAAAGAGGCCAAAGCCAAACCACACAATGAATTTGCATGCTCTAAACTAAACCCAACATTCACAACACTAGGAGAGGATTGTGAGGGATGATCCATGAAATTCCCATGATTACACCAAATAAAATCAACATCAAGGTTTCCATTTTTGCGAACCCATTTTTTAAGATTAATGGTTTGTAATCCAAAAGTAAATTTGGTATTGCAATCAACAATTTTGTGCCCTATTTGATTACATGTGAAGCATCACTTTGGGAGGCCCTTATAATTGATATATTGCATCCATGAACCAAGAGAGGAGTTGATTTTGACCATGTGTGAAATAGGCTTGGATATATCAATCAACACATATTCTGGAAAATCTTCTTGAATTTTTCAGTGATCCCTCTGCATCCATTTTGATATGTTTACCAACTTGGTTAACCAAGGTTTCAAAGAGCCTAGAATCCCTTATAATCAAAGGATTGTATAAATATAGCCAATTGGAGATTTTGGTGATTTTTCATATTAGCAAGGTCAAAGAAGGGAGACCAAGGAGCTATAGAGAAACTTGATTTTTCATAAAACCAAGGGCCATGATCCAAAACATACCTACAATCAACAAAGGAATGGAAGGAAACAAAAAAAAATCCACATGTGATCAAGCAAAGCCATATTGGGAGTCTCCATGTTATGCTAGTTTTCTTTGCTCCAGAACAAAAAGTCTTCCACAGAAGGGTGTTTCCCCATACTTCTAAAAACAAGAAACCTGGAGCCAAGTTTCCTAGAGATATCTAGGATATAATCATAAAAAAAAGTGAAGATTGGCAGGCTCATGAGATAAAGTAGCCTTTGTATCTCCAATAGAAAAAGCAGAAGAAGAATCCTAGTTTTGAGAGAGGGGTGGTGGTTTAGGAGAAAGTGAGGTGTTCTCCCTAATTGTGCTAGAAGAAATCACAACCTTGGCCTTTATATTTAACTCTAGGTCTAAAATAGGGCAATCTTTCATAATTTGGTTCTTATAGAATTCACTATAACAATGAAATGGATTGGTAGTTTTTGCAAGCACTATATTGCATCGTCCTTGACGTTGAAAGAGGTCACTTGATCTAAGGTCGGTAGCCTAGAGCCAAAGATAATCTTAGCATAGGTCTTCACCCGAATGGAAAACACTTTTCCTAAGTGAGTTGAAATCTCATTCATTAATATTTATCATCAAAGAACACCCCTTTGTTTCACTATTCACTCTGCTTTTCTTGCTTCTTGCTCTTCTTTAGTTATCACATGCACAATTTTTCATGTTATTTATTTTAATTGAGGGTAAGGAATCTCAATTGTTGAAGCAGTAGAGAGAAAATTTGCGAGGTTTGAACCTAGGTTGATGGCTCTACAACATAAATCCTCACCATCACACCATAGGGTCCCCCCATTTGCTTTGCTTTTTTACTATGTAAGATTGAGAATATTTAAAATGCATTTCACAAACTATCATTATTCTAGATGGGGATATGTTTATGGATATGTTTACCAAGGATAACCCTCATAAATGTGTATAAAAGATTAAAGATAACAAGCATGCATCCTAAAACTAAACAACATATATATAATAAAATAATTTATAAAATATTTTTTTTTGCATGGCTCAAAGAGTGGGGTCATGGGTTGATGATGCGGTAAGTCTCCCCTCTGCCCTCCTCTTTGTGTCGGATTGCAGAAACCTTTGCAGCATTGGAGAAACATTGGGAATTGCAGGGTCATGGAACATTGGAAGTGAGATATAGGGGAAGCTGAAAACCCTGGGCATCGATTGACTCTGAGGGAGGATAGATGGCAATCAATAGAATTTGGAAGGAGGGAAGCCAATTGGAGGACCTCAGGGAAGCACTAAGAGTGGCTGAGACAAGGGCAATCGACGTGGATGAGCAATTGAACAGGTTGGATGAAATTAATGAAGGAGGGAAATCAAAATTGGAGGGATCGAAAAGGAAGGTATGGTTGATTTAGGAAAAAATATCAATCTAAGATGGAGAACAATAGAGGATCAACATAACTAGACGAATCAACATAACTAGAGGATTTGGGAGAAAGAATGACTTTGTTTGTCACAGGTGGGAATACAATTCGTCTGGATCAAAATGGGCACAATCTCTCATTCAAGAAAATAAACGAAAATCATTGGAATATAGGGAGTTGGGTCCAACAAAAGAGTGGACAATAGAGCTTCAGAGACAAGGAACCAAGCCATCCAAAACAAAGCAAGGCATTAAACAGTAAGGTGGTGGTAGTCTCAAACAAGGCCCTTCAACTATCAAAGGAGCATAGGAGAGAGAGGGCATTTTTCGTAAAGTGGTATGACAAGGGTTGCACCAAAAACATAATCCTAGATTGGTGTTTTGAACGTTGGGGGAAAGAGGTAAGTGTAAGATTCTTGCCTAATGATTTTCTATTAATCCTTTGCTCCTCGAAAGTGTTAAAAATAGACATTTTGAACGAAAAATACCACTAGATGGATGTAGTGGGATTCTATATTAAAAATTGGGAACCTAATTTCAATCCCTTCAAGCATTAAATGGAAAAATTAATGTGGTGGGTGACATTGAACAATTTTACAAGTGAATTCTAGGATAGAGAGATTCTAACCAGCTTAGGTGGGGAACTGGGATCTTTCATTTATTTGGATGAAAAGGCATTGTTGACTGGCAACAAAACAGTTACGAGAATTTGCATTGAAATAAAGCCAAATAGCACTAGATTGGATGAGATAGAAATAATAATGAAAGATGGGGTGTGGGTACAAAAAAATAAATGGAACTCCATACCAACATGTGGAACAGTAATCCAAAAAAGAGGAAGAACTTGGGAAAGTCCTAAAGGGACACCTCTGGGGGAAAACAACTTAGGGGTTGGGGACATGCCCAAAGCGGTTGTTCCAACAACAACCAACAAAGCATCAACGAATCATTCTGGGGAAGGCATGTCTCGAGGTTATAAAGATGATCTTGTTGTTGGTGGACTGATAGCAATGTTGGACAAGACAACTAAGCCCACAATTGTAGTTGAGACTAATGAAATGCCTGACCTAGAAGATGTTGAAGAGACAAGATAAGTGATGGATGAAGTGGAAGATATTATGAAGGTGGGATGCAAATTGTTGGGCATTAGAGGGCTCTTGGAAGAGGGATGAAGTGGAAGATATTATGAAGGTGGGATGCAAATTGTTGGGCATCAGAGGGCTCTTGGAAGAGGATGAGGCATGGGCAATAAAGAACACTGGAGTGGATCCAAAAGGAAAAGAACTGCTTAAAGATGGGGAGCTACACAAATTTGGAACAGGAAAAGGAGCTAGGAGATAATCAAATGGTGATTGATGACGTCCTAGAGGCTGAAGAGCCAAAATTGTTATCCAAAGATGCCTGCACTCCAAATTCGAGAAAGCTAGGTATCAAGCAGAGAGATGTGGTTAAGAAATCCCCAGATAGTTGGATGTGGGTTCCCTCCATAATAAACACTCTTAATTTTTGTCAACTCAAAACTATTTGACCATGCCAAAAATAAATCATTCTTGCAAATTACCTCAATGACATTCAATGTAATGTTGTCCAGAGATATATTTTATATTCTTTACAACATGGGACTAAATTGACTATGCCAATATATTAGGGTGGGTATTTGAATGGTAGAGGCAGACACATTTCATTTTAGAGGGGTTTCAATCCTTTTGGCCTACATAGTTTTGACAAAGTCTCTTAAGAGACCTAAGAAAAAAAATTGCCAAACTTTGATAGAGTAGTTCTTAAAGTTCATTGGGCCTAGGAAAGTTTTATTTGGATCTAAAACTAGATGTGGTTTCTCTTAATAGTAACCTATCTTGATTTTTATCAACTCAAAATTATCTACATGCCAATAAAAAATTCGTTTTTCACAAATGTCTTAGTGGCATTCAACATAATGTTGCCAAGAGCCACATTTTACATTCTTTGAATTGTGGAACCTAACCGGTTGCACCAACATGTGAGGATGGAAGGGTGAGTTGTAGAGGAGGCCAAATTTAATTTTTAGAGGATCCTAGTCATTCTAGGCTACATGATTCTAGTAAATTCTATTAAGATACCTAAGGGAAAAATGCACCAAAGTTTTATGGAATAATTCTTATAGTTCATAACACTTATGAATTTTATATTTTGAACTAAAATTATATGTGGGGTCCCTACACAATAAAATCACTTAGTTTTTTATCAACTGAAAACCATTGAATTATGCTAACAATGAATGTATTCTTGCAAAATACATCAATCGAATTCAACATAATGTTGCAAAGAGCCATATTTTATGTTATCACATTGTGGGACCAAACTAGCTACAGTAACACATCAATGTGGGTGGGTTAATGGTAGAGGAGAAATTATTTCATTTCTAAGTGGTCCCTATCCTTTTAGGCTACACAGTTTTAGAAAATTCTCGTAAGAGATCTAAGAGAAAAAATGCCAAACTTTGAAGAAGTGGTTCTCATAGTTTTTGGCACCTAAGAATGTTCTATTTGGACCTACAAGTGGATATATAGTCCCTCCACAATAACTCGACTTATATTTTTTCAACTCAAAACCCTTTTAACCTATCAACAATTAATGAATTCATGTAAACTACCTCATTTTCTTTCAACATAATGTTGCTAAGAGCCATATTTTATGCTCTTTGTTTCATGGGACCAAAATACTACACCAACATGTCAAGGTTGGTAGGTAAAGTGATGCAAGAGCATCTTGGTTCAAGAAAAAGTTTGTATCAACCAAAAATATTTCATGCGTTTATTTTTTAGTTTTGTTGTGTTGTACTTGGTTTTGGTGATTTATTTTAGGAGGAAATTCTAGGTTGAATTTTGGCTAAGTCAAGAATTCACCTTGTGGAGGAGCCAAAAGGGTAGCACCAAATCAAAATTAGAGGAAAGTGGATGAAAAATGGTGAAGTTATGGGAAATCAAAGCTTTGAGGTGTTCTAAGAACCCTAGGAACCCTCAACAGTTTTGGTTCCTATGTGAAACTTTGACAATTCCAGTTCTTAGTGTACTTACTAACAAAGTTTATTACTTAGATTTTCTTTCTCTGTAAAAAAATTCATGACTTTTAGTGGTCCCTAGTGGAGCAAGAACCTCTAATGAGTCCTTGGTGCCTTGTTCCCAATGGCGTTAGAACCCCTAGCACAAGGCTTCCATAAAAATATTCTAGAATTTCTTAAGGAGATTAGAACCTTTTATAAGGTTCTTGGTGCTTGGTTCCCACTAAGGTTAAAACTGTCAATCAAGAGCTAAGTTAAACCTTTTAGGAGTTCTTAAGGAGATCAAAACCTTCTTTAAGGTTCTTGGTGCTTGGTTCCCACTGAGGTTGAAATCCTTGACAAAGAGCTAAATAGTTTTACAAGGGCTTGGTACTAGGTTCCCAATGGATTCAAAATCTTAGATCAAAGGTAAAGAAGGCATTCCTAATGAAATAAAAGTTTCAAAAGGTTCATAAGAAAGAAGGGATATTTAGCAAGGAGGTGAGTTCCTGACTGGGTTGGAATACCTGATAGGAGGATGTGAATAAAATGATTTAGATGGTTCCTACATGGGTAAGAACCTCTAATCAAGGGTGGACGATTCTTGGTTCCCAGTAGAGTGGAAACCCTCAATACAAAAGAATAGAGAAGTCATGCAAGTATGTGATGAAATGAAATGAATGATCTAAGGCTACAAATGAACTATTTTTGAAAGTGGTTGAATTTCTATGTGCGAGGAATATATTAGGAGGGTAGGCGATGTTTTGGGGGTTGGTTCAAAAATTCTAAGAAGAAGATTGTATTAGAGGGAAGAAGACCATATTTTTATAACCAATTTATTTTGTTCTTACTCCTAAATTTTGCCAATAATAAAGAACATTGAAATTGAACTCGTTGTGTGAACATTGTTTGTACTTGATCATTGAAATTTGTGGCTACGTGATTGGGTTTCTTGGTAAAGAACCTCAATCTCAATTGCATCATAAAGTAATTATGGAATAACTAAATGCAATCTTTCACCAATCCCATTTATCATAGTTATTTTAATCATTTAAAGTAATTTTTTGATACTATTGTTATATTGTATTTATAATTCATTTGTAAAATTTGACTAGGTGACATTGAGAGTTTTCTCCTTCTTTTGATCGCACAACCATCTATACCAAATAAATTTCCCAAGTTCCACATATAAGGATGGCTATGTAACCTTATATCTAGATAGGATCTAATAGATCTCAAAAAATAATTTATTCGTTTAATCTAGGTGATCAAGTCCTTTCCATCAAACTTTCATATGATCACTTTCAGTAACATGTTCCAAGGTCTAGATTGAGTGCTAGTCATGGATTGAGTTTACATAAAATTTGGATTACGATTAATTTGTCATGATGGTCCACTCTAATAGACTAGAAAATTATTGATGATTGGTGTATAGGATTGTGAAATTGGTTGTGATATTGATAGGTTATTGTTATAACATGAGAAATGACAATGACACATTGATGCTAGTTTTTCTCCTTTCATTTTAGAATACATGTTGTACATACCTTCTTCTATGGATACATTTTATCATCTAGTGAAGACAACAACATATAAAATATCTCATCTAATCCTAACTCTTAAAGTGTATCCTCTTCGTTAGAATTTCTCCCTACTATGAAGGGTTTATTACCTTAGCCTCTAGTTTGCAACCTTATCATGCTAAGGCCTAACAATGTAGAATTTAATTTTCACCATTGACAAAAAATTGACAAGATAATTTTAAAATGAGTTCAACCCCAAATCCAAAATCAATACAAATTAGATAATTTTAAAAATTGGACTATAGCTTTATTGAATGACTTTCCAAATTCAAGTAAAAAATTAAATAAATAAATCCAATAACTTACAAGATATAGGCGCGACCCTCAAAATTTAGGTTTCATCTACTTTTCATCAAATCAAGCTTTGACAATAATTTTAATGAAATTACTTTCCCAAGAGTAGAATATAATAAGAAATGAGATACAATTACTTGATAATAATAAGCCATTTCAAGGAAGAAAGGTCCAAAAGTCTTCAATAAGAGCAAAATTTGCAATATGAAAATGAAATATCAACCATTACCTCTATATATAACCTATGTATGTTATGGAGATAACAAACCTACTACCAACTTGAAGTGGTAGAAATTATCATGTGAGAATTATAGGTTATGCTAGTTGTAATTTTACCGTGCACATATCCTAATGCATGCTCTAAGTTAAGGTTATATCACTTATCTTCTTTCCCCATGTCTTTTGGTAAGTTCTTGGCATATGCCCTTTCTTAAACTATATTCTACTTTTAGTTCTTATAGACCTCAATTGTACATGTCAACATGGGCTTCATTAATTTTCTCGTGTTTCCCTAGCATGTCTTTCTTACACCATATCCCACTTGTAATTTCTAAATACTCAGATTATGGGCCATTTTCTTCCCATGTTCTTGGCATTTACCATTTCCTTGTACTTTCCAACTTTCCAATATCTAGTTAGCACATGTGCTAACATGACTCTCCACTTTGTTTTTATGTTTCTAGTGTATGTTTTTCAAAAGATTTCCTCTTCTACATGTGTCCCTTAGTGTGTGTCTCTACTATCCTATGTTCTATCTCCATATTATTACATTTTTATACTATAGGTATCATAAATGATTATTTATATATCAATAACAATAAAAAAGTTTGAAAAATGTTGCTGAGCGAGAATCCTCTGAATGATGAGCAACGGGCAAATATGGACGGGAAACCTCAAAACTGTGTGCAGGAAAGTGTGCATGTTTTTGTGAGGGAATGTTTGGGTGGGGGCCCTGTTCCCTCTGCTCTTGACGCTTTTTGCTGCCATAAAAACTCCTTATCCAATGTTGTTTTAAATGCTCCTACCTTGATTCCTCCTGCTCCAGCTAGGGTTTGGCCTTTTCCCTGCGCCCGTGCATCCCTTGTTGTGGTCTGTGGACTAGAGGTTGCTGAAAATGAGAATTTTCATGTGCATCAGGGTGTGGTCTGTAGGTTTAACGGCTTGTGGCCCTCCCTTCTTGATCTCCATGAGTGGGTTTTTGTTTCTTGGCAACCTATTGTTTTTGGGTAGATTGATCTTTATCCCAGCGCTAGAGGTTATTTCTTTGCAACCTTTGCTCCCTCCGAGGAGTGAGACAGTGCGATGGATAGGGGGTGGATGTGGGGTATTCATTCAATGTTCCTTTAGCCTTGGTCTCGCTCCTTGAATCATCTTATAGATCCATTGAATATCAGACAAGTTTGGATTTGACTGTTGAACCTCCCTCTCTAGTTTTGGGAGGATTCTTGTTTTGAAGCTATTGGCAACACCATTTGCTGCTTTTTGAAGGTGGACTCTACGTCTCGGGATCTTGGGCATAGTATGGTGGCTCGTATTTTAATTGATATGGACATCTCCAAACCTCTCCATGGTGATGTGGTCTTGATGGTGGAGGACGAACCTTGGAAGTAGCTTTTGGACTATGAGGGGCTCCCTTTTTGGTCCAGGAGGTGTTTCTCTGTTGGTCATTTGGCCTCTGGCTGCCCTCTTGCTCGCCGCAAGGGCGTTGCTACTTGGTGGAAGGATGCTCTCCCGGACCATCTCACTGTGGGCTCTCCCTCTTCAGATGGTCCCTCCAAGGAGGACGTCCATTCCTTGATTGTTTCATCCTTGGAGGCTATGTCTCCCTAGGATCCTCCTCTGGTTATCCCTTCCATAGAACCATTATTACCTCGTTTTGTTGTCGTTGTGTGGACAGAGCCTGCTCGTCTCTCAATGAACACCTATGTTGATCCTTCGAATGCTCCTAAATCCTCTTCTACGTTGTCAACTTCGTTGCGTGATGACTCTTTGTCCATGGTGGTTTTTGAGTAACTGCTATCTCGCCTTGCTCGGTGGACTTTGTTTCCGAGCCTTCTTGGTCTGTTGTGCAGAGTAAAAAGAAAGGACTCCCCAAACTGCGACCTCGAGTTTTGGGAGTTAGAACAGTCCCCTCAGATTCCGGGTTTGTCTATTCCTCGTCCTTCATTCGACATGATGTATGTCGGTTGTTCATGTCCCATTTATGTTTTCTAGTTCATGTCATGTTTTGAACTAGCTTTTTTTTGGCCCTGAGGGCTCTCCGTGTATAGGGTACAACACCTTGTAAATGTTGCTTAATTTATCAAAAACATAAATGATTACTTTACTTATTTATTTTCATCTACCTAAATGCTATTTTTGTCATATTGCACAATGTACTTATTATACCATCACATACTTCATGGGGACACTATATCATACATGTTTCATATGTGCATCAACTAGAATGAGGCACAAATAAAAAATATAATTAAACACAAAACCATAATCAACAACATAGCCTCCAAACTCAAGTATGTAGGATATATCTATGCTCCCACCATATGATTTTTTAGTGATACGAGATATACAAGTGGTCTATTGGACAAGGGCCTATTGGACCATTTTGATTTTAACCCATATGATATGATACAAATCAAAAATATCCTAATGGGCCTTTGTCCAATAGCCTACTTGTATATGCCATATACAATATCTCCTAATCATATCACTGCATACACATATCCTACATAATCAAGGGTAGAGACCTCAATGAATTGCCTCCAAGTCTCTCCTCTATCATACTAAATTTATTGAATAGGCTCATGATGATGACCATGTGTGGCTATGGGAACAAATCTTACTCATATCTAACCCCCCTCTACTCTATCTAAAGCCTATCATTAAGAAGGTGCCAATTTGGATTGGTGGCACTCCCACTAGGAGTGATTGCAACCTAGGAGTGCCAACAACCTCAACAATCACTAGAATGCCTCATCGAATATTGTTGCGAGTCAAAAATTGCTAATGTGTCATTTCTAAGCATAAAAGTACCCAAGTGGGAAGCTATATTGACCAAGTCACATATACACTTTATGCATCTCCAACCCCAAAAACCCCATTTGAAAACAAATCATTTTTTATCAATTATTTCAAAATTTCAAAATTTCAAAACAAAATCCCATTATTAGATGTTATAATTTCACACCCTCACCTATTTCCTCCTAAGCTCAAAGCTACTCCATTTGTGTGCCCCTCATACACCCATTACTACACATTATCTCTCTCTTCAATCTTCCCTCACAATGAAATGACAACTTAAAATGAAATTACATTTTTCTTTTCTCCCGTGTTTTATACATGCCTTTTCCATTTTATCTTTTTCACTAAATATAAATTTAAAACCAATTCAAATTTAAATTTTCATCCTCTTCTCCTCATGTGATTGTGGGTTGGTCATATTTTCTCTCTTTTCTAGCTCCTATATCCCCTTTGTTTTTCCTTTATTGTTTGTCTTTCTTATTCCTATATTCTATCTCTTGCTTTTAATTACTTGTTCTTTTTGATTGTTTCTCTTTTCTAAGTACCTTGTCCTTCTTGCTAACTTTTTTTTGTAGATGTTTCCAAATGGGAGCAAGACCATGGCTATCACACTATCTCTATCTATTTATGTTTTGTCTTCACTCTTTCCTCTTAGTGGTCCAAATCTATCTTTTTTGCTCTTATCTCTTTCTCTCCTCTAATTGATCCCTATTTTTATTAGCAATCAATTGGAGAGGAGAGGATACATTCACTAAAAAAATGGCTTCATGGAAACCACAATGGTTCTATCCCACTTTTTCACTAGTTGAATAGTGATGGCTTTATCATAGATTTGGTGGCTCCTTCACAACTAGAGCCTTTGGACCAATGTGTCTCCTTCACAATATCCATATTTTTATCTTGTCTCTTTTAAAACCTCTTCTCTTCATTCCCACTCTTGATGCTCCTCCATGCATTCCACATTCTTTCTCTTACCGAATTTAATAATAAGCAAACGATATTTTTACTATGTGAATTTTATTCTAAATACTTTTTCATAACACTAATTTATTGTGTGCATTTGAAGATACTCGAGCAAAAGACAATTAGAAGACAAATTAGGACCCTTATGTATCCTTTATGTCAAGTATTTTAAATGCAATGCTTATTTACTTTAGCATACTTGATTCACTATCTTCACAAGCCTATTAAAGTTAAGGCAAAGTGTACAAAAACACATACTTTACAACTTTTTATGTGTTTTGCACTCATTTTAGCATGTCACTCCTAGATATGGTTAGGACTCATTTAGTACGTTTATTAGCCTGAAACCCCTTCCAAGTGTGCCAAACTAGTCAACCAAGAACCCACTATGTCGTCAAAACCCTATTCCCCCTTGTTTGTAGTGTTTTACCCTTTAGAAGCAAAAATTCGGATCATTGATACCACCTAAACCCTAATTCTTGTATGAAGTTTCCCTAACAATTATCTCACCTAATAATACTCTATAAAAGTCCCCTTTCACCCTCCTTGCAATAGTTTGGTCCTTACTCTCTTGACACACTTTTAGGTTCCCTTGGCATTCTTGATCCTCATACACACTTTGCACTGAACACATTCCTCCAATGTTGATATCCTTCTATTCTAGCCCCTTGAATACCTTCACCTTAGAACACATTGAGACTCCACCATCCTCACCCTCCTCCCATTACAGTACACACCACTATCACCCTAGCAAGCCTCTACGATTTTCCACCTACACCATTTGCACATTAGCATTACCTCATTTGCACCTTACGGTTCAACACTAGATTTGCTACCATTTCTTGAGGTTGAAACATGCCCAACTAGAGGTCTATTTGAGGCAAGCTCTTAACCCTAACACTTAATTTTTCTTCCCTCAAATTTTGACAAGTTATCTTCTCTAGTATATCTCTAAATATTGCGAGCACCATAAAGAAAAGGTAATTTTGCCATGTCATTCTTGAAAGTTTAAGGCACATGGACAAAGGACAAGATTATCTATAAAAGATCACTAGTGCCCCTACTAGAAACCACTAGCACCCTTGTTAGACACCATCATACATGTTGAACAACAATGCCCAAAGAAGGTCGGGTATACCTTTGTTAGACATAAACATCTCTTGATTTTGTTGAGAATCCAATATTTGTCTAGAAAGTCCTCTAATCAACTTTTCAGCCTTGCATAACCCACTTCTATGCCTCTACCTCTCTATCATTCTATACCTCTACCTCTCTTATCATTTAAATTATTTTTAATTTCATTTTAATTTGTATAAATCTAAATTTACTAACTTCATTGTTTATTTGAAAATTAAATCACCTTAATTAAATGAACACAAAATTGATGCCACAGTATATTATCTTAAACAATTAATTTGTGATAACTTCTTGTTGGTAAATGGACTTGGAGACATTGTCATCGATGTATCAGTTGCCTCTTACTTGCCATGACTGTGGTTTCCAAATCTTTAAAAATTGTTGTCTTAAGCAGGGGTACTGCATATTACACAAATTTTAGAGTTATGTAGAGATATGATACTTTGGGTAGCATTGAATCATTCATAACTTAATAACAGATAAATCATATCCATACTGACCAATCGGCCTCCATAAGTTGACATAAGTATTTGTTTTCATGCACACAAATGCACTTAAAGTTTGAGACCCAGTTTAGGAGTACCCTTAAGAGTTTTGTCAGGTTTCGCAACCAAATCGCATAAGCTCGAAAGGTTCATACTCAAAGAGGCAGTCATACCATTTCAAACGAGATTGCAAATATCAAATAAAGAAACAATATAAGTGGTAGAGGACAAATATTTTTAAAACAACATTCTTTAAATTCCTATTTGCATTGCAACGCATTCATAGAAACAAGAAATTAAATAATCACACTTTAACAGCAACTTGGTAATGCTCAAATAGCCATCATTTTATGCCTAACTCAATTTAGAGAAAATTGAGAAAAGATTTGAGAATATAAAGAATTACATTTTCAATTTTCTTGATGTACTCATCTACATTCCTCAACGCTTATTCTGCTGGGTAGCGAATTCCTCTAGAAAAAATAATTAAATTTGCCTATTTTACGAGGTGAAAATTGGGCTCTAACAATCTACTCTTCAATGGTGAAGAGAACGAACATATTTACAACTGCTGATTCTTGCCCAACACCAATAATGTTTGTCAGTTTCCTTTTAGATACATGTCAAAACCATTGTCATTGTCCGTCTCATCTTAGGTGAGCTTTCACACACTGGGAATGTTTCAATCTAAGGCATTCCCTTCTATATTTCCTTGCCTCAGCCGCAACAATGGCTTTGCTATTTGCCTGAACTACTTGGTTGTCAATATCAATGGACATATTATCAGACAAATCTTCAACATCTTCTGGAGGCATGTTTAAATCTGGAAGTGCAAAAGCATGTGAAGAAGACTTTGTGGGCGCTAATGAATCTTGTCTAAGAGATTTGCCAGTCCAGCTTATGTCATTAAAATGCAAAATCCCTTCAGCACAATACCAATCCATTGCTGCAACCGAAGGCGAATTCTTGACAAGATTATTAGAAGACTCTAATGCATCACGTTCTGTTGACACTTTTAATGATTGTAAGCCTGAAGAAACTGTTGGAGACTGGGCAGGAAGTTGGTGTTGTCCTTTTATGCTCAACTTCAATGCTAACTGCAAAATAAATGAATATTTATTAAAAACTTATTTATTATGAAGCACTTTTTGTATGAATAGAGAAAACAATAAAAAAATTATTAAATAAAATTATATATTCATTGTAAAGAAAGTAAAAATTTCATATACCATTACATCAGATATCAATTTTAGTGATTCTTCGATATAGCAGAATGTTGAAAATATTTTTTATTTTTATTTTCTATAAATTATAACTAGATGAGAAAACTAAGCAACATTTATTACCTCCCGCTTCAATCGTATATTGTCATCCCTCAATGACTTAAAGCTGTTAAATAGCTTCTCCTTTTCCTGATTGAAACAAGAAGAATCATCTGAATAACACTTTCTTCATTATGAAATTTAATGACTTTTGCAATAAAAATTAACTGTCAACAAAAACAAACAATTCCCTCATTGAAAAGAGAAAAATCACCTTAATAACAATTCTTTCATTATGACATTTAATGGCTTTTGCAATAACAATTAACAAGAAACAAACAAACCTTTTCCATCTCTTCCTTTTCTGATGATAGTCCTATAAACAACTCCCTCAGCTCTGCAAGTGTCTGCAAACATGACAGCTCTCTTTAATCAGCCACCTAATGGTTGAATTCAAAAACCAAAAACATACAGAGATGAACTCATGAATACCTTTTTCTTAGGGCCTTTTCCATTGGAAGGGTTGTGGACTCCTAATTTTCTTTCCACCTGTACCAAAATGTAAATGTGATTATTTTATTGAACCAGATAGAAACTTTATAAATTGAATTTTTAGACTCAACCCTTCAAATAGAATTTTACAACGTTTCCTTATTTCGAACTTTCAATAAAAATATTAAATTATCTACAGATGAAAAAAAAAATTTAAATGAATTGAATTTGGATTTGGATGGCAGCTAATCTGATTTTTGATTGATAAATACTCCATCTAAAAAGCCTACAAAACTAAAATCACATTTAAGTACTGAATATTCCATGTAAAATGTATTGCGTGAAAAATCTTCGCTTAAAATCACAGGTTGTCATTTTAATATGTGATATACCAGATAAGATTACATGTAGTCTCTGAGATGTAAGAAGAATGCAACACCATGCAGTGAACATTAAGTACTTTCTTTCTTGCATTAACATTCGTTGACAGAAAGTAGTTTGAGCAGACAGAAATTTGTAGTGAAATGGGCACTGAAGTCTACCTTTGGTTTGTCTTATATTTTATTATTATATAATATATATTGCAAATCCAGAGTAGTTAGCAGGAAATTATTTAGGAGGAACATTTTTGAAGAACAATGTGAAGTGAAAAATATAATTCCAAAGTGGTACTGAAAGTGTGCAAACTAATGATGGCATAAAATTGGGGAATTGTCTATGTAGCATACAATCTGGCCATTTGACCAGATTTATTAATTAATTAAAAAAAATAACTTAATATATTTATTATGTTATCTTTATTTTTAATTAATTAATAAATCTGGTCAAATGGCCAGATTGTATGCTGCATAGACATTGCCTAAAATTGGACAATGTCTATACCATTGGTATGTTACCTCCTTTATAATTCCCATCTGCAACACCCTGGCACCCACAGGTGCTATTTGCTAATTAATATGATATCACCAACATCTAGAAAATGTAGTACAACGACGAAATGCACTCTTAGAAAGAATCTAAATGTTGCATTCTTTAAAAAGAGCAAAATCAAATTCACTTCATCTCAAGATAAAAACCAATGAGGTCTACTGACAAGATTTCATCAAGAAAGACAGTATAAATCATTTCATGGACCTCACAATGGGAACTGTGGATCTTAAGATATGGCAGCCAGATTACCAACTGTTCTTCCTGATTTTCAATCCTCATGTATTTCTAATTCAACATCTTGCAAATGCAGCACCAAAAGGAAACCCTCAAGTCTTGAAGCAGACTATATGTCCCACTTCTCAGAAAAAGTAAAACCAAATTTCCTGTCTCGGCTGTGTCATTAAAAAGCACCAACAATGATGGTTGAAAGTCATACCGTGGACTTAAGGATGAAAACTGGCTGGTTCAATGGCCAGCCTGAGAAAAGCTTTAAAAACCAGCATGCTCTGTTTTTAACCTAAACAAAACTGTTGGCTGTTCAACAATATGTATATGCACACTTGCAGCAGAGTTAGCATGACTGTCGGCAGGAAAAATGTAGGTCACGGGACTGAGTTGCAGGATTTTTTTCAAATCTGAGGGTGCCTGTGACTATCTAGTAAATACACACCATTCTGATTTTCTAGTTGTCCATTCAAAGTTGCCCTCCAAATACTCTAGCACAGGCACGGTCTATTTACTATTTAGTCAGAATCTAACAAACTTTTTGTGACTGTTGTCCATTCAAAGTTGCCCTTCAAATATTAAGACACTCATGTTTTTAAAAAAAAATAATATAACTCCCCTTTCATGTGAAAGAATCTCCCTAAATTTTGAGTGCATTTTAGGGCAAAAATGCCTAAATACCATCAATTTTGTAACTGAAAATTTTTAGACGAAAATCTAGAGAAACCATATTGAAATAGATGGTAAATATTTTTAAAATTGTTTGAATTTTAACAAAGATGTCAAGCAACCTACCACAGAAATAAAGACCCCTACGTTGGTACCTTATAGGGCAGGATTCATTTATTTCTGTAGCTGCATTTCTTCCTACTCCCTGGGACTGTTTTCAGAGTAAAAGGCGGAGTCCAAGCCACTTCCATGGGCCTGCATCCTAAAAATCAGTGGATGCTGAGAGCACCAGGCAGATTTAACTTTGAAACAATCTTTCCGTTCTATTGTCCCACAGATATTAAAAAAATTAAAAAAATTTAGAAAGTCAAAGAAGATCGAGCCCTCGGAAGAAAGAGATGTTAAAAGTCTTCTATAATTTCAAAGTTCGATCCTCTATACTTAGAAAAGTTAAAATAAAAAATATTACATTAATCGAGACCTGTCATCTGGCGGAAATACATCCCAACATATTTCAGCGGGAACCAAAAACGGCCGCCCCAGGTTTTGGGCGAGTACCTCAAATCACCTATTTATAGTACACACCATAATTAATTCGTGTGGGTTAACTCTCGGCTCTCTCCTTAACAGCAAACAGAGGTTGCTTGATGCTGGTTTAGGCATATTGCCACGTGTCAATACCGCGAAAAGAAAAAAAATTATTTATCAAGCAGATGCCACGTAAGAAGGCCACGTGGCAACTACCCAATAAGATTAGCTTGGGTGCTACAGGCATTTGTGGGTCCCATTTAAATTAAAATAGTAGTAATAGTTCCCTGCGTGTAGGTAACACTTCGCTGTTACTAAAGCCTTGGGGCGAAAGCAATTTAGCTGCAATGGTTGGTCAAAGAGATTCCTGCATGCACACACACAAAGGGCGGGCCCACAATAAACAGGTAATAAAGCATGGGACCCACAGTCACTGTGCGTGGCCAGCGAACATCAAAGGCGTACGTTTATTCCTGCGACTGTGGATCCAGGCCGACCCGTCGATCCAAGTGCGTTATGTCGGCCGCACAGACAATGGAAGCGAACGCGATAAACCGGCCGATTCTCTGCAATACCGTTGTGCGGCTCAACACCACAGCGTATGGAAAGCAGCAGGCAGTAGAATAAAAGGTGGTCAGGAGTTCGACCCCCGCGGAAGGCAAGTAAATGAAACCAGATCTCAGGATCTGTGCACCACAGGGCCGCTCGGACAACAAAACCCGTTCCCGCAATCACGGTCAAGTCCCACGCCCCCCAAACAAAAGGGCAGTCAACCGCCAAACAGAAGCAAAACAGAAAGCGTCGTTGGCGAGCAAGCAAACAAAACGAAAAAAGCAAATAGCCCCAAAACAGTAAAAAGAACCATGTACAAAAGAAACTGCAGCGCCACCAACCTTGAATTTGAGCTTGGGCCCCGGCGGGAGGTCGCATGTACGCGGACCAGCTGCGCTGTCGCTACTGGTCGACGCAGGGGCGGAGGTGAAAACGCAGGGCCTCTCGTTGCCGCTCCACAGCGGCGTGGTGGGGCTGCCCTGTGCCGGCTTTACACCAGTCGCCACCCTCACTGCGGCCGGCGGCGCGGCCGCATGTTCATCTTCGTAGTTGCAGGAAGAATACGGAGCTCTGGAGCGTCGCTGCTTGCGTCCCCACGACACAAAATGGGGGCCGCGCACCCGCCCCAATTCCAGCAGCGCCTGCAGAGCCACCAGCTCCTCAGGGTCGAAATCCTGCTCAGCAGCGCCACGCTTCTCCATGAGATCCATCGCAGAATACAGCAGGTGCGGTGATTAACAACAATCACCATCCGTTTTATCTTTCCTTGTATATCATTCTGTCCTTTTTTTCTCCTCCGCTGCTTTTATAGTCCGTCGCCAACATAAGCCCGAGCTTCGGTGACCACGTGTCGCGACGGCAGCAGCTCACTCGAATTTAGGGCTAGCCGAGACAAACATGGCGAGCATGTCCATGTCCATGTCCATTGCCACTCTCCACGCTCTTTATATCCTTTTTATGCCACGTCATTTTTCGGTTCTTTCACCTGCATGCTGATTGATGGGCCCGCATCTGATCTTATTTCGCGGTGCTATCCGTGCTTCAATTTGTACACTCTTGACACGCTGATTCTTTTCTGCTTACGTGGACCAATATTTCAAATGAATGTCCTAAGTGCATTGGTCCTATGTGGCACCCGCCCTTCATGTACACACAGCACAATTTAAGCTACCGTACTAAAAATAGTAAAGCGAGTTTACTATGGGTCAAACTAACAGTGACAGCTTGGTAATCTTTTCGTTGCCACCTGGTCTTCTTTTAAAATCAAACAGATAAATATGGAAACTACGATAATAATTTTTGAAACAGAACTGTAGAATCATTTTTTTATTAATTTAAAATTCATCTTAAGTTTTTCATTTGGTTTGAGTTATCTGTGAGATTCCAGTTGTAAGTGTTATAGCGTATTGATTGATTGATTTTAATAAACGAGACCAGTCAATCGATGGAACTCACAGAAAGAAATAAAAAATCACTTCAGTCAAAACAACAAAAAAAAAGACAACAGCAGACCTCAGCAAATTACTTTCTCTTGTTTTTCAACTCTTTGCTGATTTTGTTTTTTCTGCTGTGAATTTTGATCAGGTAACTTCTTGTTTTATCTATCTTTTCCTCTTCAATCAAGGCCCCTAAAGATTTGACTTTTAATAAATCTGAGTAATAGTATCGGATGTCCTCGTAAGCCTTACACTCCATAATGCAATCTCACTCTGTCTTCACTAAAATTAGATGCATGTCCATGTTCATTTTTTTTAATGTTTAAATTTTAAAATTTCCAAAAAAATTATATAACAATGGTATTATGTTTCTAGATTCTTTAGTTAGGGTTTTATGTTGATGTCAGATTTTTTTTGCAGTTTGATTCGAGAGCATGAATCTAAGTTGATATTTCTTTGGTTAAAAGCTACACATTTTCCTACAAAGTTGTTTATGGTACAATCATTCTTTGTAATCTAAGTAGTCTTCTCCTAACTAGAACTTCATAAAAATCAAATCTTTTTTTAAAAACAAATAAGCTAAAATTTTATAAACAATTTTAACAAAAATACATCATTGCTTGAAGGTTTCTGGATTTGATTGTGTAATTTTCTGAAATCACAAGAAATGGCAGTGAGACTAGAAAATTGCATCAATATTTGGGACCACACTTTAATCTATCATTATGATAAATAAGGGTAAGGTCCCATGGAGGGGGGCTTCCTTGAAAATCTCGGCATACTTGCTTAATTTTTTTAGGAATATTTTAAAGTTCTTGGTCCCATGGATTTAATCTTACAATTTTTCTTAAAATTTAAGGAATGAACTGTAGTGTTTTGATAAAAAATAATAAATAAGTCAAAGCTCTCTCATTTTTATTTTCTAATAGGAATTTAAAATTTAAGATGAGAGACAAGTGGCATAAAAAACTCCTAAGTTGTAGGGGCAATTTCTAGCCCCACCCCAATTTCACCAGCTGAAAGATTCATTTTTAAAAATAGGAGCTCCTATTTTTCTGGAAAAGATTTTAATTAATCTAGTAGCACAATTTTATTTTTTCTCATGAGACCTCCTGCCCAAGCCCCCCCCACCATGGGACCATACATAAGAGAGCTCAAGGATAAGAATACATCCTCCATCACAGAGTGTGATCCGAAACATTGATGCAAAAGATATTCACACAATCAAATCCAGAAACCTTTATGAATTGTGGAAAGCTATTATTTTCAAAAATACATCAATTTTTAAATTTTTGATATTAATTTAAATCAATACTCTTAATATCAACAATTATAATTATTTTATATAAAATATACTTTTCTTTTTATTCTATTAATATGTTATAACTATTAATAAACAATAATATAAATTTTGAAATTAAAATTCTATTAAAAATATTTATGAATTTTTAATTTAGATCAAGAACTCTAAAATTTAATGTCCTATCATTGTGAAGAAGTAGGAAGCTTCCTGGATAGGATTGTGTTGGTAGAAATGCTTTTATTTAAAAAACCACAAAAGCTGTTAAGAGCTCGTTTTCAAAAACATAAACAACGCGTAATTTGTAGGCCCCCACTGTGGTTGACTTTTTTACTTGTTCTAAATAAGGGTATGTGACAGGATATGATAATTCCGCTCCCTTTTTGAAAAGTAACCGGGTGCTTGTTAGGTGGAAAAGGGTTTTGGGGGTGAAGTTATAATTATATATAACATTAGTGATGTTATTTGATCAATTATTTTTTTGAGTAAAATATAAATTAAAGTAAAAATAAAATACAATCAAATCAAAAGTTATATATTAAATTTAAAAAATTATATATGTATGTATTGGAATTGGAAAAATAAAGAATTAAAAGAATTTGAAAACATAAATAAAGAAATCAAATTAAATTTCTAATTTATCAATTTTAGTGCAAAGTTCAAAATAAATGATATGATGTTGCTTTTCCTTTAGATGTGGATGTTATATCTCTCAATAACATTGATTTGATTGATGATTGATTGATGATACATTTGGACAGAGTTGATTTGCATAAGATGTGAGATCCCCAAATGATGAAGGAATGATCTTATTTATATATTTTATGAGGAAAAATCAAACAAAAGATAAGGATAAGATCGAGGACTTCAGTTAAGTTAACTGGACTAACTAGGGAATCAACTCAATTGATAAATGAAAATTTGTCATTTTGATTCATAAAGGGATAATAATGAATTATTTGAGTTAAAATGATGGATAATTTTGCACATGAAGTTTCCAATTTCATGCTTAGATAATTAATGAAAACTGAAGATGTTTTCTAAAATGGAGAAGAGTACACTTGTGAAAGAAGATTGAGTTTCTAATATGAAGACTAGTTAACTAATGATGGAAGAAAGGAAGAAAGAGTTGACTGATAATTTGGAAATGAAAGATATTTGAAAAAAAAAGAAATTAGATCACATTTATGGATAAATGAAGATTATTAATTAATAAATGATTTCTGATGTGGTAAATGGATAATAAGATCTCATTTGATTAATTATTATTTAATAAATAATAATATGTGATGTGATAAATGAAAATTATTAAATGATAATATGTGGTAAATGTTACTAAATTAATGATGACTAATGAAAATTAATGTGATTAATGATATTTGCATTATATGACGATGATTGGGGCTATGTGGAATAATTTAGGTGTCTACAATATATAAAAATAAATAATAAAGATAAAATAAAATATTTGTTAATTAAAATTTAAAATTTATGTGTATTTATATGCAATAAATAAAATAATTTTCAAGTAAGATAAAATAATTTTTAAGTCCCTCATTCATGGGAGTAATAGAGTCCATCCCTCAAAATTGTCCCTCATTTATGAGAGTGATAGGGTGCATTCCTCAAAACTCAAGTCCAAAGAAATCAAATGGATGACCCCTCTAGTGGGATGAAACGAGCTAAACTTCGATGGGGCCTCTAGAGGCAATTAGAGAATTTATGGGTCTATTTGTATTGTGAGAGACCATGGAGTTCGTGTAACTAGTGTAGCTTTGAAGGGTCTAGGATAAGGAACAAATAACAAAGTAGAAGTCATGATGCTCCTTTTTGGCCTACAAACTTGTTCACACTTGGGCATAAAGAAGATGTAGATAGAAGGTGAATCTTATATTGTTATAAATGCAATGGAAAAAAGGAGATGAGAATCTCATAGTGAAATAAATGCAACAACACGCATGAACACCAGGGTTTTACGTGGAAAACCCAAAAAGGGAAAAACCACGGTGAGGGTTAACTCAAAATATATTATATTTGGATACAAGATATTATAGGGCTCATTGCTAGGAATCACTATCCTTGAAATGCTCACATATTGAATACAAAAGATGGCTAATCTCCAAGATACAATGATTGTGGCTCACTGCCAAAAATATGAACTGATAGAATACACCTTCAATGTGCAGGGTTCAATTCCAATGAAGCTTTGAATATGAAGTACTACCTCTCATAGCAGTTGCTCAACAAATCAATTTTGATCCTCAACTAATAAATCATTTAGGCTCAGATCTTTACATACCCCTTAATCCTCTTCGCACTTTACTACTCCACAACACCTTTTTCTCTCTCAATCTTTCTCTCTTCAAAGAATCTTATATATATATATGCAAGTATATCTTATTCATCAATTAGGTCGGCCTAATTAGATGAAATAAAAATAATCAAAACACTCTTGTCGGCACCATATATGATTTAAAACTTTTTGTTCATGTAGTGCATTATATCAAGTCGGTTAACATCCATAAAGTGTAACTAGTCTCCTTAGTGTATTGCATATGTTAGGTCGGCCAAGACTAGAACTTAATCCATAGAAATTCCAAACCAACATGCAATCCTCAAAGCAAACACCTTTTGAATATGAGATCACATCATACTACCATCATAGAGACTACCATTAGAACCACATCATTAGAATGTTCTCCTTAAGAAAATGCAGAGTCTCCCACACTAATATGTTAAGCAAAGAACAACAGTAAAATATAGAGTTGAACTCTACCAGTGATAACTTCCTACTCACAACCCAAAACTTCTCAAGATCCATAATATAGCTGTCTCAATAAGACATGATAACATGGTTAAAATATTAGTCATATCTTTTCTTGCGATGAATTTTGGACTCAAAAACCAATGCACTGGTTCATCACAAAAGAACACTACCAGTAGAGAGTAGCTTCCAGTAAACTAAGTAAACTTCTTGTATAGTTTTCACCATGTTGACATCAATGACACCATAGGAACAACCAACACAAACCATCTAGACTTCATGCTAATGTTGCAAGGCTCCATAATTCCAACAATCTCCCCCTTTGGCATTTATGACCACATGCATGTCAAAAACATTTTTCAATATAAGGCAACTGAATACTCCCCCTATCAAAACTGTTCTTCTCAAAAAAAAAAATTCCTCTGCCTATCTCTATCTCTCCCCCTTTGACATCAATGGCAAAAGATGGGGTCCAGTATGTGTGTGTGTGTGCACGTGCATCGAGACTTAACCATATATGAACACAAATAGTTGAATCAATCTGAAGAAGACAAACCGTTGAGATTCTCCAGGGTGCCCTTCCATGAGGCTTTTCCTTCTTCCCATGTACCTTTTGCACTTACAAGAGTCTTGTGTAATAGTTCAAGCTTAGTTAAGAACTCTATACCATCTGCTAAAGTATTGGGACTAAGATTAATCTCTGATAAATTACCAATACTGTTAAGAGTACTAGATATAGAAATGTGCCTGAGTTTAACCATGTCTCTAAGTGCCACAAATTTCTTAATAACTTTTGTTCTTTGGTCCTATAGGGAAAATAATTTGTCTTGAAGTTGCACAATGTAGGACCATCTCTGGTTATCTCTATCTTCTGCCATTATGTATGTATCTTCTTGAGTGCTCATCCAGGTTTCACTCTTCCTTATCTCATCTCTTATGTTCAGTGTACCGCCAAACCAATTTAGGCAAAAAGAAAGTAGTTCCTAAGCCTCTTCCTCACAAACTTGTACATTCTCCAATTCCTTCATCACTTGACTATGTGCATTTGCACATTTCTTCTTGATATCTTCTAGATTCTCTTCAGCAGACTTGATTCCAGCATGCACTTCTAGTCTAAAGATATAGACCTTCAAAGAATTAATCATTTTTCTAAGATTTTCCACAATTGAAATAGATGAATCAAAATTAGCATTGGGAATAACCTTATGCAATTCTTTTAAAGCTCCTTGAATGTTTATTCTTTCATGCTCATGTTGAGTTCTCTCTAACTCACTTCCTGCTGTGATTTCTTGTTTGACAACACTCTTTTTCTTCTTCCCTATTCTAGTTGCACTACCGAAGGTACCTTCTACCTTCTATAAGTAAAGACTTGATTAATTCTAACCTAAAACACCACTATATATTTTTTTGTGTTTAAGTATTCATTCACAAGTATACTCAGGAACTTCTATCCATATGGGATAGGTATATCATCAATTCATATGGAACCATAATTCACTTTGAATCTATTCATATGGAATAAGAATACATCTATTCATATGGAATAAGAATACATCTATTCATATAATTGGAATAGGCATCCACCTTTAAATGAGGCAGGCATCTATCATACAATAGGTATGTGCTCTAGTTAGAGTCTTGGACTCATCGGGATTATATGGATCCTGAGTCGCTTCCCTGATGACCACACTTTCTACTAAAAGTGTACCAAGGTCTCCATCCTTAGGGGTATGTAAATTATAATTCTAAGCTTGAAACTCACCTCAGAATTTGGCCTAAGGCCTCGAGGACTCAAGCAATCCATACGAGATTATTTCGAGTATATTTGTATATATTTATTTCCTTGGAATGTTTGGGTGATCTCTCTTGCCCTAAACCTTGTTCCCGAACACTTGAGTACTAGGAGCATCCTTAGTTTCCCAAATTGCCTGCATACCCTACTTCCAAATGGGATCAAGGCGTAAAATGTGTAATTATGTTTTCTAGACTATGTTTTATGTGAACTATTATAAAAAGGTGGGTATGCAACCCTTTCTAGGGTTCTCGTTCCCACAGACAGTTCCTTTGTGGTTTCCACCTGCGAAGGGAAGCAAAAATAACAAATGGTTGATTTAACCATTATTTGTTTACCTAAAAACATTCATCTAACCTATTTCCTATTAATATTTGTCACCCTTGATCCGTTTGAACAATATATCTTCAAGTTTGAATTACATTGCACCATAGAAAATTCCTACTTTGGGTTTTTCTAGGTTGTCACTAGCGGATTTGATTCATTTCATTATTATCTTATTAGGTTATTGTTCCAAAGGGGATTTCCATCCCTTTGGATTTAATCAACTGATGTTCCTTATTTCTCCTCAGTGATTTTTAGGAATGATGCCACATATGCCGTTATTGCAGCTGTGTTAGGCTAGAGATTATGTAGCTCAAGCACGACTACTTTACTCGTAAACATAAGCCAAATACACCATTAATACTGAATGCTACTGGTTTTTTTTTCCTTTGTTTAGTTTTCAAATCTGTATCTAACATACTTAAATCTTAATAAGGAAAAAAATCATAATACATGGTAACTTTAACAAAATTCATTAGAAAATAAACCCATGAGGGTTAAATAAATCAACGAGCATTGGTCAAGAATGTATAATAAGTTCTAATCTTAATAATCTAAGTACCATAGACATTAAAGGAATTATTTAACCATTTATTTAGTAGCTAAACCATATCCACTCATAAAAGAAATCCCATGCAACATAATTAAGTACTTAAATTAAATACATGCATTATTTTGGAAAAAATTCATAACATATATTGTTCCCTACTTCCTTTATCAGATTAATACAAAGGGATCCCTTTAACCTAGAGCATACTATTGTAACTATGAACTATGCATATACATTTTATTATTTTTGTATTAGTAATATTCTATAATACATATGTTATAGCATATGTATTTTACTATTATAATACATATTGTAGCTTTTTATTCTAATGTAGTATATGCATTATAAGTATTATAATAATACTATACTATATTATATTTTATATTTTGCTATATTTTATTTTTTATTATGTAAATTATTAATTCATATGTATTAATAATACATTTACATTATTAATTCATTTGAATTAATAATACATTTACATTTACATCACTAATGTATTAATAGTATATTATGATTTTATTAAGTAATTTTTTAGTATATCCATTATTTATATTATAATTATATATATATATTTTATTTATTTATTTATTTTTCTTTTAGCATTTTTATTTTTGCACTTTTATTTTATTCTTGCTCTTTTGCAAAGTATTTTATTATTTTTTTAGTTTAGTTTTTCTAATATATTTATATATGAACTATTGTCTCCTTTTTTTTCTTCCCCCTTTTTTAATTTTTTTTTCTCCCTCTCCCTCACCACCCACCTTTTTAATGCCTTATCTATAATCCAATCTCACTCTTTCCTCTTCCTATGATGGATCATCGAGTGTGATCCGAAATGTCGATTGAAACTCATACACAGTTTAATCCAGAAGCTCACTTTAATTACTTTACAACAATTATTTGAAAAGACACTAAACAAGCAAGACACACAATAAATAAAATAGTCTATAAAATTATCTTCTTGTTGTGTTTCATTTTGTTAGTGATTTGTGGGTCTCATAGGTTGTTTGGCCTCATGGACATTATTAAAAGTCTTCATTCATTCAACGTGTTACTTCTCTCACAATATTTATATGTCAGCATATTTCGCGTATATATTATTCATGCTTTCCTTCCACGTGTTCTACGTATATAACATTCATGAGAGATCCTTCCAACATAATTCTATGCATTTCCCTCTTTCCCATATAAAATCATTTTGATGCACTTTTAATTTTATACTTTGTATATAATTATTTAATTTTACTTGCTTTCAATTTTATGAACTCTAGTATATTCTATATTGTTTTTATTAGAGAATAACATGTTTAGATAATGTCTAAACACCCTCTATCTAGGAATCTCTAGTAGTGAGAAGAGAATTGCATGGGTGGATAATTTCTAAACAACTTTTACCTAGATTTTTCTAGTAATGAGAAATGATTAACAATTATTTTTTAAATGGTGAATAGTTTAAATAAGGGACTTTATTTTTTATAAATATGACATATTTAATGTAGTATTATTTAAATTATCTAATTGTCTAAGGTTTATAATGCACATTACAATCTAAATTATATTCATCATTAATATTACATTTTTATTTATTTTAGAGGTCATATTTTTATTTTAATAAATTTTTATTTATTTTTGATATTATTTTCATTTTAAAATCAACATTTTTAAAGACTTGTAACTTATAAATTTTATATAATTAGGTTTTCAGACCTTGTGTCGTGGTCCCTTTGTATTGGCTAAGTTGTAGACAAGCCTCATAGTCCTTGGTAGCAACAAGACCATTGAACATGATTGTTTCTCTTCTTTATTATCATGGCCTCTACAACCTAAAGCATATAGGGCCTCAAATTTAATGATTATGAAAAATACAATTAGTGTAGAGTTCATGTACTAATATTATTTTTAAATTTTACATACAAATTTGAGATCTTATTTGTAATCTTTGATATGTGTTCACTTTATATAATGCTTGTGATGAATCTTCTATTTGATAAAACCTACCTAAGAAAACTATAATCTTAAACTCTTTGTTCTTGTTATGTGCAAATAAAAATTAGGAGCATTTAAAGCTCTTGTAACAAATGCAACTTAGATTCTATTGATAAATGAAAAGTCTAGACTTTCGCTTGACCCTTGTGAGCTTGTAAATATTATGAATCAATGCTAGTGAAACTTGTATAAAAAATAGAAAATTTACATAATTTAAATTTGTGAAGAAATTAAAAATTCATTTACCACCATTACTTTCTATTAAATAGATGAAAAAATAGAATATAATTCATTAAAAAATTAATTATTTTTTATTTAAAATATCATCACAAATTCATCAAAATTTAATAAATGATTTTTTTTTAAAATCTTAAAATTCTCATTGATATGTCCCCACACACAATACAATAGCTATTCCTTCATTAAGTTTCATGCATATTATATCTTATATAGAAAGACTTATAAAGGCATGCCACAAAGACTAGTCTATGTGTTTTCATTTTGTGTTTCTTGATTTGTTAAAGGAATTTATAAATATCATACTAACTTAAATGAAGAGCACAATCATAACGATCCATTACCTTGGTTGTAAGAAATGTAATGAGAATTTATCTTTGGTAAAAAAATTAGAAAAAAACATGATGTACATATATATATTTTAAATGTAACACGTTTGGATAGGTGAAATAATATTTGAAGCTTTAGTTAAATGTTTGGAGGGGTGTAGGTTGTAGTGTTAAGTATGTTAATATTTGTTAGGATTTTTTAAAGAACATTTTTTTAATATCATTTAATTTTGAGTTGTTGTACTTGTTTAAGGAATGGTTAATTTTGTTAGAAGATGATTTTAAAGAGTATCATGTTTTAAGTTCAATTTATATGGATTTCTTCAAATTCGAGTTATATTTGAAGATTTTAAATATCTAACAAGTATGTGGCTTTTTGAAATTTATTATTAAATTTATTCAAATCTTAACATAATTCTTTCTTATTATTGGTAACAAGCATAAATATAATCTTGAAATCTTAGTACCAAGACTTAACTAATTATAAATCTATGCATTATGAATTGTTGGAAGTTTCAAGTTGGAAAAGGAAGCATCATTATTATTTATATTGTTGAAATTTTTTAAAAGCCTTGTTTTATAATACCATGTAAGTGTAATGACATTGAAATATTTTTAGAAAATTTGCTTATATTTGGAATGCCAAATTTGAACATTGGGTATAATCGCTTTATCTAGATTAATGGTATTATCACATATCTATGACACAATTAATGGTTTGAGTTGAGTTGCATATACTAGATTATTTATAAAAAATAGTACATACTCATGTCAATAGTTTGATTGCATACAATATTTATATAATATTTTTCAAATAACCAAAAACTAATTTGGATTTAATTTAATTTTTGTTAAAGTGAAATTGTAGTAAGAAGTTTATTGTGTAAAATCATGAATAAATGTTTTCATCTCAAAATTCAACCTTCTCACTTTAATAATGGCAAGGAAGTAGTTAGAAAAGAGAAAAGAGGAAAAAATCAAAATAGATGACCCTTCCAAAAGGAAAAATGAAAATTAATTTCAATGGGGCCTCAAGAAGAAATCTCGGGGCTTCAAGTGTAGGTTGCATCATCAAAAGTGAGGTTGGAATCTTCATTTAGACTTTATTCAAGAAGAGAAAAAGGCAAAATTCTTCTATGAAGACCTAAAAATTTGTATAAAAAAGCATTATAGTGATGGATATTGAGAGTCATTCATTGATCTACATAAACATTGTTAAAAAGAAAAATATCAAGAATTAGAAGTTGTAGAAATGAGTTGATTTGATTTGGAGAGGTATCCTGTTAATTTTATATTGTAGCTCGGACAGTTGTTTTTCCAATTCCAAGAATTAGTATTTAATTCTTGAGACTTCTAGATAGAAGTTAGTTAGGTCCAAATATTTAATTATTTAATTAAATAATTGATTCCTCTAGAGACTTCTAGAAACCAGTTAGTTAGGGTTTGTTAGAGTCTAATTAATCTTAGCCATTGATTGAGATTAAATCTTGGCCATTGGTTTTCCAATGAGAATAGTTTAAAAGGGGGTCATTGGGCATTTGGAGAACACATACTGATAGACACAAGTTGGAGAAATATTTGCAGTGATAGCAAATAGTCTTGCAGTGATAGCAAGGGCGCAGTGATAGCGTTGGAGGCAGCAGCAGTGGAATTTCAGCAGGAGAAATTAAGAGAAGAATATCCGGTGAAGAATATTGTCGGAGCTTTGTCAGTAAGAGGCAAGCAGTTTCTTTTGTATCTCTTGATTTGCTGAAGATTAATATAATTCCTCATTTGCAGTACTAGTTTTCCCTCCGGGGTTTTTCCAGGGACAATTTGTCCAAAATATTGTGTTTATTAGTTTGCATGTTTTCTTCTCTATTCCTGTGAGTTTTATTTGTGAAGTTGTAGTTGTATTATTTTTCAGTATTTGCTGTGAATTAATTTTCGGCAGTCAAATAATCTTTATAGATAGGAGATTTATAATCAGTAACTGCAATAGATTTTTCACATATCCAACATGAATAAGGGTTGGGAGGGACATTAACCACATTTTGGAGGCAATGGACTTTGCTCTAGAATGTTCCCATTTTTGCAGAATTAAAGATCCCTCTATGTATGGTGGATAGAGGGTGGCCTGATCGAACCATCGTTCTCATATTGCTTCAATTCGTGGCAATGTTTGTCAAGCCAAGAAAATGCACATTTGACTATATTTATTAATAAATATGATCAAATATATAATCTGATGACTGCATAGACAATATGTTAATTCATGGGTCCCATGTCGAGTTCGCATCTATTTATGGCATCCTCTATTTATATAGGATTTTTTTTTTGGCACTTTATAGAGGTGGTGCTATAGTTTTGAAAGTGAATGGAAGTGCATCCCCAAGGAATCGATGGTGCAAATGAGCAAAATATTCAAAATAATAGGGGCAATCAAATCAACCCAAAGTAGCATTTAAAAAATTATATATGTAATTTAATTATGAACTCTTTTAAAATGTTTTTGATAAGATAAGCAACATTTACAGGGTGTTGTACCCTTTATACAGAGAGCCCAAAGGGCCAAAAAAGAGCTAGTTCAAAACATGAATGAATTAGGAGAGGACAAACCAAACACAAAAATAGTTGACTAATACAAAATTCCATAATCCTTAACCCTAAGTGGACTAAACTGACACACTTAACCCTAAGTCGCGAAGAAGAGACAGATCGAGGGAGTTCCTTCTTCTTCCTCAGAACCAAAGACCAGGAAGACTCAATAGCCAAGTCCATCGAGCAAGGTGAGAGAAGCGGATCCTCAGAAGCCATCAATGGCAAAGAGCCATCACACAACGAGGGAGATGGTTGCGCAGGGGAGGAGACAAGAATTGTCAAAGGACCAACATAAGAATTTAACGAAGTTCGAGAAGGCACAATATTAACAACGTCAACAGATTGAGCCAAATGTGGTTCCATGGTAGGGAGATCCGGAAGAGGAGCATAAACATGTTCTTGAGCAGGAACAATAGGGTCAACCTCCACTGAAGAAACTCTGAAAGAAGAACCCACAGTGAGGTGGTCCAAGAGAGCATCCTTTCACCAAGTCACAGTGCCCTTGCGGCGGGCATGAGGACAAGCAGAGGCCAAATGACCCACAAAAAAGAATCTCCTACATTGAAAGGGGAAGCCCTCATAGTCCAAGAGTTGCTTCCAAGGTCTATCCTCCACCAGCAAGACAACATCACCTTGGAGAGGTTTGGAGATGTCCAGATCAACTAACAACTGAGCTACCATAGTATGCCCAAGCTCCCTAGTTGTAGAGTCCACAATTAAGAAGCGTTCAATGGTGTTGCCAATGGCTTCATAACATGATTCCTACCAAAATTGGGGAGGAAGATTTGGCAGACAAACCCAAATAGGTCTGGTATTCAACAGACCCATAAGGGGGTTGAAAGAATGAGACCAAGTCTTGATGGACAAAGAATGAATACCCCACATCCACCCCTTGTCCAACACACTGTTTCACTTCTTAGGGGAGGAAAAGGTAGCAATAAAGAAATCCCTAGTGCTAGGGTAGAGCTCGATCTCCCCAACAACCAATGGCTTCTAGGAGATCGACACCCAATCGTGGAGATCTGGGAGGGAGGGACACATGCCATTAAACCTACAGACCATGCCTTGTTTCAAATAATATTCCTCATTTTCAATGACCTCTGAACCACAAACCACCACAGGGGAGTCCCGGGCACAAGGCAAAGACCGACGAGCCTAAGCAAGAGGTCAAGCACCCACCTTAGTAGCTTTAGAGAAGGACTTAACCCTTCCCGAAGAACCCCCAACAACAGGTGGGACATCCATCTGAGAAGCAACACCAGGAACAGAGCCCTCAACCCCACCATCATGCCCAACCAGGAGCCCACATGTCACAATAGTCTTAGACCCAATCGCAGTCACGACCTCCAGAGACATGAAAACTACATGCAAAGGCCCAAAATGATCCTTCCCGCGTGCACAGGTCACCAGGGCCCTGTCAGGAGGTACGTTGGAGCCCCCAATGGGAGGCCCCCCGCAAATCAGACCAGCATGCGAAACCAGATCTGTGCCCAAACCATGCTCTCCATCACCAGTTGCAGGGGAAGGGAGTCATTGGAGTCGTTTGAAGCCGTCGCTTGTAGCCGTTGCGAACATTGCCAGTGAAGTTGGATTGTTATTAAATTCTTTCTAAGTTTCCACTCTTTTAAAATGTTATGATAACATCCCTGTTTATCTTATTGGATGTTATTGTGTAATAAATAAAAAATAAAAATATTATGATAATTATGTTTATTTAAGATGATGTATTTAAATAACAAATGTGTTTAATAATATAAGTTATATAAGATTATACAAAATGTATGAACTTAAATTTTTGATATAAAATATGAATTCAATATTATTAATATTAAATAATATGTCTTAAAATTATAAAGTTAATGTACAATATAAAGATAATATAAAATATTTAATATAAAGATAATATAAAATATTTAAAAATAGATTAAATGCTTCATTTTTTTATAAATTTTTATTCATTATTAAAAAAAAATATATTGATTATAAATTTAATTTGCAAAGATGTTTGTAAATTTATTTTCAATAATTGTAATTATAATAAAAACTTTTTAAATAAAAAAATATAATATAATATTTTTTTTTTTATCGGTAATAAGAGTTTTTTATTTTATTATTGAGAATTGAAAAAAGGTTACATCAAATATCCTGGCTTTAGTCAGCCAAAATTTCAAAATAGAAGAATCCCACCCCAGTACAACAGTCACCATAGATTTACACAATCAACCCCAAGACCACAAAAGGACCTATTAGTAGGCTTTAGCTTGGTATTTTTTTGGTCTGCAACCAAAGGACCATAGCAAAACTTCTCTTCTTGAAATTCTTATCTTTCCTCCCCTTCATGACTTGCCAATCGTCCTCCATCTTTGCAGCCTCCTTTTGCCAATCATAAGAATGCTTATGCTCAGCAAGCCCCCCTTCCTTCATTTTTGCCACCTCGTTCAGCCAATCATTATGTTGTTGCCATGGTACTTCATGCTCTTCAACCATTGTTTGTCGATTCTGCCCATCTACCTCACCGTTACATGTCCCTTTTTTCTGCACCCTCAACATACCTATTTTCTCCCTACACTCTGAAGTTTTTGCACCATGTTTATTTTGTTCAGCTTCATCTTTCTTGGACTTCTATCCCCATCACTGTTTAGGCTGGGTATCTCTGTATTACCCAGCTCCCCCACCTGATTTGAATACTTAGGAAGATCTAAGTTACCCATCATTGGGGAGTTGTTCTTAACTGCGCTTCCATGCTTCCTCTTTGCTTCTTTGTTGCATAGTGACTATGTGAGGCATCTTGCCACCAAGTTGCTAGTTTTGACCATCTGGGTTTAAACATTTTGCAGCAATGTGTCCCGTCTGAAAACATCTCTTGCAACAGAAAGGTACCCCTTCATAATCCAAGGGCTGTACCCAGCATCCTATGGAGGTTTTTATTGACACCTCTTCAGGGAGAACCTCTGAAACATCCATCTCCACTAAAATTAGTGCATAGGTGGAGTGCATAAGATTTGAGGAACTCTCATCAACCATCAAAAAATCCCCTAAAGAGTTTCCAATAGCCTCTAAGCAAGACTCAAACCAAAAATGAAGAGGAAAATTTGGGAGTCTTACCCATAAAGGAGTTTTGGAAAGGTTTATGTAGCAGGGTTAAAAGCTGGATGCCAAGGCTTCAAGGAAAGGGCATATTTTTCCTCCCAACTCTAGAAGTAATCACACAACACTTTATTTCTATTAGTCACATTTTCAAAGACAACAATAAACAAACCTCTAGAGGCAGGGTAAATTTGAATGCATTTGTCCACAATGGGTTCCCAGTGCTCAGAGATCCACTTATGTAAATCACATAGACGAGGCAAAAAACCCCTAAAACGTCATATCAATCCCAGTTGAGAGAACACATTAACATTATGCATTACCTCTTCCTCCAGCTCCTCCTACAAGAGGACCGACAGTTTAATAGTTTTTGTAGCCTCTGTAGATGCTCCTATCGTTTGAAAGGGAGGCTCCACCTGTTCTTTCACTCCCTTAGACCTGTTGCTTCCAGCCTTTCCTCGAACACTCTGAACACTCCTGCTACCCCCGCGCTCTACACCTGCGGATAGACCCAAACACCTCACCTCCTCCCCGCGGCTCTGAAGCGAAAGAGTCGTTGTAGCCCTAACACTCGACAACAGCTTCATATTCGAATATGTTTTCTAATATAAATTTTTAATTGTGAATAATTTATACCTTATTTTTAATATCAATATTTTCAAATGACAATGATTTGATTGCAAATAAAATAACAATTTTATCTTTTAAAATAATCATATAATTGATTAATAACATATTAATTCTTTCTATTTATATAATTAAAATTATATATAATAATAAAAAGAATTTAAAACGTAAAAAAAATATTAAATACAATCTTTTAATGATTCTTTTTATAAAAGCCACAATTGTCACTCATTCAAATATACTTTATATTTAAAATTAAAAAAATGAGTTAATAAAATCTTAATTTTCAACTTAGATATAAATTTACAGCTTCTTTTTTTCTGGTTCTCATTCCTAAGAAGGAAGGTGCTGACATGCTTGATCTCTTTAGGCCTATTGTGCTTTGTAATGTGGTGTACAAGATTATTACGAAGTTGATTCCTAAGAGGCTTAAATTGTGTTTGCTTGTGATCATTTCTGAGGAGCAAGACGATTTTGTGGTAAGTCGTCAAATTTTGGATGGGGTGGTGGTTGCGTCTGAAGTCATTCATTCCATGGCAACCTCTCAGGATAGGTCTATGTTTATCAAGTTAGATATGGCCAAAGCTTATGACAGAGTTAAATGGAGTTTTCTTCAGAAGATTTTGTTGGCCTTTGGTTTTTCGTTTGATTGGATGAGCTGGATATTGAGTTGTGTGACCTCTTCCTCCTTTTCGGTTATTGTGAATGGGGAACCTTTAGAGATTTTTGGGGCTACTAGGGGCCTTCATCATGGAGATCTTCTCTCTCCTTATTTGTTTATTATTATGGCGGAGGGCTTGGGACGACTTCTTAAATCTCAGGTTTCACAAGGTTTGATTCATGGGTGGCAATGGGGGATGGGCTTTCCAACGCCTTCTCATCTTCAATTTGTGGATGACACCTCTCTTATGGGACTGGCTCATATTAGGGTGGTTGAATCCTTTAGGAAAGCTTTGGACATCTACCTTGCAGCTTCGGGCTAGAAAGTCAATGAGCATAAGTCTTCTATATTCTTCTTTAACACTCCTCAAGCTATCCAGTGATGGATTGCATCTATTCTGTGGTTTCAAATTGGGTCTCTTTTCTTTTTCTACTTGGGTATTCCTCTTGTAGTTGGTCGTCAGCCCAGGTTCTCTTGGCAGTTGTTGCTTGATAATCTTAGGCGAAAGGTTACTCATTGGACTCATCGTTGGTTGTTTTTTGCTACTAGAGTGACTCTTCTCAAGTATGTTATCCAAGCCCTTCCCATCTATAGGTTCTTTGTTCAAGCGGCTGCTATGTATTTCCTTAAGGAATTTGATGCTCTTTCACGACAATTTCTTTGGAGCGGTAATTTGTTGTCTTCAAAGTGGAGCCTTGTTAAGTGGGAATTTGTGTGTAGACCAAAGCATAAAGGTGGTCTTGGTTTACACTCTGCTATTTTGAATAGGAAAGCTTTTGCTGCCAAGCTTTACTGCCATTGGTGTACCAATCAACATCAGTTATGGTCTCGTATTCTCAACCATAAATATCTTCAAGGGGTTTCTCTTTTTGAGGTTCCTCGCTATCCTCTAGAAGGGAGTGGTTCTATGATTTGGCATACTTTGAAAGTGGGGGCACAGTTGATTAAGTGTACACTTTTTCGGATCTGTCATTCAGGGTAACAGTCTCTTTTTTGGTTAGATTCTTGGGATGGTCACCCTCCTATTCTCTCTTCTTTTTCTCACCTCCAATCCCTTTGTGATGTTTTTATTGTAGTTGGCTGGGATACTGTGGAGCATTATAAGGTGGCGCAACATGGTGGAATGGTTGTAAGTTTTCACTGGAAGCATCCTTCTGAGTGGCCACCTAGAGAGTCTGAGGGGGATAGGCGTGACCTTTCCCAGCTTCTGGCTTCCCGTGCATGTAATTTTTTGAGGGGACCTGATGTCTTGGCTTGGGATGGTTTGGATTTGTCTGGAAAGTACTCTGTGGCGGCTGGTTATAAGCAGTTAGGTAGGCAGTTGTTTGGGGACATTGAGGTCCTTTAGTGGAAGCAAGTTTGGCACGAGTTTTCATGGCCCAAGTGCAATTTCTTTATGTGGTTAGTGGCTCAAAACTGGTGTCTTACTTGGGAAAATGTATGTAAGTGTGATTTCCAAGGCCCCTCTATATGTGTTTTGTGTCATGGTTGTGAAGAGAGTGTCTCCCATCTCTTCTTCCAATGTTTCTATGCTAGGTAGATTTGGCATTTCTGGTGGGGGTGTGGAATATGCCTTGCTGGCATGCTTCCTTATTGGTGGAGTTTGGGGAGCGGTGGGGCAAGGCCCCTGTTTCTACCTCCTTTCTTCAGGCTGCTTGGGCTCTTGGGCCATCCTTTATTACCTGGAACCTGTGGTTGGAGAGGAATAGGCGGATTTTTTAGGATTCGTTGTTGATGGCCCCTCACCTATGGTGGAAAATTCTACACTCTTTAGGGGAATCTATTGCGGCTAAGTGTGATATGACTGTGTTGGTGGACCCTTGTGATATTGGTTGTTGTAATCGTCTTCATCTTCCTCCTCTGCAATGGTAGCTCATGCGCAACAGATGTAGACATCCTACCCCAAAGGTGAATAGGGAGGGAAGATGGATCCCTCCTCCTCATGGATTCCTAAAAATCAATTTGGATGGCTCTTCTCGTGGGAATCCGAGTCATGCTGGCATTGGGGGTGTTGGCCGGGATAGCTCTGGAAATGTTCAGTTTATCTTCTCTATGTATAAGGGTCTTCATACTAATAATCTTATGGAGGCTGAACCCATTTTATTGGCTGTGGAGTGGGGCAGTCAATTGGGATGGCGAAGGATCATATGTGAGTCTGACTCCCAAGTTGTGGTTAACTTATTGAAAAGGCGGTATTTGGATGATGTGAGCTGGCAGCTGGCTTTGATTATTGAACAAATTCTCACTCTATGTGCTTTTTTGGAGTATATTACTTTCACTCATATTCCTCGAGAATGGAATGGTGTTGCTGATTGCTTGGCTAAATGGGCTTCTGATCATATTCATGATTGGAATTTGGTGGATCGGGGTCAACTACCCCCAGATTTGTCTCATCAATTGGATCACTTGGTTGAACTTGATAGGGCCATTTAATGCCCTTGCTTTATAACATTTCCTTGTTTTAATAAAAAAATTACCCCCCTTGATGTTAAATTTACAGCTTCTAAATTAATATATTAAAATATAAAATTATTATTAACAAATTATACAAATTTTAAAAACTCCTTAATTAAGAAAAATAAAAAACTTAGATAGAAGAAGAAAAAGCAATATTTTACAAACCTTATTAAAATTTATTCAAAAAATGAAATCAAAATTAAAAATTTATACAATAAAAAAATAATATACGGATTGAGGATATCCATTCTTTCAAATTTATTGAAGGTACCCTGATATTCAACTTCACTAATATATCAAAACCCATTGAAAAAAAACAAATTTAAAATAAATTTCTGAATATTGAATATCCCCAGGAGAGTTTTAAAACATAAAGCTTTTGCTTTTTATAACATGAGCTTTTGCTTTTTAAAACATGAGCCTTTGCTTTTTAAAACACGAGCTTTCTTATTTATAGAAAGCTGTGTGCCATATATAGATGAGCTTTTTTCTTCTTTGTTTTGAAATGAAGTAAAATATATATAAGTCTAGTTGCTACTAACTATACCCACTACCTAGTTTTCTCAGGCAATCAATAACTCAGGGAAATGAATGGGATGGATCGTTCAGATTTTACAGAAGATGAATGTCTGGCTGCCCAAGCCTTGTTGCAATTGAGTTCAAGTGAGGAAGTAAAGCAGCAGGATAGACAGTTGGTAGTTGAATCATGGGATTATCAAGAAAAGCGCTCCACAATGAAATGTTCAAGTAGTACCATTAACAATGTCAATTGTAAGCAAGAAGAAAAACAAGAACAGTTGCAGAGATTGCAAAAGAAGAGGATAAAGAGGATTCAAGACAACACTCATAGACAAAGAATGATGATGAAAGGGGAGAAGTATGGTGCAAACACAAGTACACAAACTATTATCCCATTCAATGATAGGGAGAGGGAACATCTCAGTAATAACATTTCATGCAATTTCAATGTTCAATTATCTATTCTTTCCAAATTAATAATCAAATTTAAGGTTAGTGGTGTGTCCAAAAGTGTTGCAGATGAGAGTTAATAGTATATATATTTTTAAGATAATCTATATAAGATACGTAAATATAATCTTTTAAACAATTTAAATTCTGATACAGGGTGGAAGAAAACTTGAAGAACTGAACACCTGCTGTAATGGAAAGGGCTCTTAAAAAAGGGTATTTATGAGTTGCCCTGAAGTGATGGGTAGGATTTCAGGTTCTCATCAAATCAGTTATTGGGATAAATCTGTGATAGATTCATCACTGCCCACAAATTACTTACCATATGATTTTTCTTTTGCTCTTCCGGATTTGAATATCCCTGTTGAAGATTTATCTGATTCTGATGACCAAATGCATGAAACGAACCACAAGGATGCAGAACTACAAGGATTTAGTGGCTTCTAAACTACCAGGAAAGGAGATTTCTTTGATTGAAGTATTCCTACTCTGTGAAGGAAACTGTAATATTTTTTTGCTTTCTTGAACACTATACCCACTGTGGTTTGATCTTTTTAACAATTAATTTTATTGAAAAATGGTTTTGTGTTTGTAATTTTTATACACTTGCTTTTCATAATCTTAGGGGATTAGAAGGCTTATTTTAATTCAACTAAAAGAGATTGTTTATTGAAATGAAAAAAAGAAATATTTAATCTGTTGAAAAAGGGAAAAATTTCTATAAGGAAGATGAAAATTATTCTGAAATAAAGATGTAATTGAGAATATGATAATTAGGAATGCGACCAAATAAAGCCAAGTACAAAATAAATAGATAAAAAATTTTTATTCAAATGATTTGTTACATATAAAATAAAGTTATACAAAAATAGACTTCGCTAATCATGTCATGGATTGATGATTACTATGACAAGACTACACGATTTGGGTTTTGTCCATTGTAATAAGACTAAACAAATTGTCACTAATTTGACACCTATTGACTAACTCTCTACCTAATGTAGATTATTAGTGATGGTAGCTAATTATTCTAACACTCCCACTTTATCCAACATCTACTAGATGTTGGTTTGTCACAATTCATGTTTGAGCTTTGGAAGCCCTTTGATGAACTGGTTAGCATACATGCTTTTGTTGCCACAAAACTTCACCTCCACTTCTCCATCATTGATTTTCTCATGAACAAAGAGGTGTTGAATTTCTATATATTTTTTTCTAGCATGGAACTTGGGATCTCTAGTTAGAGTTATGCAACTTTGATTATTACTATATATGACATTAAATTGTTGCTACTTGTATCATTAACCTTTGAGCAACTTCCTCAACCAAACAACTTCCTTTGTTCCTTTGGTTGCTACTATATATTTAGCCTTTGTTTTGGACAAATCAATTGTCGGTTTCCTCTTATGTCCTTGAATAATTGAGCCATTTCCAATCTATAAATAGTAACCAATTGTTGATCTTTTTCTATCAATATCACCTACCCAATCAATGCCATGATGCCTTGTTGTTTGTACATGCTTTATAGCAACTTTGTTTCTTTGAAAAGAAAGACCATGAAAGGTTATCAACTTCCTTTGCCTTGCTAAAATGATGAATCTAATAGATACAAAGAATCTTAGAAAAAAACTCTAGAACTAAGAGAAAATCATTCATGCACCTAATCTTGAAACTAAAATATATGATAAGTTTGTTGCTATAATCTAAAAAGTACTAATATAAAGAAGACAACAAAGTGGATCATGCAAATATTTTATATGGTGAGAAGCACTTGAATCAAGTATCCTATCATGTGAAGATGAGCCTTGCAAAGCTCATGCAAAAAGGGCTTGCCCTTTACCTATAAAAGAGGGCTTGGATATATAAAAATCTTAATCCATTGGATGGTCCTTCCTCCAAATCCTTTAACCTCTAGATTTATCATGTCTAAGTTTGCCACCAAAATTACAAGGAGCACTATCTTCCACTTTATATTGGAGGAAGACTCAACTAACTTAGAAGAACTGAAGGGTGGTGTAGACTTCTAAGTGCTCTTCTACTTTAATTTAGAGAGAGATTCACAACCTAAAGTAGATTCTATCTTAGGATTCCATTTATCCTTGCCTTTGTCATTGAATGATTAAGCCATCAATGATTGGCTCTTAGAACTAGGAAGTGCATCCAACAGAATAATCTTGGCTTGTTCCCTAGTGAGATGCTCACAAAACAACTCAAAAGTAGGCATCATAAAATTAGTGCCTACTTGGAATCCATGGTGGAGTACAAGGTAGACAAGAACACCTAAAATGAGCCCTTCAATTTAGAAAAAACTAAGAAGATACATTATTTTACTATTTTATCTTATCCACAATCTATCAACTATGATAATAACAATTTGAAATTCATAAGGAAACACTCAATTGAAGGAAAATCATCTAGAGAGAGATGTCAAATTTTCCTCTAAAGCATGCAACTCATTAATGGTGTCAAACAAATCATCAAATATGTCCCATAATTGCTTAGGTGTAGTGCATTGTCCAATGTGAAACAACAAATTATTTGATACATGTAATCCAATTAACCCATGGTTTCATCTAACTTATTTATATATGCAAATATTTCAAACTTAATGAATTCTAGAGGCTTGCGAATGAATGTGTCATGTTCTTTTAGATTGTAGTAGTTGTCTCATATTTAATTTTTGTATGTGATAGTTGTGCAGAAGGAGGATCTCAATAACCCTATGCTATGTTATAATTAGCAACTAACAACAAGAGAGAGAAAATATGATTGATGCTTAAATGATGCCTTACACTCCATCCAAAAAATAAATGTATTAATATTAAAATTACAAACCCCCAATAAAATAGCAATGGGCACTTAAGTGCAATTTGTACAATGAAAAAAGCCTAAATCAACTATTTGTAACACACCATTTTTTTTACATTTTAGAAAATAATTTTGAAATACAAAATTGGAGGTTACAAATAGATTCCTTGTAATTTTTTCATAAATTTAAAAAAAAAATCAAATTTTTGTAAGAAAAAGTTATACTTGTTTCAAAAAATGTAAGGGTTTCAAACAAGAAAAATTGACACCTAGAGAAAATCTAAAAACTCATGTTAAAACCATTAAAAAGTGCTTCGAAATAGATATTTGTCATCTATAAGAACTCAAAAGTCTAACACCATGGGTGAAAGTTATGGCTTCTAGGAAAAAACTACTTCCTTGCACAAAAGCAATACATAGAAAAGAAAAGAAAAAAACTATTTCCTTGCCCAAAAAAAGTGGGCCTCTATGGGTTATGTGTGATCAAGTGCTAATCCCCCATGCAACCAAAGATTAACTCTTTGGGTTCAAGAGGTTCCCTACTAATTTCATGGTGAGTTTCTTGCCATTAATGTCACGACCCTACAAAAACAAGTGCAACACCATACAAATATGGCACAGGGAACAAATTTGATGTAGTACAAAGTATAAATCTAATGTAGAGGTGACATAGTGTTGTACCCTATATTATGACAAATAATATTTCACAAATCATACTAGAGGTGGCATAGTGCTAGAGTAGGTTGATGCAAAGAATATTCTATAGATCTGGTAGGCAATGGCTACAATAGACTCTACAAAAGACATATGGATGTACAACCATGCAAATCATATGACTAAATGGACTGCAAGAAATTTGTACATCTAAAGAAAATCCCTCCAAAAGTGGTTGAAACTTCAACTACTCCAAATCTTATTGAATATATTATCGATCCATATAAATTATTTGAGCCTTCTAAATTCAACTATGTGGTCATATTTACACTAGGATACAATCTTGGTAACAAAAATATCAAGAAAAGGGGAGGGGCTTGCAAATCTAAAGATTTGATACCATCTTGAATTCACCAAAAGGACTCATAAGAGAAATAATCATTTGCTACACCAAAAATAAACTTCTAAACAAGAGAAAAGCACTAAAAATGTTACAATGCCAATACTCATACAATAGTAGACATTATAATGGAATTAATTGTACATAAAGGGCCCTTGTATATATAGGTAAGGGCGCTCAACATAAGACAACATAAAATTATAACAAGTTTCATGATCTCATCATGCGTGACACAAAAAGTAAATGTTCTAAGTAAACTTAACTAACTAGGTGTGAAAAGGACCTAAAATGGAAACTAGTTAATATACCTCATTCACACCAACAAAATTAGACTCCTCCTCTATTCATTAAATAATAATTATAGATTTTACATAAAATACAGTGCTTCATGATGGAAGAAGAAATATATAGGAAGATATTATATAATGCATGTAGGTCATATAGGCAACACAATAATTGATCACTAGGAAATGGCATTGTCATACATACTCCCCCTCAATAGAAACTCCTTGAGGCCAAGGATTGTTTTGAATTTACAAAAATTTATAGTAAATAGAGGATTTATTAAATATCTACTACTTAATCATCAATTTAACAAAATAGGAGAACAATATCACCATTGAGATTTTTTTTGTATAAAATATGCATGGATTTCAATGTGTTTTATTTAATGATGTTGAACATGATTTTGGCAATACCAATAAAACTTTGGCTATCACATAACAAGTTGATACTATTAGTAGTATCCAAATGAAGATAATTCAATAACCTTTTAATCTATATTGAGCTTTGTGTTGTTTTGTTACACTTTTTATTATCAACCTTCATGGATGAGTCATGGTAGGTTGGTTTTAACTACTCCATGTGATGGTACCTTAATCATCCTTGAAGACATAGCCTAAGGTAGATTCCTCTAAAAAAAAATAAAATTTCCTAATGATCCATGTAAGGATCCCATATAAATCTAGATACAATACTCATGGTATAGGTAATATCTAAGCTAGATATAGTTAAGTATAGAAAACTTATTGCTAATTATCTATACAAGGTAAGAAATTGATCTTTATAGTTTATGATTTTAGGGTTCAATTTAATATCTACCTCAATAGGTATAGAAATGAGTTTACAATCCATCATAGTAAATCATGTGTATACCTTTCTTAAGATACCACAAATAAAATCTTGATCTTGAGTTATAGTTATTCCCAAAAAATGATGAAGAACAAGATCTATCATCTCAAATGAGCATTACAATTTATTGTTATGCTTACAACTTAGAGAGTGGAAACTTCTTATAATAAGTAATTCATCCACATAAATCCTAATTATATTAATCTGGTCATTTTTATTTATTTAATAAATAAATTATTATCAAAGTTTACAGAAGGATTCTTAAGAAATGTTTTCACCTTCCATAGATCAACTATTCTCTTTTTTTTCTAATCCCCTGACATATTGAAAAGCATCTTGTCGCCCTTTCAACAATTTGAATTTTTCACTAGGTTTCTTGGTATAATTAATACTTATACATGATTCATCTATTGACAAATCATCAAAGAATCCTTTAAAAAATTCCAACTCTGAGAAGGAAGAAGATTCTCTTGTTCGATCTGATTCTTTTTGTTCAATTTCTTGTTCCATTATCAATTCTCGGTTTTCCCATATTTCGTCCCATTTATCCATTTTTCTTTTTATATTTTGTATTTCTTCTTTATAGCCTTCGATTTCTTTAACTCTTTCTTTCCTCTCTGCAATTATGTATGCTTCTAATTTTAATTCTGATTCTGATTTTGAAGAGAAATCTAATTCTTCTGTTTGAACTAAATTCTTTTCTAGTTGTTCAATTTTGCTTTCTATTGCCTCTATTGAAAAAGCTTGTGATCTTTGCATACCAAGATGAAGCTCTAAGAGCTTTTTAAGACTAAATTTTTTTTCTTAATTTACATACATATATCTCTTTGTTTGTTCAAAACCTTTGGGTTGAGATATAGATTTCATATTGGAGATCACCATTTAGGAATACATTTTTTAGATACATCTAGTGAATCTCCTAAGGCAACAAACATCTTTATGGTGCTCAGTTTTCCATTGGATCAAAGATTTCTTTATAATAATAAAAACGTGTCATTATGTGAAGCATCTACCAATTAACCTTATCTTATATTTGTTGATTTCACCATCTATGTTGGTGTTTATACGCTCAATGATAATCAATAATTTTATTTTTGAAGATGGAGACACAAGATCCGAAGTCTTTTTTCAATTAGAGCATCATACTCTATTTGTATTGTATCTCTCCACTTATCTTTGTCAACTTCTTTACACACAAAAAAATAAGTTTCACTTTTATGAAAGGGCATAATATGTATGTTGACTCCAAAAAAATTAGATGAGGAAGAATTATCTTGTTGGGTTCTTGAATAAGCATTTGAAGTCACTTGGATCTTTTGGGTTGAGGATTATCCATAGATTCATCCCTCTTTAATTCATCAAATTAATTTAATTACATTGTTTTTAGGTTCTATATGAAGACATATATTTAGAATCATAAAAGATATCTCTAAATATTACAAATATGTTAGGATAAGAATATGAGATAGTACATACATTTTTTAATGATAGTTATCAATAGAACTTATTGAGTAATACCACAAAAAATATAGCATTTAGAGTCTTTATGACCAATTTACTTCCATAAATAACATTCTTATCTACAAATATTTTTAAGCAATCTTTGCAAAATAAGAAAAATTATAGTACTTTTCCTATTTAAGAAAGTTTTCTATAAGATTAATATGATCATGGCAATAGTGAAGATGTTAGTATAAAATGATATCCTTAAATCTAGAGTATGCCACTTTTAACTTGGTAGCTTAAAGTTTTACTAAACATTTAAAAACATGAATATTCATTTATTAATAAGGCTTTTAGACCTCTTCAAAATCCTTTTTTAAGTTGTATGATCATGGAAAAAAAATCATTCCCGATGAATCGTTCTCTCTAATTTCATTTCAAACAGGTTATAATTCAACAATATAAGAGATCAAAAGCTTTAATGCATTTCATATTGAATCAAACAAAGATTCACCATAATAGGGATCATTGCACAAGGATGGTAGGACCTAAATGAACCTTGATATCTCGCGGATGAATAGTTTTTATGTGTCAAAAATCAATTACTAGTTGGTGACAGATTACCTAGAAGATACTTTATTTTTACATATAATTATAGAGAGACATGTAAATTTGGTGCTAGACAAGACATGATTTGTAAATCAATCCCTTGGCCCACAAAAAGAAACATAGTCAAAAGCCAAAAAGGAAGTAATTGCCAACTTGGTATTTTGTGGTCCTCCAAAGTAATGAAACCACCAAGCAAATAAATCTCAACCTGGTTTTAATGACTACCATTCTTGTTTATATATGTTTTACACACCACCATGTTAGAATCTCTTAATTCTTTACATATGTTTAAATTAATTAAGCATATAATAATTGAATATAAAGAAATATAAAATTGACTAAAAAAGAAAAAAAAATAAAATAAAATTTGTGGTAGGAAAAACCCCACAAACATCATCAATGAGAAAAACTTACAATTTTTATATAATAACATGCTCAAGCACCTAGGGGCAATCATTTCCTCCAAAAGCAACATTTTGTACACAATGAATATAGGTATTCATCAACTCAAAATTATCACTATCCCATAATAGAATTCCTTAAAATATAAGTAGAGGAGGTTGGTTACGTACCCTTATGAGAAGTTGTCAAAACCTTTTCAGTGAGACATTTAGTAATTGATTATTAAATTAGTTAGTATTTAAGATAAATCTTTTGATATTAATTAATTAACTATTTAAAAAATATGTATAAATATATTTATTTTATAAGGTTTATACATTAGAGCCTTATAAATGTTTGTTTTAGGCCTTCTTATAAGGCCCCTAATAAATATTATGCTTTAACAACTATGTTGCAAGCTTACAAACACCATCACACCCAATAAACCACAAGATCCCCCCTAATTTCTTACAATTATAAACACATACTTAAAATTCACAAATAAATAAATAAATCTCATACTTGTGCCAATGACTTCCCAAGTGTTGCTCAAGATTGTACCTAGTCCACTTTTGTCCCCACAAACTCTCGTCATTGTTACATCATACCAATTCCCTCCCAAAGCTCAAATCATAAAAATAAGTGGTTAAAACAAAATGACCTTTTCACTCTTTCTAATTTCAATTTATACCTTTCTTTTTCTAATACTCATTTTATTAAATTTTTATTTTCCTTTTGTCTTCTTTCTCTATCTCAATACATGAACATCAAATCTTCTCCTCTCCTCTTAGTGACAATTCTTTCTCTACAATCATGATATATCACACAACTAATTTATTTTCTATATTTATTAAAATTGACATGATTGTTTGTTTTATGTGTTCCTTCCATACAATTATTTTATTCTAATGAGGCAACAGACTAAAATTCTTATCTTGCCATATTTATTGTATTTCCAACTTCTCACTCCTCAAGTGACACGACTATTTTTAGACCCTAGTTTTTTAATCTCCTTCCCATCAAACTTGATTTCCCTTATGTCAAATTGATTCCCTCTTTCTTTGCAATCAATTTGAGGGAGAACATAATGTTACTACTACTACTTTTGTTGATATCGTGCAATAATTAAAGTTGTCCTTCATGGATCATACATTGCACACATTGGTTAAAGCAACTCCATGTCCCAGATTACTACAATGCACAATGGTTAAAGTGACACCTTCATGGGTGCCACACCATGTATATGGCTAAAGTGGCTCAAGCACAAGTACTACACCACCCTTTTCCAATTATGTGGTCCTACATGGATCCTACTACACTCATTGCTCATGGATTCTACCCTTAATGGAGGCCATCTTAGTTAGTAACAACTCCATAATTGTCAACATATAACATGATCCCTTCGTCGTTTAGACTCATTTTTCCCACATTATACTTCTTGATTCCTCTTTAGCTTGTTAACATGATAAAAATGGAACAACTTGAAATGTCTAAAATTAGTTGCAAGAGATTTGTAGTGTGTGCTCTAATTCTTCGTGTGTGTCTTGCAAATCTAGAAACAATGCCCTAACAAACACACACAAATTACATCTAGTAGAATTCTTCAATATCCTTTTCTCTGTATCGTCTTATCGAGTATAGTGAATTTATTTTTTATTTAGTTTAGCATATTTGATTTGTTGTAGCTCACATGTACGCTAAAGTGGGCAAAATGTAAAGATAAATGCATACCTTGCACTTTTCCCCTTCTTTTGTGCTCAATTTAGTGTCCTTTTTAAGCATGAATTATGATCATTTTGACTATTAGGGACACCCCAATTTGCTCTCTAGATTATACCATGCACTTGAAACTAATTTTACATCACTTTTGCATCTACCTCAGTCCTATCATTAAATCATTTGTGCACCTTGGACACTCCTACATTGTGCTTCCATCCACCTAGATAAGGCCATAAGGTAACATTTAGGCATTTCTCTCTCCTAGAAACCCTCATATGACCTCAAATGGATAGAAATGAGAAAAAAGTTCTTTAAAAGACAAATTCTAAAGGAAATGTACAAGATCTAGGCATTAGGGAAGGAGCAAGCACAATCCATCTCACACACATCTCCTAGGATTTCATGGAAATGTAAAATTTGCAAAATATCCATTACAACTCCATTGACATAGTTAATTATTGCATACCCACTACTTATTCATGCCCTTAAACTTGACAAATTTCATCTTGAACTATTAACTCACCCCTAGAATCTAAGTAAGCTAGATCCCCCAAATAGCAATTAGGAACTCCTTTTCCCCTTCAATTGTTAGTTGCGATTCAACTTCAACAATTGCAAAGGACACAATTTCATGCAAGAGGAAACCAATATAAAAGACACTAACATGGGGAAAGGGACACAACCACATTAGGATAGACACAATTGGCAATTTCCATCTCCAGATAGGTTATCATAGAAAAATAGAACTAAGAACTTGATTCCAATAAACTAGAGCCTCTTCCTCACCTCAACTCCGCTTTATGTGACCAATGAAATATATATGCTTTTTCTTTCCCTACTCTCATTTCCATTTCTTGTTTGAAAAATACATGTGCAATCTCCACTCTTGTAATTTTCTACTATTTAAAATCAAAATAAAATTGTTAAATGACTTATTATCCTATCCTTGTTGTAGATTTTAGATAATGGGGGGAATTACATTGTAATTAGAAATAGATAAAGTACAACTTAGTTTCAAAGCTCTATTTTTACTTTTTAGTCTAAACTTTGCTTTGACAGCCTGGCTTTGTAGTATCAAGGTTTACTGCCGTGTTTTGAAGAATAGTTGTAGCATCCTTCACATCCACTTCAATTCAGTCACCTTCACGTTATGCTAGGAATTGCAATATTCCTTCCATTACATTGTAACGGAGCCAACTTTTATGTTCCAAGACCATAGGCAATCAATGGAGTTCGGGTTTATCACTTGCTCTAACTCTTATGTTCCTATTGTCAGTGAAACAAGCAAACTAAGCACACACAGACAAACTGACATTAATTTCAAATCTGGAACTTACCAAGGCAAACTGACACTCTATGATCCTCTGCATTTACATCTCACATCATGTTGCAATTTCTGTCTACAGTGAAAAATACCTAAATTTAATCTGCTTTCAAGGTTCCATGGTATGAGCAAACATAGGACTAGGTGCAGAGCACATCGGCTGTAGGTTCATACAACAGACAAACTGTGGTTGACAATGTAAATCAAGTTGGAAATTATCCAGTACAATCTATGTATGCAATAGCCATACGGTACTTGATACCAGGAACCGTCCATTCACAGCTTCATATTGCTGCTTTTTTAAAATTCAGGTTGCTGCAATGGGAGCAATATCTTGACTCTCCTTGAGCTGGCCATGAAAAAATTCTAAAATTGAAGGCCGCTGCAAGATGAAAAGAAAGTTCAAAGCTCAGAGACGGGGCGAAAAAAACGCCTAAAAGGATAAACATTCAAATTGCTATATATGAAGTTTCAAAATAATTTTCAAGTCAAATGGTTAAACAGCCCTGTCGTATTCAACAGCACAAAGAGAGCTGCCAGTATTAATGTATCAGTCATCCATATGACGTGTATAGGAAGACAGCCATTAATGCCTGTATCAAATTTAACTTACCCTTTTCTCTAAAGATGATTCCTCATTAGGTTGTAATGAAAGATCGAGACATTCTAAGTTTTTTACGGCTTCTTGAAATACCTCAATAGCAATTTCTTCGTTACCTTGGCCTCTGTTTACATCGGCAACCTTAGCTAAAGAAACTGCAACATCAAGCACCTGCAGTCCAAATATGTAGAGTTGAATGATAAAGAATGAATTTGAATAGAGATATTGATCAATGTTATAGACTTATACATTCATGAAATCTATAAACAAGTTATGTTGGTTCAACATGGAAATGTAAGTTTCCTGTACTCTGATTTCCTCCAAAATAATTGGAGTTCCTCTTGAAATAGTTGTAAGCACTATACAAGCCAGATGAGCTTAGTTCACTAACTTAATAGTTATCATACTCGTCAGGACTAATATATTTTGATCTTCATGGCAACAAGCAGAGAACCACCAAAGCATCAAAGCCTTCAAGAAAGGTGGGTATGATACAAGTTCCGTCCTAATGCAAACAAGTAACTATGTCTCCAAACAAGAAAAGCATGCTTGCATTGACATATCTAACGAAAACAAACCTGGGAGGATAGCTTTTTGCAATCGTTAATAGCCTTTTGACGAATATCCAGAGATTGAGAATAATGTGATTTGCTGCTCAAAGATCCCCTTCATAATATTTAATATCTCCAATTTTGTTTAAAGAAACTGAAAGAATATGTACAACCTGCAACAAAAATATCAGCGGTAATTAATTGAAAAGGACAGCTATTCCATAATTGCAATTTTCAGAGGCATTATGTACATCAGATACTAAAATGATGTATATATATATATAGATATATAACAGGTGCTATGTGTCTCAACAAAGTGTATTGAAAACATAACCCAGCATTTACATCTATAAAAGAGATAGATATTTTAGGACACATTGCTAATCTCTGTATATATGTTTGACAATGAACAAAAGTGTTCTGTTAATTTATGGTTCAATTTTTTTAACAGGACTAAATCTTTTCATTATATTCATTCCATAGCTGTCCCAGCAGATTCTAAAGAGAAATGGACCATAAGAAGTAGTAAATTGAGCAAAACAGAGGGGATGTGTGAAAGAGAGAAACCTCTGGATCATCAACAGATAATTTGGAAAGAATCTTGACACTTTCACTGTAATACTTGACAGCCCCACCAACATCTCCCATGGCTCGACTGCATAATTTGAACAGCAATGTTTAAACTTGAAAAACTGACATTATTATGTATTGAATTGAATGTAAAATCCAATTTGACATGGAAGATTCATGTAGCAAGTAAATAGAATACATCAACAGCCTGGATTTTGGAGGAGGGAGGAAGGCATACTATATTTTTGGACACTAAAAAAAATCTGTTTTAGAATCATCTATACATCATGCAAGAGTATCTCTTCACAGGAAGCAGTAAAGGATGAACAAGGGCATGTGCATTAACTGGAATTGTGAAAACAGCTAAAAGTGTGAGAAACTAACCTATTAAAAAACTTTATTTTTAATAATCCATTCAATTTACAGTTAAGGGGAAAGAACTAAAGGTACTAGCCTATGTTTCCAAATAAACGAGATGGCTAGCCTCTCTGTAAGGATTCACAAGGCTATGAGTTTCCTTTGTTGTCACTAACAGTTGTGTCTACCCTATTTGAAAGGGACCACAAGATGGTGAGTTTCCTTTACTGTCACTAAGTAACAGTTTTGTTTGTGAAGAAGCTCTTCCCATGAACAATAGAAGGTTAAAGTTAACTTTTCCTCTTTCTAAATTTCCATGTAATGTGTCTTGTAAATAGATGCAAGCACATATGGCCATATCTTAATCTCTTCTGTGTGTGTGTGTGTGTGTGTGTGCGTGCATGTGTGTGTGTGTATGAGAGAGAGAGAGAGAGAGAGAGAGAGAGAGAACAGCAATCACCAAGCATGCCCAGAATGGCCCCAAGTTGCAAACATAGTTCTGGAGTACTCTCAATTCTTTCCAGCTGCTCATGAATATCCTCTGCACATAAAGTTAGCCTTGACTTGGCCCTCTCCAAATTTTGGGCTTGATATGCTTGCACATGGTATCCTCAACAAACTGAAGTAAGCATATTTATCAAAATTATGGAACAAATTGAAGTGACCATGTTTATCAGAATCATGGCAAACTAACATCAAGTCACAGATATAAATAATTCATTGTTTTTGTTCTTTGACTTCAATTTAACAGGAAATTATTTAACAAAGAAAGCATGATCATGGATGCTTTCTCATCCAAAAGCACACCTAGAACATACAGCACAAAAGAATTTGTTTAAATCCTTTTGGGGAAAACCTATAATTATCGAAGAATCCATCATCATGGTTACTTAATCATTCAAAAGCACACCTAGAACACACAGCATAAAAGATCCTGTTTATATCCTTTTGGGGAAAACCTACAATTATGAGGAAATATTTTTAAGAATGCATCATCATGGATACTTAGTCATCCAAAAGTGTACCTGGAACATACAACATAAGAGAACATGTATGCACCCTTTAGGGGACAATCCATACTGATGATATATCTACACAGTAGGTATCCAGTTTTTCTTATTAGAATGCATTCTCTATTGATCATACAATAAGTATACATTCACTAATCATACAGAAAATAGTGAGTGGATGGCATCCCGATCTGAAGAGAACCAAGATCGCATCAGCCTGAGACTGAGAAGGCAATAACAAATTGAATTTTAATCACCAATAAAATAAACAAGGTGAATTAAAAGAGAATTCAGTCATCAATCCTTTTAAAAACATTGAAAATATTGCCATGTCGTTAAAAAAACTACAAGTGTCAAAATTTGCTGGTCCATTGAGCATATCAAGCTATAAACAAGACAACAATTATGCAGCAATCTGGTGAAGGAGGAGGATCATCAAGCATATACCCCCAATCAATGCCTCCAGTGGAGTATTCAGAATCAAGGATGGGCTCCCATTCAATAAAAATAGTTTTGTGCCCTTATATTCATTTTCTTACTGTGTTGGCAAGATTACCAAACCAAAGAGGGGAATTTGCCCCATTGTGGGACCACCCAACTACTAGGGCCAACACCATTATGACCAAATCCACCACCTCCATTATCATTGCATTAGGAGAAGGCCACCTAGAAAGCAGCTAGAACTTTGGTCAGCAGAATGTGCAGTGATGCTTTCTTCTTTCTCCAAAGCCTCTTTCTCATAAGGGAAAGTAATGATGGGAGGGATAAAGAGGAACCTGGCCAACTGTGCAAAGTACGTTGCCCCAAAGGTCAATAAGAGACTAGAGCTGCTTCATCTCCAGTGACACCTCCTCCACTTGAATTGGAATCTAGAGCATAACATTTGAAAACATGGATACTTTATTGACCATGTAAAATAAGCAATAAATAGAACTTTGACTAAGAATAGCATTGGTCTTTCTTTCCATATCTGGAAAAAGAATCTCATTGCAAAAGTTGCAAAATTTGGTTGAATTTTGTATGTAAGAAGGCAGAATCCCCAAGTAAAACCTTTTGCCATGTGAAAAACTCTGGTTTGAATGGTTGGAAGAGGGTGTGAATCCACTTCCAGAAATGATAGGCATGACTGCAAACCTAGAAGAGTTGTTCAACATATTTAGGTTGACCAAAGTTTGAAAACTCAGACTCGGCGCGGACTCGGCAGCCCAAAATAGGACTCGAACTCGGAACTCAGAACAGACTCGGCAAAAAAAAATGAAAAAAATAATGTTTTAAAGCTGAGAAAGCAGCCTCCAGCCACGACAAGAGTCCAAGCATAGGACTCAGGAGTCCGAACCCAGGACTTAGGAGTTAGAGCCTAGGACTCGAGAGTCCGAGCCAGAGACTCGGCTTGCAAGTCTGCGCCGAGTCGACTCGGCCAGCTTGTAGACTCCTGAGTCCGCCAAGTCCGCGACGAGTCCAACAGAGTCTTCCAACTATGAGGTTGACAACAATCAAGGGGTAGAAATCTCCATATGCTTAAGTCATTCACCAAACAGTAAACCTTGACAAATCGAACACCATAAGAGATAAGCTTTCTTAGGCTCAATTATAGCTTTCCATTGTTTAGAGAATACACAAGACCAAATGGATGGTGTGGATTGTAAATTATAATGTGCATTCGAAATCTCAAATGGGTCATGATAAGGGGAAAGGTATTGGTAACCAAGATGAGGTTTGTACAAGCAAAGAGGTGTATGCACAAGCCATCTCCAATCTTCCACCATGAAGATGGAGAATGTAGTCCAAATTTTTAGGATACTTTGTTGGCATAGGCACCTGACAATTTACAATTCAAGTCCAGCCAAGAGAGCCAGGATCTTGTGCTATCTCAACATGTCATTCAGGGTTTGAATCCCTTTACAAAACAATATAATCATTTTTATCCATAGAACCTCAGCAAATGGAACCCATGATAATCAATTATAGGGGACTACTAGAGAGAAGGAGATTCGATAGAAAGCCATGAATGAAACTCATCTCCCTTGCAGGTCCATGGTTTGAGAGATTCCCATGCTTTCCAAATGCTTTTGGCAACAAAGATCCCAACAACCTTCCGCAGTACCAAAGTTATCAATAGAAAATAAAATCCCAACCCTTTCCAAGCTCCTAGAAGAACCTTACAAACTTCATCCCTGTATGGAGCACTTATAATCCATTTAACACAAAGAGCAGTGTCATATATCCAGAAATTGAGAAGCCCAAGTCCTCTGACCTCTTTAGGTTGGCAACCATTTCCCAAGCATGATGTGAAAAACTCTAGAACCTTCTAAGTTAGCCCAAAGAAAATCTCTTAAAGTCCATCCAATTTGTGATAAGAATCCTTAAAAGGCGGCCCCACAAGAAGAATAAATAGGAATAGTGGCTAGAACTTTGGAAAAAACTTAGAACTTTCCAACAATAGAAAAAGGCTTAGTCATTTGTTAGGTAATCTTCATTTCCAATCTCTAAATGATAAAATGTAACATACACCCTTGGTATATGTTCTGCTCTAAATAAATTTTTAACCTCTATTTGTGTTATTTTTATTAAATGTGTTCTTTCAGATAGAGAGAAGATGCAGAAGGGGTTTTCAGTTTTCCTATAGATGCATTTGATGCCAGAATACATAGAAATTGCAACATGCAATGAAAACCCATAAAAAATACAACATATATCAACTAAATAATGCCAACCCAGATAGTAGAATGCCAAAAGATGAATTATAAGAACATACCCATATCCAGATTTACAACTTCATGTCGGGGTCATAGCTGGACCAGCAATATAGCATATAGAAATGCATTCGAATCTCCTTCTTTGAGTACAATATTGCAATACTATCACTGAGGTAATACCTAGGAGCTCAAGGCGCCCAAGATGATGTCCTTTCAACCACCAACAAGGAAGAATCCAACTGATATAAACCCTGCAGCAATCCCCTAGTATGTACGACCTGTACTTGCACAGGTACGACCAGCCAATGAGCAAAGAATCATTCACAATCAGTCCCAAAACTGTATATATCTGCTAATAATCTGATTCTTCTCAGCTGTTCACAAATTCTTCGTCGGATATGATCATTCCTTCCTCAAATCCTCCTCAAAATGTATCCCGTGAATGCACAAATGGACCCTCTGAATGAAGATCCCTCAATCCTCTCCTAATGCACTCTTTCATACATAAGGATAGGCAATCTGCAAAGGTTTTCGTCTCTGCAAATCGATAGCAAAGGTTTTCTTCTCTGCAAATCAATAGCAAAATCCAAGAACCAAGCTCTAACCCTAAGCGGGAGCACAACTCAAAAGAGAGCAAATATCATAAAGCAAGGATGAACCAAATGAGGCTTCTTTTGCTCTTTTATTCCTTCCTCAACCCTAACGCCCAAAAGAGGGGAAATTATTTTTATTTTAAAATGTTAAACATCCACTTATCACTCCATGAGGTGGGCGCTCCTCCCTAGGCACTTTACCTTTCTAACTTTAAGTTATAACTTAAGTGATATAAAGTTTAAGTCATAACATAACTTAAAGTTACTTTATAAAATAATATGTTAAATCTTTAATTTAACTTATAAAAACGATATGGCTCCATAAGATTTGACCTCTCGACTCATGCCCAAGCTCCTGCATTGCCCTGCTAAAAATAGTAACTAGCTCTGCCACGAAACCGACCCCCTGAACACTGCCATTAGCCTACGGGGATCCCGAGATAGGCTAATCTCTAGGCAACCACTGACTGGCTAAGTAGGGGACATTACATATAATGTGATTATTTAGAAGGTGAAGCATGAAAGGCAAGGAATTTTATACTTTCTTCCTGTTGTATCCACTTTCAATTAAAAACAATCTAGCCATTGAGGCCTAGGTGATAGGGATTGTTTCTAGCATTAGGCTTTGCTCCACTAAATCAAGAACCTAGAGACCAACCAATTAATGTGAAGACATTACATAGAATAGGTAACTAGATATTATTCCTCCTAAAAGGTGAGAAAAGAGTCATCAACAAATAACCATTGGCAAGCCGCTGAGGAGGAAAACCAAAGAGAGAAATGCACTTAATCAAATCTTTAGAGGTGTAGTCAACAAGTAGCTAAACCATTCAATGGCTAGAACATGTAAACCAAAAGTCTCAGGCTGAATCCCATTAATGGTGATGCAAGTTGAAGCATTGTGGAAGAGCATTTGAACTAAATTGATGAACTTCCCAAAGCCAAGCGCTTGAAGCAAGGCAATAACAAAGTGTCACTCAATTCAGTCATAAGCCTTTTCATTGTCAATTTTTACTAACAAAATCATTTTTTAAGATGTTACAGCCTATTCCATACCTTCCCAAACAGCTATAATATTCCTTAGGATGTACTAGCTATGGATAAACCTTGTTTGCTTCAGCTTCTCAATCAATGGAAGCAAATATCTAAAATGGAGAGGCAAGGCCTTGGCAGTGATCTGATATGATACATTCCGAAGGATAATAGGTTGCCAATTGGTAAGAAATTCAAAATATTTAGATTTGGTAACAAACTTGATGTTGCCTTGTGTCGACAATAACATAAAGGCCTTAGGTTTGGATTATTTATTGGAAAAATTTAACCCCAAGGTGAAAAATAGGAAAAGAAACAAAATTAAAGCTGCAGACAGTACATAAGGAAATGAAAGATTAAACATACACACATGTATTATAAGATTGCTCCTTCACTATATTCATATTATGTTCTCAGTATACAATGTATAATCTAACTGCAAGCACACACACACACACACACACACACTCACACACATATATATATAGATTGTGTTTCCCCTTATATTGCAATCATTACATCTTCAACTGGTTCCTCTGTATTCTGCTCTGCTCTATCTTCTTTCTATCTTCTTTTTCCTCTCTTTTCATCCTCTCTCTTCTCTGTTGTGGTGGTGATATACGTTCATGTAACTTGCAGCTACATAGGGACATGTCCTTCATCCTGTTTTTGTGCCTCCTTGTCCTTCAAAAGGTACCACAAGGTGCGCAATGCTTTTACAATGGCCTTGCAGTGACTGTAGGCCAATCCTATTACCAGTTTCTGTTGATCAACATCCTCCCCAGACCTGAATGATTGTCTTGTCCTCAAGTCAACCTCTATCATATCAAAATCATCTTTGAAAAAATGTTTTGAATTCTTTGGCTAAGGTAGTGTTGACGTGCTTTTTATGACAACGCCAGCATAGAATAAAGTTGTCCAACGGTCACTCTATTCTCTCTTGATCAAAGTGTCCCACATGCTAAGATTGCTTGAAAGTTCATGTGTTCGACTCCAAGGTTCCTTTTATCGCGAATAGACTCAGTTGGTTGATGTGTTTTGCTGGTTATTTCAAGGGGACTTACGTAGTTGTTCGACTCTGTGAAACAATTAGGACATGAATGATTTGGCAATATTGTTCTGGTATCTAGACTGACTCGGAAAATGCAGAATTTAAAGGGGATAGGGATAGGGATTCTACAAATCTACTTCTAAAGGGTGGAGGACGAGGATTGACTTAAACAATCTTCAAACCAAACTTTGCTTTGTCTCCTTTCGAACAACTCCGACAAAGTTGGTGCAATCTTCAAAGGATGAGAAAAGTGTTCAAACTATGACGCAACACGTTCATACCGTCAATACGACGCATACAAACATATGAACCATAATCGAAGTTAAGTGCTGATACTCCAGTTGACCACGCAAGGCGAACTCACCATCAGTAAGCCCGCTAGTGGTATGGATGAAAGAAGATATGCTCAAATCACAATGCCACACTCCACAATTAACAACCACTTGCATGAAATAAAAATCTACTTTACTCTATCTACCTTGAATTGGAAAGACGAAATGGCCTTGCTAGCTACTCATAACAAAGAAGAAATCACCAAGCAATGAAACTCTTTATATTATGAAAAGTGTTCACAACAACCTTTTACAAAACTTTCAAAGGAAAGTTTTCTTCCCTCCTCAATCTAAAGCTAACTTCTAAGCTAAATGCTATTTGCCTTCTACTTTCTAGCTCTGATCCAATTCCAATTCTAATCTCTATCTAATTATTTACAAATGAGGGGGGATGCCCCTTTTATAATAAGTCCAATTCAGTGGACGGTTTAGATCAAATTACAATGAAGGGCTCAGATCGAGCCACCTATGCCCTGATTAGGGTTTCTGCCCTAAAAACCGCCACAGAGAGGAGTGGGCAATGAATGCACAGAATATTCTCCACTCCCCTGCAGGAATCATAATGAGCAATTAATGCCCACTACCACCATCAAGAAGATCCTCATCAATGAGAGCGTTCCCACTGGCCTTCTCCCGGATAGCAAACTCGATCAACCGGGCCAATACTGCTTCAACCTCCTGTGCAGAGATCGGTGGAATATGGTTGAGCTGGAACTCCAAGACTGCTACCGTCTGTCCGTATCTGGTGTAAGATTTCCTCCATGTCACTAAGGCGTCCTGGGTATGCTGAATTATACTAGAGAACGTGGAGACATTCTCAAAGTCATCCAGGACAAGTGACCTCGCAGCTGAGAAGAATGGAGGCAGTCTACTTTTCAAGCCATCAGCAGTTATCTCCTCTGGGACCAACTTTCTAGCAAATATGGCTTCTAATGTATTGAGGACTCCCCCCAAGATGTTGCCCATTGCTTTCCTCACTTTAGCTGAATCTGCCCTTGCTGCGTCGTGAAATCCACGGCCTGTGACCACCGAGGAGTACCAACTGGTGAAATCATACCTATCACCTCTCTGAATTACACCTCCATCCACCAAGGTTTCTAGAGGTATATGCATCAAAGCCCCCAAACGAAGTACAGTCTTCGTTTGATAGATGCGAGTATCACCCCAGGCCTGATCTACTATATCCATCCATGCCAAAATACTTGAGGCCTGTCGATAAGCATCGGCGAGGTCCTCCATGAATTTCCTGTCTCAGTATGAACACGGCTAACCCACTTGTCCGCCTCCGTTTCCATTTTCTTCAAATCCTCTAAGGCAACAACTAACTCCTTCGGAAGCTCTGATGGACGTTCCACTGCTGGGTTTGCTGGTTCACCTGGATGTGCTAGATTTTGCACGTATCCTATCAAGGTTTTGTGCTCCTTCTTCAATTTCTTATACTTCCCCTCCGTGCGGAGCAACTGATCCTTCAATGCCTGATAGGAGTTATCGAACTCCTTGATAACTTGGGCTCCCGTAGGACGACCCAACTCTACTGTGGACACATAATTTTCAGGCCTCTCCTCGGTTCGATCACAATCTTCCCTCGGAATAGCCACCTGAAGCGTGCGAGAGCCTGACTCGTCAGTCGAGATCTTTGAAAACTTTCGGGCCCTTTTCTTCTCTGGTGGCGCACTGATCCTCCTGAGGAACTCTTCCATCTCAATGGCTGGATCCGTATCATCCTCGGGTTCTCTCCTCATTCTGTCGGAAAGCCAATCAGGCACTGTCTGCTGTGGATTACAAATGACAAGGGGTTGCTCTTCTGTTGCCTCCATCTCGTGCACTTCCTCTCTTCTTGCACTGGTTTGCTCAGGCTCATCCTCCTCTATAAGCTGGGTATCTCCCGACCCTTGGGTCCCCTGTTCTGTGTTTTCTTCTTCTTCCAAAGCCGTGTCCAACATCTGCTGAAAATGGGTGTCGGCCATTGTTTCCTCTTCCTCCTCCTGTTGGCCGCCCCTGGATAGACTGACACTAGCTGATTCCCGGGCGTTGGGCTGATCTACCTCCTCAAGTCCCCGCTCTTCCTCTAATCCTGCCCTCTGATCGGCAAATAATGAAACCACTCTCAAACTCGAAGACTGAGTTTGTGAGTGCACGGGTGATGCTTGTTCTATCCTCAACGGTATCGGTTGGGTTGGCACTTCCACTTGTGCCCTCGATGTCTGAGCAATTTGTTTCCCCTTTTTTACCGATAACGGCCTTGGGTCACCCATCAAGCTATAAGTAAGGGCGATCGACTTGCTCTTGAGTCTGCATACATGTCTATCGACCCAAGTCCTGGTAAAAGTCATCACCGGGATAGAAAGAGTGTCCAAGTCCATGATCTCTGGCTCGGACCAATCAGGTGGTGGGACAGGAGTATCCCTAACTGACCCATAGTCGGGTTGCATGACGTTGACATCCTCCTCCACCTGGTCGGGAACTGGAATAATCTCACATTCTCTAATCAACTTGAGAGGAAGTCTGGAAAACATCCTTCTTCTTATCTCAGCCTCATCCACTGCATTTGCCCAAAAGTCCTCCAGATGAGCTCTGTGCCGGTATTCAACGTTCTGTATCATCCGGATGTTCCTGTAAGGATCGAAATCCTGCCTGCCTGTGTGATATGACAAATGATAAGATTGCAGCTCGTCCTCTGCCTCTCGGGCTGCCTGCAAAGAGGGACACACCTCAATGGAATTTCCCATGGTGATAGGGAAATCAAGTCCACCCTTCTTTTTCCTTTTCTGAATCTTATCGTAGGCAATCAATTGCCTAGATACCTCAAGCATTACTATGTGATCAGTGGGGTATCGTGGTAACCGATACGGATACGAAGTGAACCCCTGCAGCCTAATATATGTGAATTTCGGGAATTGGATGAGCCAATACCCATATTCCTCAATCAATGTCTGTGCTTCTTTAGATATTCTCTGCTGCGTCCTCTGCTGAAGTGTCCTCGCAATGTGCATTGTGAATGCATCATTTGCCCGTTTATAGTTGGCAATGTTAGCTAAATGTAGCTGTGTGCAGGCTTCATGGATTTTGAATTGACCAGGGGCACAGCCGATTGGCTCCTTGTACGAAATCCCTCTGTACTTAGTCATTCTGGCCAACATGTAAATTACATATGAGCTCATGTAAAAAGTCCTCGTCACCTTCAGGCTCCTGAATTGCTCATCGATGTGGTTGCTAATCATCCTAGCCCAATCGACACACTCCTTTCCCTCCAAGATGATCTCGATGAAGTAGAACATCCAAGGCTCGAAAATGTAAGCCTGTGCACTCCCATTTACCCGGCTCACATCATTATCAAATCACAGTATTCTTGTTTCACGTCCTCGGCAATTATCTGCTTTGGGAGCTTAGTGCGGGGTGGCCTCGGCTTCTGCATCCAAACTCTGTTGATGACTGCAGTGACTCTTTCGAAAGAGGAAGAGTACATCTTATCTGCCCTCTTATTTGTCCTGTATAACATCTCCTCAGCAGTGGAATCCCAAATGCCTCTCCGATGGCATCCGGTGTGAAGTTGGCGAGCAGTTTACCATCCGGAGAGACAATCGTCCTACGTTCTGGCTTGTAGTGATTGGCACACTCCATAATTAGCTCCGGACACTGAATTGCTGGCGGAAAACTAGCAGCTGCGTAGATTCCACTCTTCATTATATTATGTGCCGTGACTGATGGTTGATGGCCCCCTAGCCCGAACATCCTCGATTTGAGTGCATTTAGATTAAATGAACCAAGGTTGGTGTCATTTAATCCCGCCAACTTTGAAACTATTGCTGACTTTGGGAGAAATGGCTTAGCGAGCCTTTTAATCATTGCCTGCCGGGATGAGCTAGCCTTGCCTGCTTCAGTGTTTGCAGCTCTGCCTGCGGCTCTGCTTGTTCCTGCAACATCCTTTGCTCCGGCCATCTGCAAAATAAAATAGAATAGCAATAAGCTAGGCTGCAGATTTTTTAAATAAAATGAAGTAACCTCCGAGACGGCTGCGAACGTGGAGTTAGCTTTTTGAAAATAAAAACTCTCAGCATAAATTACTAACTCCAAACCTCGTACTGTATAAAAAACTTCAAGCTTATAAAGAAGCTTTCAACGACTGCACTTCCGACTGGCGAAGAAAATTGCAGCCAACTACCAACTTTCAGCAATGTGGATACTTTCTCAGCACAAAATGAATTTCTGCAACTCAACACTCTGCAGCAACTTCAACAAATAAACCTTCCAGCAACTCCGGAAAACAACTTCAACCTTCAACTTCGAAATTGCAGCAACACACTTTCAGCTTTTCGAAAGAAAGAGTCTCGGCAAATGAAAATTTCTCCAGCACTTCGCACTTTCAGCAACTCAACACTCCGAAATAAAATAAACTCTCAAAGAATTTCTCTCCTCAACCACTTCGAAAATATTTCAATCTCTCAAGAACTTCTTCAGCAACTTCAACTTTGAAACAATGTGAGGAGAAATGAGAGAAGAGATTGTTTAAATAACTCTTCTCGGAGAATCCTGCTAAGTAGTGCTGGGGCTATTTTTAGCACCTTCATCAATTTTCCACTCTCTTCGTTCGGAATCTTCTAATTCAAGCGCAGTAGTGGGCTAGTCGTCAGCCGGTCATTATGGCAGTTGCCATTAATAATGATTCCTTCTTCTTCAAATTTCGAATTTTCCTTTCTATCTGCCAGTTAACTCTTGGTGATTTAAACAACTCGCGAGAAAAATCACTTGACTTGATTGAAAATTCCATTTTAAAATCTTCGCAGTGTTTAAATAAATTTGATTCGAAAAAAATTGTGGGAGTTGTAAATTTATTTCCAACTTTTAAAATGTCTGTCATTTAAATCCTCGATTTCATAAAATTTGCCTTAGACATTTTAAATTTTCTCTTTAAAATATTCAACTCCGAGTGATTTAAAATCACTTGCCTGTTCGAAATAACTCATCCTCTGAGATTTAACTTCCGTCAAGAAAATAATCTAGGCAAAACGAATTTCCTCTGAAAATATTAAAATTCCCCTTAGGAAATTAATTTTCAAACTCTGTTAACTCATGGGTGCATTTTAAACGGGTTCATTTGATTTTCACTTAGAAAATATTTTATCAAGTCGCCAACCCTGTTTAAATGTCTGGAAAATTTTAAAATTCATCAAATCATCCTTCCATGCCAAGGGCATATTTTTCCCTAGTGAAATGTTATCTCACTTAGAAAAATTTTCTAACATTTTCTCTTTTGGCGTACTTGACCCTTGGTATTTTTTATTCTTGCACCCCTCGCCCACATACTTAGAAATAAATTTAAATCCTCACTCCTTGGGCGTATTTCTTTCTCATTCAAATTTAAATTTCCAGGCCTTAGGAATTTTTAATTTCATCAACACTTCCAATTACCTTGGGCGCATTCACCACTTCCAGCTTTTATTTTCCATACATAGGCGTTTTTACCTAACCCCTTGTTTCATGCCTTGGAAGAATTTCACTTAACAACACTTGCAAGGTGGGCGCATTTACTAGGCCAAGCTTTCACTTGAGGGCGCATTTCATAGGGTGAACTTTCAATTTTGCCTTAGGTGTTTTTCCACCCTCTCAACACTTTGACTTGGGCGCATTTCCTTGCTGGAGCTGGGCGCATTTTGCAGCTTCAACTTTCATTTTAAAGTCGGCGCATTTTAGATGTAGAGCTTCTACTTGATGGGCGCAAACTAGAGGTGAGCTTTTATTTTGTAACTTAGGAATTTTCTAAACTCCCTCACCTCAAGCCAAGGGCGCATTTCATGGGTGGAGCTTCTATTTCTCCAACACTTAAAAACTTTTTCAACTTTCATCCCCTTCATGGGCGCATTTGAGGGGTCTTACTTTCATTTTTGCACACTTAGTAAAATTTTCAAGTCCTCTTGCTTGCCTTGAGGGCGCATTTTAAGTGTCATGCTTTGATCTGTGCCTTAGAATATTTTTGAAGTCTCCACCTCTCCTTGGGCGCATTTAGCATGTTATGTTTTTATTTCATGCCTTAGAAATTTTCAAGGCTTCCAACACACCCTTGGGCGCATTCACATATGCTAGCCTTAATTCCCACGCCTTAGACAATTTTGCCATCTCTTGGGCGCATTTGATGGCATGAGCTCCCATTTGAGGGCGCATTTTCATGGGTGTGCTTTCACTTTCCATGCCTTAGGCAATTTCAATGCCTTCATCACTTTCTTCAAGGTGAGGGCGCATTTAGGGGGGTTAGCTCTCAACTTAACACTTAGAAATTTTTTTGATACCCCTTTAGCTTATGGGCGCATTTTGCCCCTCAAGCTTTTGTTTTCACCACTTAGGAAATTTTGACTTGGCCTCACAACCTTGGGCGTATTTTCATATGCCCACTTTTGTTTTTGCCTTAGAAAATTTTGATGCTCCCCTTATTCTTCCTTGGGCGCATTTTGCCAATTAGGCTTCCATTTTGACTTGAGGGCACCTTCTGATGGTGAAGTTTGATTTTACACTTAGAAAATTTTGACCTCTTCAGCGTGCTATCACCTTCTATTTTTAGTAAGTCCTCAATTTTTTTGACTTCCACAGCTCCGTTTAGCCCGAAAATTTCACCATATGATATTCTCTGCCTGGTGAACCCGTTTTGCCAGTCCTCTGCCCTGACCTGCTATTTATAGCCACCTGCTATTTATAGTAAGTTTTGACTTTCTGACTTCAGTAGCTCCGTTTTGCCTGAAAGTTGCAACGCTTGATCTTGATAGCTTGAGTGTTACTCCGATGCCAACCTCGGGTGCAGACCTGCTATTTATAGCCGTGCCCTGACTTACTAAAAATAGTAAGTTCTCCGATTTCGCTCAAATTTTGCCAGCAGGTACCTTGAAGTGTGCCGACATTGGTGGGGTGCTTCGTTTCGGCTATTTTTGGACTTCACCCCCTATAAAAGTGGAAACCCTAATTTGACTTGTATGTATCCCGAACGGTCTCCGTTTGACTTCGTTCCTTCTGCATGTCGTTCTGTTTGCTGAACTGGAGTGTTGGGGGCGGCTGCCAGAGTGTACCTACTAAAAATAGAAACTGCCTGAAAAAGTGACTCATCCATTGCCGGATGGTTTTGCATGTCATATTGCCCATGGGATCTCAAAAAACCCAGAAAAACCCAGAAAACTGGTCTGCATGCATGCACTGGCTAAAAATAGTAAGTCCTCAAAACTCGATCTTCTCCGCTTGCATGTCACCTTGTTGCAAAGCTCTCGAAAAACCCGTAAAGAAAAACCTGACATGCGTTGAAAAACACTGCATGCGAACCCTAAAAATAGCCTCCGACGGTTGAACTCTGAAAGTGGTCGTCTCGGTTTGCATGTTACATCACTGAGAAGGTTTTGGAAAACCCAGAAGGATTCTCCAGACATGCATCTGAAAAGCTCATGTGGAAACCCTGAAAATGGCTCTTGAAGCCTGAACTGCCAAAAATAGCAAGTCGTCCGATCTGGCTCAAAATTTACGTGTAGGCAGCTTGATGTTACCCGGATGCAGTGGAACTGACAGAATTCCAAAATCTCAGTAAAATAGTCCCAAATTGAATACTTACTAAAAATAGTAAGTTGTCGGAATATAGTGAAAATTTAAGGGGACTCTGCTGGAAGCCTTCTGACTGCTGTACTGAGCTTGGATTTCAATTTCGTGACTCGGTTTGACCCTTAATAAGCCTGAAGGATGAAAACCCTAATTACACAGACTTAACCAATACTTTAACCTGGGTCAAACGACAGGACATCCCCGGAAGGACCAGAGACCAGAGAGAGAGCGAACCAAAGCCAAAAGACCAAAATGGAGCAAAATTTAGGGGGGTCCCCATCTTGATGGGGTGATGTGTGAAAAAGGTCACAACAGGTAGCAGGTGTTTATAGTCTTTACAGTTGTCCTTTATCTCTTCGTATGCATTCTCCCAAATTTGTACTGCATGTTTAATCTGATGTATCCAGGCTAAAAGATCCATATATGTTCAGTCGACAATCAGCAAATTAACTGGTTCTGTCAATGTAGATATTGCTTGCTTGATCTCTTGGAGGTGTAGATAGAAGTGATAAGTGAATGTTTAACTCTAATTCTAGCTCCTTCAGTTGTGCTATGGACTTCATCCTTTGTTCACTTAATTTGTTGTGCCAAGATTGAATGTTTCTTAATTGTTGCCTTTGTGACTCAGCCAAATCATTTATAATATTATAGCTTATTGAAAATTGCAGAATCTGAACCTACATGCAATCCAGTTGGATCTTTTGTGTTGTTGTAAGTTATGGCCAATTGATGCCATACTAGCATAGTGTAGAGACATTTCCATAAGTGTCCTTTAGTTTCCTTACCTGCTAGTCCAAATCATTGTAGCCATTTCTCCATTTCTATTGTGTACACATAAGCTCTTCTTCTTTACATTCAGTAATCATCTTTTACTTTAGCTTCTTCTTCTCATGTTCCCAACCACTCATTTGATCTAGTAAGCTCCTTATTGTGTCTTCCAATTGAGTGTTCGTGTTGGTAGAGAAATCTAATTGAGTTTGTAGCTGTTCTTGCTGTATCAGTTTGATCACTTTGTTCATGCCTTCTTCCAATTTAAGCATCAAAACTTGTTTTGCACTACTACTGAATGCTTCACTAAGTTCCATGTAATGTCCCATATTAGGATATTCCTGATTTTTTCCTTAAAACAATAATCCTTACTCAAAATGATAATAGCTCTGTCAAAAATTATGAATTTATTATAATATTCAGATCAATAAGTCATAGCATATTTCTGAAAATCAATCATATCTTGAATTCTTTGGAAATGCTTTCAAATTTGCTGAATCGAAGGTTTTCATCCCTAACTCAGCAGTGGCAATATCAAGGGTTTTTGTACTTAACTTGCTGAGAGTATTCAAGGGTTTTCATCCTTAAAACTCTTAGTCCACCTTGGAGGGTTTTCATCCTCCTTGATCAAGATTTGGGTTTTCGTCCAAACTTGATAAGAGAAATAAGGGTTTTTGTCCTTAATCTCTCATGAACTTGGAAGGGTTTTCATCCTCCCTATTTGCAAGACACTTACTCAAATTCAAGACTGATTGCTTAATGTATTGATAGATTTATTGATGTTTGCTTGATTGATCTTTGCTGATTGATATTTCTTGATGGATTTACGAGTAAATGCTTGAATGATTAATTGCTTGTTGGCTGATTGATCATCTCTTCACAATGAAATGATCCTCCCTTTATATCTCATTTATGAGGGAGTCACAACCTTTGACACTGGAAGGAGTCACACCCCTTCTAATATAATCGCTGCCATAAGATTTTAATTTAATCTTAATTAAATCATTTTATGCTAGAGTCTCCTTCGTTGGCACCACCTCTCTTATTATTTACTTAAGTCTTTTTGGAAGTGGCTTTAATTCCTTTACTTCTGTGATTATTCTCACCCTTTAAACTCAGACAAAGTCAGTGGCCTGTTGTCTTTAGCAGGGCATGACATTCCAATTTCTAGATTGGATAAATCTGAGTAAAGTCAATTTGTGATCCTATAGGAGTGTTCATAAATATGTTTGGGATTATTGTCACCACTAGAGAAGGTCGTTTCTATTTAGCCATCTATTCCTTGATCTTGTTTATGGGGTCACTTACTAACTAGCTTGTTGGATTTACTGATTACTTTGAAGGTTCTCCTGTTTCTTTATCAGATTCCTCTGTTCTCGTTTCTTCTTCTTTTTTCTCTTCTCCTTGTTCTTCTACAATCTCTTCTACTTTCTCTCCCCCTGTTCCTTTTAAGACATTTTTGTCAATCTCTATCTCTAATGACCCTAGTGTTTGTGTTTCTTTTGCCTATTTTCTTTGACCTCTTGTTGGTATATCTTCCTCTATTAAAGGCCAATCTTGTTCAATTGCTGCTTGTTGTTATGTATGCAATGGAGATGGTGTTAGTGTAGTATCTCGAGGCTCTTCATCATGTGGTTGTCTACTTTGTACAACCTTGTTGTAAGCTTGTTGAGCTGCCGCAACAGCCTCTTTGTATGGATTTTGCTGAAATTTTTCATTATTCATATTCTATTGTAAAGTATCCACTCAATGTTTCATCCTTAGCTTTTGATCTTGTAAATTTTGTACCTGGCTTTTTGTTTTGGGAGAGAGGTCTAAGTCCTTTACTACCTCATTTATTGTTTTAACTTTTAATGAGACATCCAACTTAAAAGCCTCTTCTCTTTGTGCAACTACTCTCTTTTGCAAAATTCTTGTTATGTCTTCTAGGAATCACTTAATAATTTGTTCTACTGAGTATGGGCTGGTGGTGAAGAAGCCCACCATTTACCTAGCATCTTCTTTTTCTTCATTCTTCTCTTTTTCCTCAAACTCTAGATTCTTCATCATATTTTCCTTGTGTAAACACACACTTCTACTCACCACATTGTCTATATATTCCACACTAAAGTTCAAAGGTTTTAATTTTGAAATTTAGGTTAGTAGACCCTCAAACCCTTCATTAATTGTGGCCATAAAGTTTGACAAAATATGGCCCTTGAGTCAAAAATTCGATTGGCAAAGCACCCTTGCTTCTACACCCTAGCTAAGCACTACTACTTCCAAGCCCTCCCTTAATTGACTCCTTAAATTCATCACATTCTTTCATCTATTCAACCAATTCAGTCAAAATCTCTTCTTCTATTCTAATATGGGTAATTACTCAAATGTATCGTTGTTATTGTATAGTGCAATAACTATTTGTCCCTTTGATGGCAGATTCTCAACAATTTTGGCATCATCCCTCCCGGCATGCTCTATTGAGGCTTCCCTAGCCTTCTCCATCCTTTTGCGGCATCTCTCGTCTTTCTTTAGTCTGTTTCAGCCTTCCTTCTTCCTCCATGTGCGCATTTCAATAGCCATCTTAATCTTCAAAAACTTCTCTCATTTTTTTGTTATTTCTTTATGCCATGGGTGTTTTAATTTGGAATTACATTAATCCTTTTGTTCATCCCTATTGGCTCCATCTAGACTAGTCTTAGTAGTTGCATCTCTTCAAGATCCTCCCCCTTTCCATTTATCACCCCCTAGGTGCCTAACCTGTTAATTTAATATTGTAGCTCGGACAGTTGTTTCTCCAATTCCAAGAATTAGCATTTAATTCTTGAGACTTCTAGATAAAAGTTAGTTAGGTCCAGATATTTAATTATTTAATTAAATAATTGATTCCTCTAGAGACTTCTAGAAACCAGTTAGTTAGGGTTTGTTAGAGTCTAATTAATCTTAGCCATTGATTGAGATTAAATCTTGGCCATTGGTTTTCCAATGAGAATAGTTTAAAAGGGGGTCATTGGGCATTTGGAGAACACAGACTGATAGACACAAGTTGGAAAAATATTTGCAGTGATAGCAAATAGTCTTGCAGTGATAGCAAGGACGCAGTGATAGCGTTGGAGGCAGCAGCAGTGGAATTTCAGCAGGAGAAATTGAGAGAAGAATTTCCGGTGAAAAATATTGCCGGAGCTTTGTCAGTGAGAGGCAAGCAGTTTCTTTTGTATCTCTTGATTTGTTGAAGATTAATATAATTCCTCATCTGCAGTACTGGTTTTCCCTCTGGGGTTTTTCCAGGGACAATTTGTCCAAAAATATTGTGTTTATTAGTTTGCATGTTTTCTTCTCTATTCCTGTGAGTTTTATTTGTGAAGTTGTAGTTGTATTATTTTTCAGTATTTGTTGTGAATTAATTTTCAGCAGTCAAATAATCTTTATAGATAGGAGATTAATAATCAGTAACTGCAATAGATTTTTCACATGATTATTAATCTCCTATCTATAAAGATTATTTGACTGCCGAAAATTAATTCACAGCAAATACTGAAAAATAATACAATTGCAACAGATTTTTCACATAACCCCCTACCAAAGGGATTATACCTAGTATGTGCTATTGCACTTTCATCATCATTTTATTATTTTACAGACTTCTTGTTTTTCAACTCCTATAATTTCCCTTCCTATAAACCCACAAACTAGGGTCCTGGCAACAAAACCAAATGTTGACAATAAAATATAGACCTTAGGTATTAATTAATTATGTCAAAGAAATTATCCCCAAGGTGATGCAATAGGAAAAGGACCAAAAGAAATGTAGCATAAGGAAATGAAAGATTAAATATACGCACATATTATAAGACTGCTCCATCATTATAATCATATTATGTTCTCAATATAAATGTACAATATAATCATTGTTTACTCGCTACGGGTACAATGACGTACAGAGTAAACAAAAATATAAAATAACATTGATAGCATATAATAATCACATGGCAATTGCACAGAACATAGATATATTGCTTTATTCAATATTCGGCAATTACATCATAATGTCTCCAGATAGAACATAGCATAGCATTGTAGAACCATCATGTTTCCCGACCACATGACTCAAGTACATATAGTACGTTGGTAGTGGTTGAGGTACCGACCGTTGTGTCCCTTCACTATAACTAATTGCTTCGTCAGGAACTTAATTCCCGAGGCAACTAGCCAACATAAAATGTACATAAGTACATGGATTATTAATATTAACTAATGTCTTATTTACTTATGACTCACTGTTGACCAGGTACACTCTTGGCTGACTACATCTACTCACGGCCGACTACATCATACCCCCCACAAAGTAGTCGTCTGGAAGACGACTGAAAACCAAGAATGCCAACTGATCCTTCTTTGCCAACTAATTGTCACTCTCACCCAGTACTCCATCTCTCTCTGCCAACTTCTCCTCGAGAGTTGCAACTCTCATCTGCTCGGCAACCAATTGCTCCTATACTATGATGGTTGGTGGCACTGCAATTTGGCAATTCCAATCAATCTGATGGGGGTCTGGGGGCAACACCCCCAGCGGGGTCGAGGGGCAACGCCCCTCATGGGGGTTTGGGGGCAGCACCTCCAGCGGGGTCGAGGGGCATCGCCCCTCGCGGGGGTCTGGGGGCAACGCCCCCAGTGGGGTCGAGGGGTAGCGCCCCTGCCGCTAGGACCAATTTAACACTTTTGAAACCACTCGAAACTGCATCGCGCACCTCATTTTCATGACTCTTCCACAGGTTTTGAATAGTGCTGATGAAGCTGGAAAATACAGATTTTGCATTGTTTTCTTTAGACTTTACTTTCTCGAGGTTGATGCTTGGTACAACATGCCTTTTACAAACTTCGATATTTGATACTGTCTTTTTGACATGTACAACCTCCTCCTCCATTGTGTGTACGACCTCCTTCCTTATGCGTACGATCTCTTCTTGTTTAAAGCGTACGACCTTCTTCTGTTTCAACCGTACAACCTTCTTTTGATCCACTCGTACGACCTTCCTTTGATGCAAGCGTAGGGCTTCTTTGCTTGGGCGTACGGCTTCCTCCTTGCCTAGTTGTACGGAGTGCTTCCTCCTGTCAGGTCGTACGGACTACCTCCTGCTAGGTTGTATGGCGTGGTTCTTCCTCCCCTTGCCAGGCCATGTAGTGTGTCTGTCAGGTCATATGGACTCCTCTCTTCTACTAGGTCGTACGGACTACCTCCTACCAAGTCGTACGGTGTGGTTCTTCTTCCCCTTGGCAGGGCGTGTAGTGTGTCTGTCAGGTCATACGGACTCCTCTCTTCTACTAGGTCGTATGAACTGCCTCCTGCCAGGTCGTACAGCGTGGTCCTTCCTCCCCTTGCCAGGCCGTATAGTGTGTCTGTCTAGACTTCTGCCAGACCGTATGACGTGCTCTACTTTCTTCTTGCCAAGCCGTACAAGTTCTCCTATTTCCTTGCTAGATTGTACGACGTAACCTCCTGAGCTTTTGCTAGGCCGTAGGATGTGGCTTCCTATGCTTCTGTCCGGCCGTACGATGCACCTTCTTGTGGCTCTCCTAGGCCGTACGATGGAACCTCTGCCAAGCCGTACGATGGAACCTCCTGCCTTACTACCAAGTCGTACGATGGAATCTCCTACCTTACTGCCAAGTCGTACGATGGAATCACTTGCTATGATGTAATCTTTTGTTCTTTTGTCAGGTTGTACGATGCCTCCTGTCCTCTGGCCACACCGTACGATGTGGCCTTCTCCTTGTACGTGTTTCCTTAACTCTTCACCAGGCCGTGTTTGGTCTTCTGTTGCCTTGCCAGATCGTATGCCTACTATTCTTGTTCCTCCCTCTAGTCGTATGACGTACAGACCTACTGTCTCTCTCTCTTCCTCAAACTGTACGATGTACGGATCAAGCTTCACCCTTCTCTGCCGAGCTTTCTCTTTTTTTGCCAAACTTTCCCTTTGCTTGTTATGCCGTACGGTCCTAGTGGCCCAACCTTTTATCGTGAATTTCCTTACTTTGAATTTTCGCCGAACTTTTTCCTTGGCGATTTTTTTAAATGGCCGTACTATGTAATTTTTAATTTTTCGCCGAACTTTTTCCTTGGCGATTTTTTTAAATGGCCGTACTATGTAATCTTTAATTTTTCGCCGAACTTTTTCCTTGGTGATTTTATTTTCTTGCCGAAGTGTATTTTCCTCAGCAATTTTCTTAAATGGTCATGTCTTCTTGTTGGCTCGGACTTGGCAAAATTTCATTTTCTTTATTTTAATTGGCCATTTCATTTTTAATTTTTCAACACTTCCCACTTTAATATTTTCTTCTTCACTCAACACTTTTCTTTTAATTCTTTTAATTTTCTCCTTTTGCATTCTTTCTCTCTCCTTCGTCTTTTTTCTCTCTCCTCCGTCACTTTTTTTCTTCTTTGTCTTTGTTTTCTCTCTCCTCCATCTCTTTTCTCTCTCCTCTGTCTTCTTTCTCATTGTCTTTATTTTCTCTCTTCTCTGTCTCTTTTTTCTCTTCATTTCTAATTTTTTTTTAATTCTACTTTATTTTTTTCATTTTTTAGTTCCAACACAATTTTTTCATCTCGTACCTATTCAGACTTGTGGGCTGACGTATCGTTTGCTTCTGATACTCTTTCTTTGTCCTCTCCCTACTCGGCCGAAAGTGTCTGGCTAGACATGTCGTTCTCTTCTCCTTCCTGGATTTCTCCGATCTGCAGCATGTTACACTCTCGATGGGACACCTCATAATCCTCCATTTGCCAATGAAATAGGCCATTCAATGAACTTGTCTCGTCTTCCGACCTACTCTCAATTTCAAGTATGCCCTCATCGTTCGACTCCATTGCTTTCCTTCCTTCGTCCATGTTTGGCTCTCCCCCGTCGGATTTTGATTCAGAAGATGCCAGTTCTTCACTGATGGCCTGATTTTTTAAGTCGATCATGTACTTCCTCCTTTTATTTTCTATGGACAGTGTATTTCTTTTCCAATTATGATTCACCTTGGTTGCCACTAGCCACCCTCGTCCAATCAATGCATCGTACGCCTTCTTCTGCAATGGAATGACTGCAAAGTTCAGTAGGAATGGTTGTGTTCCGATCACCACCTTTTGTGCCATCAACAATCACAAGCATCAATATATATATATATATATATTCCATATGCTTAGGTTATATTTCCCATTATATTACAATTATTACATCTTCAATTAGTTTTTGTGCATTTTGCTATGTTCTATCTTCTTCTTTCTTCCTTTTCCTCTCTTTTTCTCCTCTCTCTCCTTTGTTGCAGTGGTGATAGGTATACATATAACTTGCAGCTATGTATAGACATGTCTTTCATCAAGTTGTTGTGCCTTCTCATCCTTCAAAAGGTACCACAAGATGCTTGATGCTACCACAATGGCCTTGCAATGACTATTAGCCTATCCTACTATGAGTTTTTGTTGGTCAACACCTTGATTAGTTAAGGCCCTATAAATTCAATGTGCATAGCTTCAAGATAAATTCTACGAAGGTCAAGACCAAAAATGTTCCACAAAGTTTGATAAAATTCAGAAAGGAAACCATTGACTTCCAAGGCTTTATCACACACCATTTGAGAGACAACTTAGTGTAAGTATTCAATAGAAAGAAGACAATCATACACAATTATTTGTGTTTGCCATGAGCTTGCAAGGCACTATGTGAGTAAATTCTCACTAGCCTAGGTTGAAGGTTGACCTGTGAAAAGTATAAACTGCTTTGTAGTGAGCAACAAAAGCTTGCATAATATTGAGAATCTTGGTTTTGCAAGAGGTCTACATGAACCCAAACTAGTCCTAATTGGGTGTTGATCCTAGTCTAGTCCAACTTGGGTTCACCCAAGGTCTTGCCCTAAGCCTTTGAATTTGGCCCACAAACATATGAATGTACCCAAGCCTTGGACCTCTAGATTCAGCCCAAGTAGGTTTGAATGCAACTAGGCCATATCTAGATGTTCAGCGCAAGATCCAAGCAAACCCAAGGAGGATTATCCTAGACCCAAAAAATACTTTTTTAATGAAAACAGGAAAAATATAAAAAACCCCAACCTTAACTAACAACTTTCCTTAGTCTTGATCAAGATGAAGGGGACAAGGTTGCTACACAATGTCATTTGCATGGTGCAGCTAGTGGGAGTGGAATTGGCACTACTTGTCCTTCCAACAAATCAGCCGATGACATTGATGTTCTCTATGAAGATCATTATGATGATTTAGATTGATTTTACATATGCCAATGCACTAATATAAACCATTTTGATTTTTCTTTGTCGTTTGACAATAAACATTGAATGAACTTAATATTGCCTTGATTGATAAGGGCCCTACAAATTCAATGTGCATAGTTTAAAGATAAATTCTATGAAGGTCAAGCCCAACAATGTCCCCAAAAGTTTTATAAAATTCACAAAGGAAACCATCAATTCTTGGGCTTTAATGCATGCCATTTGATAGACAACCTCATGTAAGTCTTCAATAGACAAAAGACAATCATAAACAATTACCATGAGCTTGCAAGGCACAACCCTAAGGCACTATGTGAGTATATCCTCACTAGTTTTGTAGGAAAGTTGAGCTATAAAAAGTATAAACTACTTTGTAGCAAGCAAAAAATACTTGCATAATATTGGGAAGCTTGGTAGGCAACTATGTCACCAAGTTTTGTAAGAAGCCTAGCTGAACCTGAACCAGTTGGAACTAGCTTTTGACATAGGTCCAACTTGGGTTCTCCCAAGATGCTGCCCTAGGCCTCTAGATTCAGCCAAGGTACATTAGAGGTTCAATCGTACCTAAGCTGGATCCAAAGGGCCAAGGCAAGACCCTAGGCAAATGTAAGGAGAATCATTCTAGGACCCCAAAAATTTATTTTATAATGAAAAAAGCAAAAACATAAATAATTCTAACCCTACTAACATTTTTCCTTAGTCTCAATCACGGATGAGGGGTATAGAGATGAGACATAGCATCATTTGCATGGTACAGCTAGTGGGAGTGCCACCAGCACTGTTGTCCTTCCAACGAACCAGCTGATGACACTGATATTCTTGATGGAGATCAAGATGATGACTTCTATTGATTTTACATGTCAATGCACTAGTATAAACCATTTTGATTTGTCTTTAACGTTTGACAATTGACATTGAATTATCAACGGGCACTTGCACCATGTGGGTGTGCAATGTATATGCCAATAGGAAAATTCAAAGAAAGAGTGTTACTTTTCCCTTAATTGCAGTTGGCAAACTCTAACACAGTTATTTCAGTAATGTTTTCCAAATTCATTTCTAAATTTTTTTCTAGAACCCCATAATGATAATTTGTGCATTTATGCCATATTTGAAATAAAATTCTTCTTGTTTCAAATTGAATATTTGAAAATAAAGTTTATCAGTCTATTATAGATTTAACTGGTGGAAATAAATAATTATAAATTTATAGCAATCTACAATAATGAATATAAAATGTGTATGGTATGTCATCAGTCTTAGCTTATGAATTTTTGCAGGACTAGTACTCAAAATATTTAATCTCTTTAAAGTTTAATGTGAAAGCAATATATATGGCACCAGAGGTTTGGTAAATTTTACCAAACCTAATATATTGTGATAAAAATTATTTGCTCTTACAAAAGCTGAGATAGTTAGTCAGATAAAAGTCACTTCACAATTTTAAAAAAAATTATTCAGCGGCTGCTTGCCATGATAAAAGGTAAAACATATTACTACTCAAACTACTACAAAGCCTTTTTCCGAAGTTTCACTTTAATATTTTTTTTAAGAAACCTGTAATGATAAAATTGAATTGCATAACTAATGATTGAATAACATGGATGTATGTTGACAGATGGCCACAGGCATGGATGCCTCATAAATTAAGGGCACTAAATTGCCACCTGCTCTGCACCTTCACTATGACATTGTAAAGGTGTGTGTTTTTCTTTGCCACCTCATCCTCCTCTGTATCAAAGAACTCTCCATTGCCACACCCAGCTGCAATGTCACTCCTTTCTGCAAGAGAGAGAGAAGCACTCTCCACACTTAGTATTATGTCATACACTCCATAAATATCAGGAGTGTGATTTATGAATGGATCGATTGAACAAACATTACCAACACACTCAGGTGAAGTACACAATCCAGAAAATGGATTGATCCCATCAACTTTGATTTCATCACCATTTGAGCAGTTCAAATCACAAGCTCTGTATTTCTGGTACCAAGTAGATGACAGAAATTTGGGCTGACAATCAATATCATAACAAATTGTCATATCAGACCATACTGCAACGCTACTGACAGGTGCTATATGAATCAATATTTCTGTTAATACATTTCATGACTGTGAATTGTGTAATGCGATGCAAATTTTAAATTCCAAACCCTTGTTATATTGCTGCTAAAAAAATTAGCAGCAATATAACAAGGGTTTAGAATTTAAAATTTGCATTGCATTATGCCTAAAATCATTTTCTTTTTGTCCCTTGTGAAAAATGATGCTATGAAGTTGAAATTGCAATGCTACATATAAAGTTACAATGATTCATTTTCCAAGGCTGAAGTAACTTACAAAACAAAGAGCAAAAGTACCTGTGGTCTGTGGTGTAGAAAGCAAGGCAGAAAGAATGGTGGGGACGAGGAATAAACAAGAGTAAAGTTAAGTGAGCCAAGAGGAGGTGGCAGACAGGCGGCTACAGATATGTGAGTGGCTTACAATATTGCCACATGCAATGAATGTGGACAAAGCAGTCTACATGTGGGGGATGGTAAGGATCACCAGTCCCTGCAACTTAATATTCCCAGACATGTATGGTGCAGATTAATTCCAAAAATAGTCAAAGGGGAGTGAACAGGAAAATATCCTCTCATTTTTCAAGAACAGAGGTGGATTTCACTAATTCAATGGTATTCAATTTCCCGTTCTGGTGATATGACGATATCATTGCATCTGAGGAATATTCTTCCTGAAAATTGCACTAACAAAGCCTACCAGCTAATTATCAGCTGCGTTCTGTATTTAATTTTGTAGATTTTGTGCAAATAATGTATGTATATATATATATATATATATAGAGAGAGAGAGAGAGAGAGAGAGAGAGAGAGAGAGAGAGAGATGAAACTTTTCCTCAAAAAACAATTCTCAATCTTAAGCCAATGCATATAGGCTCAAGGTCAAGCTCCATGGGGCCATGGGCTTAATAAATAATAAGCCTCAGCAATCTTGAGGAGGTTCTGTAAAGCAGCGACTTGGAGTTGTAGGGTCTCATTGAATGGTGAAAGCTCTAACTTCTGAGCAATTTTGGAGAACTCTCAGGTAATAGCTTCCTGAATTCTGCATGTGAAGATGATAGCTTGCTTACCATAAATTCTAAGGTGGCAGTGCAAGAAAAAGACATTGTCCATCATTCAATCCAATTGGTTATGCCCAATGAATGGGCTGCAAGATTCAATACTCATTTGATATGCTCCACAGTTCACTCATGGTTAAGATGGGTTGTGTTGAGATAAAATTGAGAGTTGAGGTTTGCATACCAAGGAGTTGACAATTCAATACAGATGCAAATGAGGATATGGTCAGAAAGCAATGCACCTGAAACCACGCTAACAGGCCTATTAGAGCCAGCTAAGAAAAAGAAAAGACCTTGCTCAGCCATCATGACCCTAGTTGGCATGCATTTTGAATTCCCAAAAAAGAAATCAATTTCAAACTTACTCTCATAGCTTGCTGCACTAGAAAGCTGCCTCTTTCCAAAGAAACATCCTCATAGATTACTGTCTTATACTGTTTGCTATCTTCTTTTTCCTTTGTATCATCTAAATGGGATGTTACTCTCTTGATTCTAGCATGACCTTCAATGAACTGATTAACAAGTGCTTGAAGATCAGGATCAGGCTCAACTTTATCAATGTCTGCTCCACACAAGGGGCAATCCTTGAAGTGCAAAATGCATACTCTGGAGAGAAATTAAAGAACGTTCATGACTAACATTTGGATGAGATTTTGGAGTAACTAATGATAACATAGCAGAAGATCTATATTAAAAATTACCAACCAAACAACCATAATAACAACATTAGCAATATTCAGTTAAAATATATTGGATCTTTCATCTTACTATGCAGACTAAGCTTACTTGCAATATTTATGACCACATGGTCCACATTTGCTGCTCTCATATAGTAAAGATCTACAAATTACACAGCTAAATGGTCCTATTTTAAATGACTGGGAATCATATCCAAAGGGGCATTTTGGAGTTTCTCCTTCATTTGAGTTATCTTCCTTCACTCCCTTAGCCTGGTCAGAAGTAGAACGAATGTTTTTATCTTCTTTCTGTCCTTGGTGGATCTTTTCTACCAAGTTTTCAGCATTTTTTTAGCTGCTCTTGCAAAGGGGCATACAGAAATCATTTTTGTGGCTCAAAGAAAAGGAGTCTTCTAATGCCAAGAACCTGCACGTTTAACCTAAAATTTTCAGAACCTATTCAGATACTAAAGAAAAAAAATAGATTTACCTTACAGTTCAAGGCCATGAACAATACTTCAGGCTTCAGAAAACACAATTCTGAAGCATGTGTGCATTTTGTATGGAGAAGAATTAAGACTTCCAAGAACGAATGTAATCTCGGCACAGAATTTTGGTAAAAAGCAGCCATATGCAATACAAGAGTCTACAAAAGTGAATTATGAAAGTCCCGAAGTTAACACTATCTTTCTTAGAAGGATAAAACATCGAGAAAATAGACAACAAACCCTATTGCATTAAATCCTTCAAATCAAAATAGAGCCCTAGCAACATTCTACAAATGAAAGATGTTGTTTCCATTCTAGAAACCATACCATTCCCCTTCAAAGTTCAATAGTTGTCAAGCTCTATGATCCGGTAGAATGGAACTACACCCAAACTTCGACTATGGATTCAATAAACATTCCTAGGTAAAAGCTTCCAAGCAACTTTAAAAAGAAAAAGGAAAAGAGAAAGCGAAAAATAAGAATACTTGCCTTCTACAAATATGCATTTTAATAGCTAAAACTTTCAACCTCATAATTGACCTTACAAGGAACTCAAATAAAAATTTATCAGAAGTTGCCACAAATCCAAAATTGCTCTCTTTATCTGATCAAACAATGGGTGAGGAACAGAAAAACTGACAGACCATACCAAAATCCAAGAAAAAACATTAATGTCACAACAGCAATATTCCTCTGGACATCAGAACTCAACGTATTTGACAGAGATCAAGCTGAAATCAGATTACTATTCCACAACTGGCCAGTTTAATAGGTTCAAAAATGACAGGGAGATATTCCTCAATAATAAAAAATTGATCATCTACACTTAATAATGAAAATAATTACAATAGCTGGTGTCAACAAGAGTTGTCAGTGTCAATTCTTATCATAAGGATTGTCTAACATAGCATGCATCTAATTATAATAGAATTTTTTATAAAAAAATCTTGGGGATTAGAAAATAACATTGTTGTTTGTATCACCACATGTAGTTTATATATACCCATCATTAACTAATGAAATTAATAAAGCTCTAATTTCTTCAAATCATTTTATGTTCTATTATTGCTGCTGAATTTTTCACTGCCTGCTAGTTATTCTGCATCACTTTATATCAAAGCCTTTGATCTTGTCCTGTGAAGGGGAGTTGCATCTTGTGGCTCTCTTAAAGTGGCAGCTCCACCTTCAACCAACCATTCTCTTTTCTTTTAAGAAAGTTCTTAAATAAATGAAGCAGTGGCAATAATGCATTTGATTATCCTCATACGTCATATCTTATAAATTTTGTTACATAGCATATCTGACGATTTAAAGAATTTCATCCTTATGCAGCTTTGTCAGAATTTACTTCCATATGCTATCATTACAAGTTACAAGGAAGCATGCCCCGAAAAAGGCTATGTTGCCAATTCAGTTTTGGGTTTGACAGCTTGCCAAAAAGAATAGCTTACGTTAGTGTAATTGCATGTGGAAAATGAAAATCAATACAAATCATCATATTGCTCTTCATGAGAGCAATGTCATCAGCTGGTTAGTTGGAACCACAACCAGTGTCAGTGCTATTCCCACTGGCTGCACTATGCAAGTTCTGTGTAGCAACCTTATGCCCCTCAGTGCCACTCATCCACATTGAGAATCATTTTGCTATTTTTCATCAAAAATATGACATTTTTTTGTCCCAGGCAGGTTGTCCCTGGGTTTTCCCATGGTGACATACTCAGTCTAAATCCACAGGCCCTCAGATGTACCTGGGCCAAATCTACAGGACTGGAGCAGGACCTTGGGCAAACGCAGGCTGAGCCTGGACCAGGATCAGAACCCGGTCGGGGACAGTCCAGATCCTGCCAGGGTTCTTGCAGAACCCAGTAACAGAGGAAAAGGAAAGTTTTCATGTTGGCATTAAAATTGTTACTAGTTAGATCCTGTGAATTTTTTTTAGATTGAATTCAGTGTCCAGAAAGGAGTTTCAAGTTGCCTAGAAAAGTGTTGCCAAAATCAAATTTCTCCAGTCACACTGGAATTTAATAGCACATATGCATAACCATGGAATGCGTACAAAAACAGAAGTTGCTCTGCTTGGTCCTAAACTTTAGGAGCAATAAAAACTGATAATTAGATTGTTTTTCTCTTCTGCAACTTTTTCTCTGATGCATTCCATATTGCATGATTCAAGAGTTTTGAAAATTGTAAGGAGGCCCATTTTTTCTTGTAAATGGTCAAAGTTGCAAAAGGATGCCATTCTATTCTCTCTCGTACTTGAAAGAAGCTGGTGGAATTTTAAATTTTCCTTAATTGAGATTTTATCTTGCTGTTGAAGGCATGTTCAATGGCTTTCTATAGATTTTTTCTGATCTCATTTAAATTAACCTGTTTGCAAATTATTAGTTTATGCTCAATTTTTCAAAAGCTTCTTCATTTTCATATGCCTTCCATGGAAAATCTCATTGTCACTACAAATCAGATTGCTTCTTCCACTTTAAGGCTAACTCATCTACATTACCTTCAGTGGACACATTGGATTTACTTTTCCGAGTGTCAACTGATCCTTTTACAAATAGGTCCAATTCTCAGTGTTAAATTGTGAACACAACATTTTGAGTCTTTTGACTACTTTTTCCAATTCATGGCCCTTTCTTGAGGTCTTTTACAGACATATCGAGCAAATTGCTGTTGATGGGAATTTATTATAGTTGGAGCAAACTGCTCCAGCTGGTTCCTTCATATGTCTCTTCAGCTGTTCAGTCTTGTTTTTTCCTCAATGAAGACATTGCTGTTGGGTGTATTTTCTGATGTGTATAGTTTCTTGGTCTTGTTTTCTCCTTGGTAAAGATATTATTTTTGGGTGTTATTCTTGCTATCTGATGTATATGTGTACAGTTTCTTCTTGCAGTTTTTAACTGCAATCTTTTCTTTGTAATCTGCATTCCTTCGATATATATATATATAAAAAAAAGCTAACACTAGCAGCATAAACCTGCTTCGGTGGAAAAAAGCCTGCACATTATCTTGATGGTGATCAAAATCTAGGCTGGAAAATAGCCACATCTTCGATACCAAAAATTAGGTAGATTGTCCATTCTAAGGGCTACTTTGTTCTGGCTTCTCAAATAGTGAAATTCAATTGCTCAAAATAAGTGTTTTGAGATAGCCAAATGCTATTCAGAAATTCCTATCTGACTGGACCTTTCTAATTCATGCCAGCAAAACAGAATAAATTGATCTACATGCTAATATAGTTTAATCTTGGTTTTCACAACACGTTAACTGCTGTCTGCCAAACAAAATCAGAAAACTTCACAATTCAAAATCAATTTACTGTCTGGCCAAAAGGCCCAAAACCCTAGCAACAACTTTTAACTGCATCTCAAATTGCACAGTGGCCAAAACCCTGAACTCAGATATTCAATTGCAATATAGCCAATACCACAGCCTTCAAAATTTTAGTTGGCTATGATGGGTCCTCCCAATTTGATCAACGGAAATAAGGAACTAAAGCTTGAAGTCTAGCATTTATCGATTGAGTCAATTCTTATGCTTATTTTCTTGATGAACTGCAACAAAGGTGGATAGAAGGAGAAATGTTGATAAAGCTTTTGGAATTTTAGTTCTGACACCCAACCAGATTACTATTTTTTCTCGAGCTATAGAGTTTTTAGTTGAAGTACCTGGCAAACATTTAATTTATGAAATAGTATGTAAATTATTTTCTTATTTTGGGGTTGGGGCCTTGTTAATAGAACCCACATGTATCTGGCAAAAAACCAATTCAATTGAAGATCTGATTCTTCCACGGTCCAAAATGTTTAAAAAAGGCTTTCAGAAAAGCTCTGTGATAGTTTTAAGATCTTAAATATCACAGTTTTTCTAAAAGTCTTTCTCTAAACAGCTGACCAAAAGCATGAGTTTACACAAGATTCACTGAATTTTACAAGACTAGGTCCAAATTCTATTCATTGTTTTTTTGAATAGTCCAGGTAACAAAAAGACTCAAGACGTTTGAATCTTGTTGGTGTTTCCAACTAATTCCTCAATAACCTCTAAAGATTAGGCCTGTAATATGCTTAAGGCTACTAGGAGATTGGCCAACGAACAGAAAATTGTTTGTCAAAATAATTTTCTCTGCACTTTAGGCTCTGCAAAACCTAGGTGGGTTTCTATTATGATATCATTTATAAATTCACAATACAATGGAAAATGATATCTAGCAGATTATCTCTCATACACATATAACAAGAAACTATACAACAAAATTACCACGGTCTTTGATATCCTTGCATGTATTCAAGAAAACCTAGTATGAGATGTAAAATAATTAGCAATAAATTATAGATGGCTTGATGCTTGTCATTTCATGATTCTGTTTTGGGATTTATGAATGGAGTTTCAATCTGATCGGTGCCTATCCAGGGTCACAAAGTCCTAGAATCTCATAAAATCATCACCATAGCAATTTAAACATATTCTAATATTCTAATATTCTAATAGTCTGTAAATTGTTATTATCTTATAATAACAAGACTAAGTAATGGCTTATAGCATGATCCTACTTAATAATCCATTTGTAATCACAATATCTTCTGCATTTTACTGAAAGTAATTATCACCTTCATTGAACAGAAGCTATCAATAAAAGTACACAATGCAAGAAATTTGCAATGAAGAAATCAATAATTCTTGATTATTTCATTCATGAAAATATTGTTTTACAAAGTTGGAGACGATGTCATATTGAAAAGCATGTATTCATATATGTTTTTATCAAAATATATTGCTGTTACAGAGAATATTATAGACCTCGACACAAAAACCCTAATTACACTTTTCAGCCTAAAAGACTTGACTCAATATGCAATTCCCCAACCCTTTACAGTGGTACAAGCTCCTCCTTTATAGAACAAGATAAGCACGCGAGCTTGAGGAGAAAAAAGACACTTACCAAGAATGACAACTAGAAAATTTCAGTTACACCCAGGTGGTGCAACAACTTGCTAACTAAACAGATTCCCTTTTCTAAAGAAACAAAAGAGAACAATCCTTGAACCCGTTTGAAGAAACCAATTTGCTTGACCTGTTGATGAAGACAAATAATAGTTGACACCTCTTCAACTGCTTGTATCCTCAGAGAAATATGATGAAGACAAAATTGATGACCAAGCTGAGTTGGCAATCTGATTCATTCCTGATATTTTTTCACCCATGAAGCATATGTCTCCTTTGATGGCCAATTGAATTCCAAAATTTTGACTACTTTATTCATATGCTGTGAATTTTGCATCCAATATTGCTCTTGTTTCCTTGATAAAAATGTCCAAGCTTGACTCCAATCTTAGTAGTTTATCAATAATGTTATTCAGCATACCAGAGTCTAGATCATCTTTAGCAAAGATAAAATTATATAAGGCAAAATATTATTACATTCCACTTATCAAAGGCTTTGATTTCCCCCTCCCCTCCAACTCTTCAAAATAATGTAACTTGTTCTTGAGTTGGATATCCAATTTAACTTGAAATGTAGATACCTAATTTAACAACCCAGGAAGTTCAAAGGTATATGTTATCTTATTAGGGACATCAAGACTGAATTCGGATTGCTTGTAAATCAACTCCATTGAAACTACTCTAGGGATCCAAGTACTCAATATTTCCTCTAGCTTCTCCTTATGTTGCATATAGCTGGTGTGAGCTTTTCTCATATTGTTGTCCCTAGCCAATGTGTCTTCTAATTTATGAAGGATACATGATAATATGTGACCTAACAGATCATCAACTAGATTAACCATCTTTTTACTTCATTCCTCCTTTGCCTGCTTTTTTGTCTCTTTACTCTGAATCAATTGCTCCTTCAATTATTTTATTTTCCTTGATAGTATCTCTCTATCCTGAGCTGAAAAATCTATTGAGTTTGATTGTGGAGTAGAGGGTTTTGGAATAATGCTTGGTGGAGGGGGAAGAAGTGACCTCACCTTGTTGTATTCTTGGAACAATTTAATATGATCCTTTTGAAGCTTGTCATAATCTGCTTTCAGCTTCTTTGCAGCAACTCCTCTAAACAATGTAGTACTTACCACCTAAGTCACAAGGTTCGAATTTGAGTTCAAGTTCACGAACATTGAAGTTTGGATGTAGTTCGACAAGGAAAAATTTCGAAAAAATAAATCGGCATTAAATTCACCTTATGTAATTTTTTTAAAAATATAAGTAATATATCCACAAAATTGTCAAAATAGTCTAACATTGATAAATAAATTTTGAAACCATTATAAAAATATGACACATTTTATTAGCGAGCTAAGTCAACAAATCCCATTTGTTTGGTCACATGAGCAGGAGCCAAGAAAATCACAACAAAAAACCCTTATTGCGATGAAACAAATCCTAAGCGTAGCAAAAATGGAAGGAAGTTGCATGGGGAAGAAGAAAATTGCGACGGAAAAATATAGCGATTCCAAAATTCGCTATCTCAGACGAAATCGATGTGTTCATCATAATGACAAGAGTCTCATTTTATAAAAAAAATCACAAACCCTAGAAATCACTATACAAAACCCTAAAAAGTAGTTTTCAATAATATATTTTAATGAAAAAAACAACGCTTTTTCCATATGAAAAAATGCGGTGAATTTCAACGAATTTCAAATAAAAGTTTCAGATTCGATAAAACTCGAAGTCCGTGCTTGAAGTTTGCTAAATCTTGTGACTTAGCTTACCACTAATGATGCAGCCTGAGGTGTACTGCTATCTACTAACCTTCTAACAATAAGGTTGCTAGCATGTTCTCTAACATGATGTGCAGGTTGGGCTTCTAAGTCTCTAGAGCAATTGCCCATATTGTCGGAGTTTCAAATTTTGTACTGAATCCAGAATCAAAGTATAAATCCTTGCTTGATCCTTTGATGTTAGTACTTCTTCACTTGTGTCTTGCCTTCTTATAGTATCCAATGCAATGGCAGAGGTTATGTTGGATTCGAGTAGCAATAGACAACCAATATCTTGCACAATTCTTCTTCCTTCATTAGGAGTAATATTGTTTACATGAAAATCCACCTCCTTCAGAACCTCTTGGGTTATTTTGTGCATTTCTTCCTCTATGGCTTCCTCTCTCTTTTTGTTCAATTTTCTGAGAAATGATTCCATCTTATTATTGATCAATAAGTCCATGAATTCCTTGGACTTCACAAATTTGTCATCTAAAAGGAATTCAGTGCATGCCAAAGCTCTTACATCATTTATTGTATTCCCACCTAAATTAGTGTTTATCAACATCCTATCTTGAGGGGGATAGTCTATTTGGACTCTTGGTGGTGTTGCAAGGATTTGATTTACCTCATCAGGGTCTAGCATGTGCTCCCCAATTTCCTCTGTCTTACATAATCAGTTGAGTAATCTACCGAAGGTTTGACACTCCTTGACCTCTGTGGGGGAACCACCCTAGGAGCACTTGATGCTTCTGGCAAATTAGTTGGAAGCATGGGTTGCTCAACTTCCTATTCCCTTGGCCTTTCTTCTTCTCTAATTGGCCTTTGAGCTTCTGCATGGATCCTAGGAGCAAGATTAGCCACATTGTCAAGCATAGTATGTATTTGACAATGGGATCTTCAATTTCTCTATAAGCTCCTAGATAATTGGGGTTAGCTTTGTTTCTTTACTCATCCCTTTTTATAATTGTCACCTATGCATTCTTTTTCTTTTGCACCTCTAAATCTGAGATTGCATTTCTGATTATGTTTTCAACCTTGTCAAATTCATGATAAAAATGTGCCCTTCCTACTCTTTCTTTGATATGGTTAATGAAGTGCTTTGGATCATAATTTCTCTTTTTATCAATTTTCATCCTATAAGTTTGTAGCAATGGATAAGTCAACTCTAATCCTTCCTTGGCCGTAGTCATAAAATCAGCAAACACAATTGTAGAGGCCAATAGCCTTTCTTGTTTGCCCTTAAATGTAATTTATCACTTTCATTTAATTGCCACATTATTTCTAGGAAAGCAATTATGTCAAGGAAAATCCTGGGAAGCATGTGAGGCTACACTTGAGCTCCATATATTCCAATGATCGTGGTATTTGAGTAGAGATACCAATCTCCCTGATTACGATCAATGCCAACCTCAAGAGTTCTTTCCTTAGGTCTCAAAAAATTCATTACCCTCTCTAACAATCTTGTGACACTCTTGAATCCAAAATTGTCCATTACTACTTGCACAAAACATCTCTCAAATACAATGTAATTCGATGGTGGACAATGCATGTCCCATATATGTGTCCATCCCTGGACAAGGAGTTATAGTCCCTTAGCATCTTGAAACTTAATGCATAGTAGGGCTCCATATGGGTCTCCTACTGTATAACAAAAAGTGGTAAAGAAGGGAATACCATTTAAGTATATGACCCTATTATCTATCTTGATTGTCATTAAGCTCTAGTGAATCCCTTATGCAATAAATGAGGAAAAATCAATCTTTCTATTCAAATTCTTGTTTTGAATGTCAGCTGCCATTATCACCATGTGCACAGGCATTTGTGCCTTGCAATCTACACCCAAAACCTAACAAAGAGAAAATTAGGTGTTCACAAAGTAGTCCTCAAAAATGTCATAGTTGAAAGGCTCTACTTCGTCTTTGGTAAACCTCACAAGTTTTTTGTTTTGATCTTTGATCCTATGATGAGGTAGCCACATTACTTTGTAACTGTGCTTATCCCTAAAATACTTTCTACACAGTGAATCAAAATCAATTGGAATGTTTGCAGCTATGTTTAGGTTAAACACCTTACAGATGAAATTTCTATCCAATCTAATTAGCACATCGACTTTATTATTCAAATTTTTTCTGGAATTAACATCATAATTCTTGGCAATGGCCCTTACCAAATCTACATTGACAAACACATTAGGTACTACTAGCCTACCCAAATTTGAACTCCAAATATTTGAAATAGGTCTTGCAACATGACATCTTTTGTAACCATATTTGAATAAGTCCCAAACCTGGACTAGAATGGTTGCATCTCTAATTGCTTTAGCTCTGTCAATTAACCTGTCTGAAAGAATTCCAAACCTTTGTGCATGTTTTGACTGTTTTGACGAAGCTGGGAGTTCATAATTAGGGTTTAATTTCTCAAAAAAAAAAAAATTCAAATTTCTTATGAAACCCTAACTAAATCCTTATAATTCAAAAAACCTTCTTTATAAATCACCAACAATGAGAATTGTGACCTACTTGTTTTCAGCTTGCGAAAACCCTAATTTTTGCAAACACGGCCTTTGGAGCAGCTCTAACAGCTTAATTTTCTCTTGTAGACAACTTTTAGCTCATATGAATGAATAATTGAATGAAATTAAGTCATGCATATCATTAGTATGGTAAAAAACCATCACTTCTACAGTTATGGCTCCAACAGGGTAAGCCTATGAATTCTCCTTAGTCATTTTTTAGGTTTGAATATCAATCATTGATCTTGGTGGGAGCTCTTGAAATCAATGGTGTGTGCACATCCCTTCCTCAATGCTAGTTCCTTTTGAAAATGTATTTACCAAGTCGCGCTACAAAGGCCACAAGCATTGCAATAACAATTAGCCATCTATAAAGTGGTCTCCAAGTCATGGGGTTGGCCCCACATTCACCATCAGGCTCTCATATGGAGTTGCTAAGTCCCCTTTACCTTTACATGGTGGCGCCACATGTCAGCAAAATGCATAGGCACAATTTTGAATTGCACTTAATTTTAGAACCTTTACAATATATAAGATATGTGTTGCAATGAGAATAAGCCATGTAATGCCCAATCACTTTTGTCGATATTCATCTTTGCTCGATTCTTACAACTAGACCCATGTTGAGTGTACACCACGTGTCTTCATAGTGCATGACCATAACTTTAAATTTTCAACCTTTTATGAAACTGCACCATGTTAAGAAAATGTGCTCCAATAAAATTATGCCACCTACATTTGACTGGGCTGTTCTGCAAAGAACCAAAGTAAACCTCAAGGAAGACACATGGCAAGCGAGTGCAACAATGCAACTTTAACAAGGTCACCTTTTGTAAACTTACGCAATAAAAAATACTCACACTACCAATCAAATGATAACACATCATCACCTTGGGGGCAATAAGAGTGCATATAAAACAAAAACAATAACACAGTTAAATACATGTGGCCACATAGTGCATGAGTGCAACTTTAAAATGTTCAGCTTTTGAGAAGATGGGCTGTATGATAAAAGTGTGTGGCAATACAATTATGACATGTGTATGCCAATAGTGATTAAGTGGGGACCATCGGACGAGCGCATACAAAGGCAACTTAAGTGATTATTTGAAGCATGAGCTCAAAAGGACTAGGCCAGTTGCGAGAACAAGAGGGCTGGTCACTAAACGATTGAGAGGACATGAAGGAACAACTTAAAAACCTGTGATAGGCTAAGCAAGTCACTAACCGATTACAAATAAAGTAACAAGCCATGTAGAGGGTTTAGAGTTTTATCCCAAATAGATAAAACACATTTAATAAAAACCCCTAAAACCCTAAAATTTGAAATTAGTGTCAACAAATCCTCAATTCAAACTCCATTATTTTAAATTTATAAGTACCTATCAAATCCAACATCATCAAAATACACTACACTTGCCCAAATTTTCATCTTTCATGCTCCAATACATCCATTTTACCTAGCAACATTCCTCATGTGGATTTCTTCACAACTAACACTAATTCCATTCCTTGTAAATTTTTCTTCATCAGAACTAGTGGTACCAACCAACAATCTTATGTTCCATTGCCAATAGAATTTTCCTTGTCAGTAGCAATGGTGTAGGTGAGATTGAGAATCTTCAATCTTCTCCCAAGAGTCATTACGTCAATAGAAAAGGGCTACAAATTTTGAATTGTATACATAAACACAAAGGTTAATAAATGCCCTTAGCTCCACAAAGGGCATGTTATATGCCAGGTAAATATGTCGGTAAGGTCAGAACATAAAAAATTGCCTTTTCCTTTATTCTTATACAGATACTTCGATAACAGAACAATTACACTGACCACAAAGACCACAAACTCACTGCCAAAGATAAGGGATCCCCAATATTCCAGCCCCTAGAATTTGTGGTATTCCTCTTTCCTGAAAGGAACAATAACCAATTCATAAAACAGAATAAGGACGTAAAATGATAATTATGAACTCACAAGCATAACAAATAAAAACAATAAGAAACTAGTGGGTGGAAGGGTAGGCGCCCCTCCAAGCTAGCGGAGGGGGGTTGGCATTTGATGCCACAGTGGTAGGGCTGTTGGGGTAAGGAAAGTATGAGCTGGCAATCATAATGGCAAGTGATGGTTGATGCAAGTCTTTCCGTAAGGCATACGAAGGATAGCTGAGGACAGCTATGGCACCCTATCCAATGTATAGTGATAAGTGCATATTGCCTGAAGGATTTACTCCTCATGGAAAGGATATCTTGAACGCTGGATAGCGTACCATTCGCGTAGGATGGCAGCGGCCGAGTGATCGGTGATTTTATTTATTGTTGGCTTGTCTCGTTTTTGGCTAAGTTTTCTTTGCAGGTGCGAAGCAAAGTATGTGAGCTTTCACATTCCTTCTTCCTGGGTGTGGATAGAGCAGGATTGACGATGGCGAAGTGCTCAAAATTCGTAATTGAGGTTTCGGTGGAAGGCCTCACAAGATTTTGGGCAGATACACCGATTTCGTTGCAGTCGAAGGTGAGACAAACTTCCTTCAGGGAGATTACCAACCAAAGATTGAAGCGTATTCTGCTTAATTATGATCCTTTGGTCGTTGTGGCTGTGAAGATGATTCTGGGTTCTGGACATTTGGACTGCAAGGAGTACGGGAGGGATAATCTGCACGTTTCTTCTCGTTTCCTAGCTTCTCTCCTGGACAACAAAGTTCCCAAGGCAGAAGTGAAGGGGCTGCTGGTTAAAATGTTTAGGGAGGACTTGGTGGAAGGAGTGGACGAGGTTCTTAGTGTGGTGATTGAAGGCAAGGGTTGCCCGAGGCCCTGCGATTTGGAGCGGTTCTGCTCAGAGGAGACTGTGAAGATTTTTCCATTTCTTTTGGATTTGCATGGGCCAAGCCTTATGAGGCATCGGATGATTGTGATGGTGGCTGTAGAGTTTCTCAAGAAATTTTTTGGGCTGATGGCGGCTGGTGGTGTTGATTGGATAAAGGACTTCGAGGAATTTGCAAAATTGAATGGTTTTTTGTAAGTCAGGCTATGGGTTGTGGTTTTTTGGCTTATGGGGTTGGTGTAGTTTTTTGTTAATTCTGATGGAGCTCTGTTTATAGCCATTAAAATGGCATTTTTGCTGTGCTTTTCTCTGTTCGAGGTTACTGAGGTTATGGTCGGGTGGTTTTCTTTGTATACTGGTCTTTAGTAGGTGAATTTGCTGATTGGGTGGCTATCCGGTTTTTTGGTGATGGAAAATTATACCTGCATTGCAGACGTTTGTAGCTCTGATATTATGATATTATAATTAATAAAATACTCATCTTGCGTATCAAAAAATAAATAAAATCAGAAACCACAACATTCATTACATTGTTACAATCGCAAGAAACATGTTGAAGAGATAATAGTATATTTGTTAGTGTGAGGCATTGGTCAGAGCATGAGCAGGTTCTCAACCACATTAAAGCACATTAAAGCAGGTTCCCAACCGCATTAATGCAGAAAACAGAAGTCATGTGATGATCTTATAGTACAACTTATGACATACAAACACCAAGAACCCACGGAGGGGGCAACTGCTGCGACTTTTTTGTTCCATGTGGTTCCATGTAGTCTGCTAAATTGAACAATTGTGAAAAACCAGAATTTTTGCATGTTGCCTAGGAGGGAGATTTCCAGGAGAGTCTAGCTATGGGGGCTAAAAGATTGCTGCACATACTAGAGAAATTTTGAGGACTATTTTGTCCAAATGACAGCAGAGTTTAATTTTAACTTTTAATATATTTATGTCACGTGCATTACTGGCAGTTATTAGAACATACTCTGAAAATACTGTGGCCCAAAAAAATTTAAGTTCTCTATCGGATCACTTCATCCTTAAAAAATCTCCTAAATTTTCTAAGAAGCATCTGCAGTAGCCCCTGCAGGGGACTGCTATGTAATTCTGTTATTTAATAAGCTCTCTTAAATCAACTCAATTCTGTTATATATTCAAATCTAACCAATGTTTACAAATCTTAAGAATATGATTGATTCGAGCTTACTTTAAACTGTGTCAATGGTGGCCTATAACATCGCATAAAACTTAAGCAAAACAAGTTCACTACACGCAGCAACTGAGACCTAAAAGACACTAAATTGAATACCAAGATAAATTTTATTAGGAAAAAAAACCCACCTGTCAAGAATCGGAAACAAAACCACTGAAATCAAACTTCCTATCTAGATTTTTCATGAACTCGATGAATCTGTAAACCCGCTTTCAGCCTAAGTTTCATTAGTTAGATTGGATTTTAAGGACTTTTACTTGAAAATTTCACTTCTGCATCAAAATTTTCCCACCTACGAATTGACTACCAAACACTTGAATTATTGGGAGAGACTTTTTTTGGGAAGATATTCCAAGGTCTCGTATGCAAGATTAATACATTTTCAACCAAAATATACAACCATAACAATATCTCTCGGACCACTTTCCTATCATGTCTTTTTGCAAAAGAAAGAATTAAAGAAATGGATTCATAGTTACTGTTTAAGCTTAATACTTCAATCTTAAAATTCTTTCTTGTGTTTGTGTATGTTTTGGTTGGTATTTGGTATTTCGTACCTAAGTCAAAAGAAGGGGAATCTTATAGAGAATTTTGGCAGCTGCTATTTTTCAATGTACTGATTTTTCACTTTCTTTTGATAAAAGATTGACATGGCAATGAAAACGTAAGAAACTTTTTACAAAGGAAGCTAGAGCTGAATAGGAAAATGCTAAATTTAAATCTAGAAAATATTACTATTCAAATTTCCATAACCACTATTTAAATGCGGCTTCACAAACTTGATATTTAGAGAGGACAAGGAGTCAAGATCATGGCTAAATTACATTGGCTTAAGGAGGGTAATAAAGGTTCTAAGTATTTATTTTAACCACTTAAATTATAAACATAAAAATGAGTATATTGGATCAATACAAGATGAGAATGGAAGGGTTTATATGAACCCAAATGAAATCAAGATATGTTTCAAGATTTTTATGAGATGCTTTTTGGAGAAGACTCTCATTGGCAAGATGCCCAATTGATATTATAAGATATCATCAAAGAGATCATTGCCTAAAAAGGTGGATCAAGAATTAGTTGATTTCTCAATCAAAATCTTTCTATTGAAGATTTGGAACATGGTGTATGTTCTATAGCTCCTAACAAAAGCCTAAGGATTGATGGGTTGTCAATTGAATTTTACCAAACTTTGTGGCAACATATTAAGGAAGACTTTTATCTTGTTTACTTGGAGTTGTGAATCAAGGGTCATTGGGGCCAAATATTAATAAAGGCTCAATCAAGTTTCTTTCAAAAGGAAAAAATACAGACCTTATCTTTGGATAGTGGCCTATCACATTGCTCAACAATTCCTATAAAATTATTGCTAAAGTCTTAGCTACTAGGATTAAACTAGTGGCTAAAGGGATAGTTAAACCTAAGAAAACATGGTTCCTTGGTGATAGATCTATTCTTGATAATTTAATATTGGTTTGGGAAACAAGTGAATGGGTTCAACAATCAAGGAAAAGCACTTTGTTGGTTAAGCTTGATTTTGATAAAGCCTATGATAAGATGTGGTGGAGCTTTATTATCAAGAAGTTGCAATAGTTGGATTTTGGTCCCAAAATTTGCAAGCATGTTCAAATGTTACTTAATGATGCAAATGCTCAATTAGTGATCAATAATTGAGCGTGATAGTTTCCTTTACAACATTTGATCGGGCAAGGATGCCCATTATCTCCATTTCTCATTGTTTTAGTTGTTGACGTTCTTGACTTCATTCTGCAAAAATATAATCAAATGAACCTGATTAAGGGAATTTCTATTCCCAACAATGCAATTATTATAAACTCTCACTTCATTGATGACAATTTTCTTTTTATTTAAAATTCAAAATTAGAAATCAAGAATGTTCTACAAGTTCTAAATTTTTATCATGATGTTTCAAGTTCTAAATTGGCTCATCACAAAACTGAATTTATAATTATTAAATCTTATTTGGTTTCACAATGGATTCCTAAATAATGGATACAAACTAGACATGGGAAAATTACATGATACCTTGGTATTCCATTCGATTTGGGGGTTAATCTTCATGATATGTGGAAAATTGGTTTATCACTAATTGAAAAATAAAATCTACAATTGGGGAAATAAATTCCTATTATTAGTTGACAAAATACAAGTGATAAATCAGATATGTTTAGCTTCTCATGTTTAGTACTCCTCATGTTGGATGCCCTCCAAAAAGGTTATGAAGACTTAAATAAACTCATTTGACAATTTGTGTGGACTAATTGGTTTAGAAAAGTGGGTTCTATATCCTCCTCTTGGCTAACTGTATACAACCTAAAAAAAGAGGGGGATTGAGCCATTTGGATACTAAGACACAAGGAATTTATTTATTTGCTAAGTTGATAATAAGAGTTGTTTCAGGAGAAGAACAATGGAAAATTTTGGTGCATCATCATATTTCACTTGTTGCTATGAACAACAAGTGGAAAAATATGGGATGGTTGGATAAAATTCTACTTGCTCCCTTTTTCGTGTTTAACCATCTTTCTTGTTTCAATCTATATGGAAGGCTTGGCAACAAGTTTGTAAATTTCTAACTTGGAGGAAGGATTCCTTGCAACATGGTTTCAACTTTGTAACTTATTCTATTTGGCAGAGCAAGCTTGTTCAATGTCATGGGCATCCATTTTTTGTCACCTTTCCTAATCAAACTCATTATCTATTTAATATAGGGGTGAAATAGTTTGGTGATATTTGGGATTCGATTCCCTTGACTAGGCCAGTTGGAAAGACTCCAAAATCTCCTTTAATTTAAACAATAGGTCTAAAAGGTTCATGGATTTTGTAAAATTATTGATTCCTATGGAACTCCTTATGAAATTTTGAACATCTTTACATTGCAACTTCTTCAAGGACTAGTTGTGGCTTGACAAATACCCTTTCTTAGGTTTTCCTTTGAAGAAGGTATATTTTAAGCTTCTTCTAAATATGAAATTGAATTCAAGACATAATAGAAAATGGATTATACATTTCAAGAAAAAAAATGGAGGATTCTAAGTGCTCAAATTTGGAAGTCCAAGGTGGAAGAAAATGCTCAATTTTTGGCTTGAAATTTTTTGCATCATAAGCTACCTATAGGGCATAGATTAAAATATTTGAAGATACAATCATCCAAGTGTCATTTTTGTCAGTGTAGTGAAATCTTAAAATATATTTTTGGGATTGCTATAGAGCTAAAAAATGGAGCATTATATTTGGTCATTTCCTTGCTATTTTTATCATGTCTTATGCCAGAAAGAAGTGATTTTTGGTATTAGGCTTCATAAAAATGTAGTTGTTGATACTATGAGACAGATTATTTTGTTGCATGTATGGAAAAGCATATGTTTAGCAATGTTTTCTAATCATATTTTGTAATATTCTAAAGTTCTACTTTGACACCATGTTTCAATTCATTTTTTATGTTCTCAACTAAAGAGGGGGCACAAAGAAGGTATTGATTACAACAAGCGCCTAAAAGAGATTAAACACCAATTTTTATAGCTCTATGAAGGGGAGTTTTGTTGTGTTAGACAAATACAATTTTTAAAAAAATTTAAAGTGTACTTTGTGTTATGTTACTATGTTTCATGTTTTTGCTAGTAGTAAATTTGGTTGTATTAGTTTGTCTTTCTATTTTAAGGACATTGTTGGGATATGTAAGTTGGTTAATATTATGAGTTTGTTGTTCTCACATTCTCCATAGCCTATTTTCGCTCTTTTTCTCTACAAACCTCTTTTTGGACTACCATTTATTCTCATTGTAATTATTTTAGCTTTGAACAATATAAAAAATAGAAAATAATAATAATAATAATTGAGGCTATTTATAGGTATAATGGTGAAATTTTATATTAATTTGGGCTCTTTCTTCTAACCTTTATTTATCTCTATTCAGACATTATCTACTCATTTATTTGCACCTTGTTCATATATATGCATTTTCTCATGTAATTTACATTTATTGCATCTTCTAGATTAGACAACATTCCCTATTTAGATCATATTGTTCTCTTATTCCAAGACATTCACGCAAGTGTAGGGGCAATATTGTGTTTGTAGATCTAAACGCCATATTCCTAAATTCAAATTTAAATTTGGTCAACTCTCACCCATTTCACTAGTTGTCATGAGCCAACTAAAAACATATTTGAGTAACTTCTTGTTATGTCTTTGTGTTAAGGCATTCAATTACATTCATCTCACATTCTCTCATATTTAGAATCCACAAGATTTTTCATTCATATTATAGGAAGAATCAAGCTAGGTACACTTTGATTTGGCACACTAAATGAATCAAAATCTACATAATCATTCTAGCACATTTTCACAATTACTTGTTTCCTACCAATCCTTTGCATACATCCATAAAAAATTGGTATTTTCTAGGGGACTAACCTATGAGAATGTGTACCCTAGTGATATAATAACCTTCTAAAGGTATTCTTAAATAACATCAATCTTTAGAGTGGAGTAACATTAATCAATTTGGCAAACTAGAGAGTAGAAGTGCACATATCGCAATATCAAATCCATGTCTATCAAAGTATATCCTTGCTTTTGGAATTGTCCCAAACTCACATACTTGACATAGACTTATAGATCTAGCATAAAATTTGAGGGAAATTTAGTTAGAGAGGACCAATTTCTAGACTTGAGAAAAATCAAAATCAATAAAAAAACAAAGTTATTCTCCTTCCACTTTGTATTTAATTTCCTAAAATAACATTTACTATTCCAATTATCACACACAAAACTATTAGTAATTAATATCTAGGTTAATTTTACTTATGTGCATACATCTTATTGTTTATTTTCCTTTATATTTTGGGGAACTTATTCAATCTTACATAACTTAGTTTCTCCCTAGGGTTTCTCATAATTATTAGGGTGTTTAGATATTTCTAAGTTTTACATTATTGTTATAGATATAATCCTTTTTCATTGTTTTGCTTCATTACATTTACATTATTACAATCTTTCTTTTAGGGTTTTGAGTCTTGTTGTGATATCTCTTTTATTGACTCTACCTAACCTTGGCTACCACATTAGGGTTTCATTTTTTTATCTAATATACTATTGATATTTATAAATTTTGAATCTAAAAGTGCACCCTTGAGCTTTATATTCCTATATTTTGTTTATACCATGAGCTACTAGTGATTTAATATTTTATTGAAAAGGAGTGATAGTCTAAACCATAACACAGTCATCCAATTCAATGGGACTGAGATCTATTATAAATTTCATGTTAAGAGAAATAATGATGATTGTGATCACAAGGCTCATGTGGTAAGATAATATTTTACAAATAAAATTGCTAGTTTGGGTAATTTACAAAAATCATACACAACTACTTAGTATAATTCACAATGTGTTCATCAACGAACCATGATGTTTAGAGATCTTTCAAGAAAATTCTAAAATTATTTTATCTTGTTGAACAAAACAAATGAGAGGGGGGGTGAATCAGTTGTAGCAATTTTTAACCTTTAAAACTTTCACTGGAAGTTAGATCAATAAGCATTCACAAAACCTTTACTCTATTAATGTGCTTAATCACTTAAATGTAGAAACAAAAACTGAAAGTAATAAAACCATGCACACAATAACACCAAAATTACATGGAAAACCCAATGAGGGAAAAACCACAGTGAGGATTAGCTCACAATATAAATAATTCCAAAACCAAATACAAAGGCTCACTTCCAGAAAGGCTTACTGCCATAAAGGCTAGTTGCCAAGACAAGACACACTGTCCAACAAGGGCTCACTACCACATAATTACAAAGAAGATAGAAGAGGATTTCCATAGAGAGAAAACTATCTCAATGCAACAAGAAATCACCCATAATTTTCTCACACTCTTGCAGTCTCACATGAAAGATATCAGATGCCTTCAGCTCACTGCCTTCGAAACCCTAACATGAAATTCACACTACACTACTCAAATTCGCATCTCACATACATATCTCACATCTATCTTTCATCAACATCTCAACTTGTACTTATACCGTCTTCAACCTTGAAACCCATCCAAGGTCAGCCATACACCATTTGTATTTACAAATTCAAATTAGGTTGGTGCCAAAACATTCTACGGTGGAATGAGAATGAGGGTGACCCAAACATATACTTCCTAAACATATACTTAATGAGGACCTAAATGAGTCCCAACATGCCTTAACATGCTTCCATGAACTTCGTAAGTAGTGTTTAACACAAGTTCGGCCAACACCAGTGAAAAACACATAAAACAATTAAGCACACACATCCTTAACTCGATCCCATCTTTTTAGTCAATAAATTTCACTTGAACATGACCTCATCAACTTACTCTCAGAATTGCAAGTCATGAAACCAAAATATGGAGAAATTTGAAGCAACTACATTTCTCCCAGATCACAGCCAGACACACGGAAATGTATAGTTCACATACTAGTGAAGATATGTCGCACTGTACAACAATCTAGAAGCCCAAATTCTAGATATAGCAACTACCAACACCCATGAACAATATCTCAGATTTGAACAAGTATAGCAGCAATACAGAGCACATCCCGTAGCATACACTGAATACCTGTAGACCTTCTTTATTACAATTTTCTCAATATCCTTGACATATTTAATCAATAACCAACTTCCATGACATTGTTGACATCAATGACAACAACAACCAGTTGACATCAATGAAAACACCTTCATATTTGCAACATATCTAATGTGACTAATGCATCTACATTATTTCCATCTTCTACCACTGATCCATTACTCCTTTCACCACTACTATTCACCCCCATGGTGCAACCCCTACTTATGTCCCACCAAAAAGTGATTATTCCTTTTATACTTTCCCTTCTTATCATAAACCTCCCAAATTTACTCCTCTTGAGATACCTACCTCCAACATGATGTGCCACATATCTATACCTATTTCATCCACTACTACCTAGTCAATCACCACCCCACTTAGTAACTTAGCATTCCCATATTTATCACTACCTCCCATGATATGTCTATCCCTCATTCCATTTATCTATATACATCATTAAATACCCTCAAGTATCTTTATTCTTAAATTCTTATTTCTCAACATATTGTATCTTTCATTCTTCTTACTTCTCATGCACATTTGTATACACACCATAGTATCCCTCAACCTTCACTTGTTACCCTTACATATGTTGTTAAAACAAGGGGAAGGAACCACAAATAAAAGATCTTCAAATTTATGAAAATATAATTTTTATGCATACAAAATTGAATTACCTATTATAATATTATGTGTAGAATTTTATAACAACAAATCAAATCAGCAAATCATAAAAGAGTAGCACATAATTTGGATATATGTGGAGAAACCCTTTCAAGAAAAACAAGTTCCACCATCAAAGAGAGGATCAAGAACATATTAATCCCCAAGTACAATGTACATATACAACATTATAATATTTATTCAATATAAGAACATTCCACTAGAACTTGTGTGCATATAAGTCATCTTGTGATGTCTATATCTCAAGGCTTCAATATAGATAGCAAATTGAAACAAGAAACCATGTGGTGCAATCTTGGTTGGGGTGCCCACAACAAGTAGCCAACATAAGAAACTCAAAATGCACACCAAATTATATTGATATGGGAATACCCAAATTTAATATGCAAAAACAACAAAGTACAATTTCATTATCATCATTCAAAGAAAACAAAGCCCAAAACAAATTACAACTATTTAGAAAAATATTTGAAATAATTTTGGATAGAAACAATAAGATTCAACTACTAAAAATCCTCATGTATCTTATGACATAGCCATGTTCTCTAAAAATTTTCACTTCTACTCTCTATTATAGGGTCATCCCACAATAGTGTGTCCCACTTGTTGACCAAAGTAGGACATTAAAATCAGCATTTTGAACCAAAATTTCACTTTTTTACACCTATAGCAACTAAATTGTTAAGAATTTGAAGATGATGTGAACTAGTGATTTTTGTGATTTCGTCTTTAGATTATAAATGCATTCTTTTTTAATTTTAAAAAAATTATTATGATTTTCTTACATAAATTTTAATAACTTGATTTTTATAGTTAATAGTATTTTTTTTAAATGATGTTATGTTCGTAAAGCATAACTTTATTTCTAGAAAGAATAAAATTATAAATTTTCAAACATAGATTTGTAACATCAATATCTAGTGCACAAATATTTTTCATAATTTTTTATTGCATGATTAATTTTTTATAACTTTTTGAAGTGAGATTAATTATAATTTAGATATAGGTTACTTCTGTAACACAACTTTTTTTTGAATGCATCTGAATTAACTTCTTATTTTTTTGTTGAAATAAGAATATCAATACTTAGTGCACGTATTTTTTTCAATTAATATTTTTAACTATTTTTCCATGTGTATAAAACAAAGACATCGACTATTGCTGAAAAACCTATGTTAATTAGAAAATAGAAAATAAATATAATAATAAAACTAAATATATTCAAAATTATACTCACTAGAAAGCTTATTTCAAATGCTTTGATCCTATATATTATCTTGTCATATCCATTCGATTTGTTGGTCCAACCTAAGGTTGGAAACAAAAAAATATTGAGGGAAATCGGAGGCCTAAGTTGAAAATGTCACTTTTAGGGCCTCAATTCAAAGGACCTTCATTTGAAGGTAATTTCCATAAATGGAAAAAAGGGGACCTTTATTCGAAGTTAATTTCCATAAATGGAAAAAGGGGACCTTTATTCGAAGGTTTATTTTTATTCCTTCTATGGAAATTAGTCTCTTTATATTCCTAGGTAAGTGCACAAGGATGGGGGACCAAAAAGGGGTCTTAAGTGGCCACTTTTTAAAAAAAAATCAAGAAAGACTGACCTTGGATGAGAAATTGGAGATAGTTATACTCAAAATTTTAAGATGCAAAAAAAAAAAGAGTCGTAGTGATATGAATCTACTTTCTACACTACTATTTTTTAAAAAAGGTAGAGATTAAGGGGTCCAAAAAGGGGGGCCACACAAATTGGTCCTATTTTTTCAAAAAAAACATAACATAGCATCTGGTGTGGCCCCCCTAAAATGTTAACTTTTTTTTAGTATTTTAATAATCACTTTGATGAGAAATTAGCTAACACCATGTAGTTTATCCTTAATTTTTTTTGTTTATTTTTTAATAAATATATGATTTTATACTAATTTTCAAAGTGGACACATCTTGAAAAATATAAATTTGAGCATGCTCCCCCCTAAAATTTTTGAATACTAATCGAAAATCATTATTTTTTAATATGTGTAGAATGGAGTCTAGTTTCTAAAAATTTAATTTATTTGAAATTGACGAATGGTTAAAAAATAAAGTAAAAAATACCGAACATTGGTTTTTGACAAAAAACAAATACACCAACAAAAGAAATTAAAGATAAAAACTTTAATATACTCAAAATGTGAAAAAAAATTACATGGTTAGATAGCTAAGAGAGAGCGTAACATTACCATGGTGTTATTTTAACTTGACATTGAAACACATGCAAACCTGATGGGGAGCACACTCGAGATTATGTCATTTTTTTTAGAATCTACAAAACACATCTTTGGATGTTAGAAATTCAATCCAAGCCTTTTGGTTGGAAGCCCAAGGAAAATCCAAGCCAAAGGCTTGGAAATTTTCAAAGCAAACAAAACATGAGTGCGTTATAATGCACTTGAATTATGTCAAAACAAAACATAATGTGAGTGCATTATAATGTGTGTATGCTATGCTCTATTAATTTTTTTTAATATATCTATGTATGTATGCATGCATGTATGGGTTTATGGTTTAGGGTATAAGGTATCTATTCAAGGTTGAGGATTTAGGGTATAAGGTTGAGGGTATGGGATTTAGGGTGTAAGGTTGAGGGTATAAGGTTTAGGGTATAGGGTTGAGGATTAAGAGTGTACGGTTTAGGGTTTAAGTATAGGGTTAAGGGTTGAGGGATAATGTTCAGGGTTGAGGGTATAAGGTTAAGTGTATAGGGTATAGGGATTAGGGTTTAGGATATTGGGCATAGGGTTAAGGTTTTACGGTTGAGGGTAGAAGGTATCTATTTAGGGTTGAGAGTTTAGGGTATAGGGTTTAGGGTATAGGGTTGAGGTTATAGGGTTTAGGCTTTAGGGTTGATGTATGGAGTTTATGGTTGAGGGTTGAGCATCTAGGATTTAGCGCCTATGATTGAGGGATAATGTTTAGGGTTGAGGGTACTAGGATTCAGTGTATATGGTATAGGGTTTAGAGTTGATGATATATTAGGTATAGGGTTGGTGGTATTAGGTTTACAATTGAGGGCATAAGGTATCTATTTAGGGTTGAGGGTATAAGGTATAGTGATTAGAGTTGAGGGTATCGGGTACAAGGTTTAGGCTTTAGGGTTTAGGGTATTGGGTATTGGGTATAGCTTTGACAATGTCAGCTATAGGGTTTAATATTTATGGTTGAGGGTATAAGTTATAGGGTTGAGGGCTAAGGGTGTAGTGTTTAGGGTTTAAGGTATATAGTTGAGGGTTGACAGTATTGGGTTGAGGATAGTGATCAAGGTTGAGGGTACAGGGTATAGGGCTTAGGGTTGGGGATACTGGGTATGAGGTCAAGGGTGTTGGGTTTATGGTTGAGTCCATATAAGGTATCTATTTAGGGTTGAGGGTTGAGGGTATAAGGTTCAACCCATATAGGGTTTAGGGTATAGGGTTGAGGGTATAAGGTATAGGGTTGAGCATTGAGGGTGTAGGGTTTAGGGTTTAAATATATGGTATAGGGTTGAGGGATAATTTTCAAGGTTGAGGGTATAGGGTTAAGTGTATAGGGTATAAGGATTAGGGTTTAGGATATTGGGTATAGGGTTGAGGGTTGAGGGTGTAGGGTTTAGGGTTTAAGGTGTAGGGTTGAGGGTTTAGGGTATAAGGTTGAGGGATAGTGTTCAAGGTTGAGGGTATAGAGCTAAGTGTATAAGGTATAGGGATTAGGGTTTTAGATATTTTGTATAGGTTTGAGGGTATTGGTTTATGGTTGAGGGTATAAGGTATCTATTTAGGGTTGATGGTATATAGTATAGGGTTTAGGGTACAAGGTTGAGGGTTTAGGGTATAAGGATGAGGGTTGAGGGTGTAGGGTTTAGAGTTTACAGTGTATGGTTGATAGTTGAGGGATAGTGTTCAGGATTGAGGGTATAAGGTTAAGTGTATAGAGTATAGGGATTAGATATTGGGTATAGGGTTGAGGGTATTGGGTTTAGGGTATAGGGTTGAGGGTATAAGGTATAAGGTTGAGGGTTGAGAGTGGTTTAGGGTTTAAGTATATAGTTGAGGGTTGAGGGTATAGGGTTGAGGGATAATGTTCAGGGTTGAGAGCATAAGGTTAAGTGTATAGGGTATAGGGATTAGGGTTTAGGATGTTGGGTATAGGGTTGAGGGTATTGGATTTAGGGTATAGGGTTGAGGGTATAAGGTATAGGGTTGAGGGTATAAGGTATAGGGTTGAGGGTTGAGAGTGTAGGGTTTAGGGTTTAAGTATAGGGTTGAGGGACAGTGTTTAGGGTTGAGGGTATAAGGTTAAGTGTATAGGGTATACGGATTAGGGTTTAGGATATTGGGTATAGGGTTGAGGGTATTGAGTTTATGGTATAGGTTTGATGGTATAGGGTATAGGGTTGAGGGTGTAGGGTTTAGGGTTTAAGGTATAGGGTTGAGGGTTGAGGGCATAGGGTTAAGTGTATTGCTATATAATGATTCTTAATGATCTATTTTCCTCAAGCACCTCTATGATAGCTCTTTTCCTTAATTTATTATTCTCCCTAATAAAATTTTGAAATTTATCCACAACCACATATGGCATTTCCCTAATCACCAAAGTTATTTCTTCAATATTTTCTACTTTTTAGATACTAAGAATACTTCTTGCCTATTCTCCATAGTTACATTTTCTTCTAGTCACTAGGTTTTTCTCTTAAGTACTCGTTTTACCTTCCTAGTGTTGGACTAATCACCAACGTCCCCCTTCAGATTCAAGACATGGACTAATCGCCTCACATAGATATGTTTATCTTTGGAATTTGTATCAAGCATTAACAAGTTGATATTTTGGTGTAATGTCAAACATGTTCCAACAAATGGTATCAAAGTCATGGTTGTGGGTTTGAATCCCCTTAGGTGATGTTGAGGGGTTGTTGTTGGACTAATCACCAGTGCCTCCCTTTAGATTTGGGAAATGGACTAACTGCCTCTCGTGGATCTATTTATCTCAAGCGTTTGTATCAAGCGTTAACATGTTGATCTTTTGGTGCAATGACAAACATGTTCCAACACCTGGTACTTTTTTAATAAGAAACCTATGAAGAAATTTCTTCTATAGTTGAATTTAAACTTTATTTGACTATTCAATTATACCTTAAGCTCCTAGATTCAATGTTTCCTCTATGGAAATCCATAATCTTGACCATGCATTGCTATTATAAGGGGGCTTCTTAGTAATTACTAAAAGGGAATCCAAGTGTGGATAAATCATGCTAATAATAGTTGGCATAGTAACTGAAGTCATAGACACAAAAATATCAACACAAACTCTTATTGTGGTGAAGAATGGGGATAATAAATCAACAATTAAACTTGAAAATCTAGATACATTAGAAACTAAGACTATAATTTCACTTGATGCACCGAAATAATTGAGACTAGTAGTAACAAATATCATACCCTAATTTTAATCAGATTTAAACACAAGGTTAGCTTGCATAATTGTATTAGGGGGATCTAAATCCTTAAAAATATTAGCCTACCAACCTAATTTATAACCCTAGAAATATGAAGAAAATATAAAATACTTTTGAGTTCACAAACTAAGATAATCAAAATATTATCTCAAAGAAATAGAGGAACTAATAAAACACAAAACATTTGATAAAATCTATACAAGAAATCTTGGCACACCTTCCTAAGAGCTTTGAAACTTGATATATGAGCATCTACTTGTGAAAATTCTAGAGTAACACAAGCTGGATCCCTTAGAGGCGAAGTAGCTCTTGAAGAAACCTCACCAAAATTAATTCACCTTAATTTGTGAAAATCTCAAAATAATCATTCTCTTCAAAGTATGGCCTCTCATCAAATTTTGGGATAAGTGCAACCTTATACACCAACCACTCCTTTATAGATATTTGGGTATCTTTTGGAGAAGGCTTATCATCTAATTAATTAAGAAACCAATTTGATTGATAGAGTCCAATTCCTTATCCATAATCAATAATTTATTAGTCTCAAGCTTACTCGTAATATTTTCATCATACGACCTATATATATTATACTTACCATCAAATTAGGTTGTTCATCCTATTTATGCTAGATATTCTTGACCCTTTTATACTATAGTGATTATCTAATTATTCCCTCTATATAATAACAACTTTAGGTTTCTAGATCAAATCTAAAAGAGTTAATTATATCTCTAATTCTTAGAATTGACATGAAGTTATAGGTTTCCCCCATAAGTTTAAATGGGTTAGTATGGATACTTCCTAGCTTTCTTTGACTTAGAACCTAAACAATTTAATTAGATCACTAAAATAATATCACAAAATAATTATGGGGAGTACATACGTAGAATGTGAGGCTCAATTAGAGTACCTTCAATCATAATAAGAGTGTATTTGGGGTAGATCCATTAGGCTACTATCTTTCTTGTTATACATTCTCACCAATGTTGGATTCATTCTAGGCATATGATTTTTGTACACTCTCTTTCACTATTTCATAAAACTTGTCACATTTCACTATAATTTCACTCTCACACCTATTATAATGAAGCTATTGAAAAATGACATGGAATGGGATTTTGGATTCTAGCCTCTAGTTGATCAAGGATGAAATTTTATGGAAGGATGGATCACATTGATAAGATATGATGCCATAAAAAATTATCCCTCAACCTTAGTCTTTAAAAAAATCTATTTGAGAGTTATAAAACTTAAGAATTTCATGAAATCCAAAATGCGCTCGTGCTTTAAAGAAGTTAAAAATCACTCACATTTTGAGAATCTAAAGTGCACTTGTGCTTTGAAAATTTTGAAACCTGCTCACATTTTGGGAAGTGCAAAAAATAGTAAAAAAGCATGTCACCCGTGATCTAGGCCCACATTCTATGTTATTCTCCAATTTCTGCATGTTATCTGAGAAAAAAATGCTTTTTCATGGTGTTGAAAAAAGCACAAGAATTTTTACATATTCCACCACCTTTGCACCACCTTTTTTTTGTTTGACAATACAAAAAGGAGGAAATACCAAAGTTTTTAGATGAAATTTGATTATATGAACTAATATTTTCATGTTTGTAGTGTTGGAATGTTAATTATAATTTTTTGTTTTAATTTCATATTATAGATTGGTGATTTTCATAGGTTTTACTAATTCTATTAGATTTATATAGAATTACATTGAAAATGAAGCAACTTAGTGAAAAGCTCTAATATTTGAGGAGTTTGATGCAAGGAGAAAAACAAACAAGACATAATTGGGTAGTTTCTCAAACTGAATATCAGATTTTAAGGTATGTTCTCTTTATACATATGCTTTACATTTTCCTTCATTTCCCATGGGCCGATATTTTATCCATTATTCTCCTACTTCACATTTCACCTTTCTATTCAATTATGACTATCACCTTTACCACTTTGATTTCTTATGTTGCTTTATCACTTCTTATCATACATGCTTAATATAATGCTTTGATTTTGTTATCAAATTCATGCTTATTAAATTTACCTTCCTATGATGTTATTATTTGAACATTGACTACTTGCCTTGATCATATAGTGGCATATTTTCCTTTAGAGTTTACACATTGAGCATGGCCTCTTAGATTTACCTTTTAATCTTGCATTGCCTTACCAAATTTTTTGAGTTATTACACTATAAATGTGGGCACAATACCTTTTACATTATATGCTTCATTTGTTATATCTCTACATTAAGGCAATAATGAATTCCATTATTATATTCAAATATTTCCTTTCCATATCCTTACAATAGGGTTGTCATTCCTTCCCCCAATTCCATGTGCACATCCATTAATTGCCTTATCATAATTTTAGAGTCACACCTATTTTAGTGGGGGAAACTTATCCTTCCCACTCATCTCTTATGATATCATTGCATATATCATTTTCACATTTGGGGGAAATCATGCATTCCCTCTTCATCAGTATCTTGACATCACATTCCTAGACCTACATCATCACTAGGGACCTATTGCATCACCTCTACCAATGGAGAACACACCTATATTATAGCCTTATGTACCTACATAGGTGTTTTTTACCACACCACCATCTATATTTTCCCATTCTAGGGTAAACCTTCTACCTTTAGATTCATGTTAAAATAAAAGAGGGGTAAAAACTTTATTAAATCAAGGACAAATACAAAGCAAGGCCGTTACATAGCCCTATCAAGCTCCACCAAGTGGTCCAACTGTTGAGACAAATCAGGGGGTAATTGACCCCGATCCAGCATGGTCCAGTCATGAATGTGATTAGAGGCCCATTTAGCCAAACCATCCGCAACACCATTCCACTCCCTAGGAATATGAGTGAAAGTAGCAACCTCCAGAGAAGCACAAAGGTGGAGAATCTCTTCCACAATCAAAGCCAAATGCCAGCTAACATCATCTAAATTCCTCCTATTCAACAGGTTCACCACAACCTGCGAGTCAGACTCACAAATGATCCTGCACCACCCTAATTGGCTACCACACTCCACCGCCAAAAAAATCGCTTGAGTCTCCATTAAATTATTAGAATAAACACCCTTATACACCAATAAAATAAACTGAACATCCCCAAAGCTATCCCGACCAACACCACCAATACCAGCATGACCAGGGTTTCCACAAGAAGAGCCATCCATGTTAAGTTTGAGGATCCCCTAAGGAGGAGGGGACCATCTTCCCTCCCTATTCACCTTCGGAGTAGGATGTCTACATCTGTTGCGCATGAGCTGCCATTGCAGAGGAGGAAGATGAAGATGTTTAAAACAATCAACATCGCAAGGGGCCACCGAAATAGACAGATCACACTTAGCAGCAACAGTTTCCCCCAAGGAATGCAGAATTTTCTGCCACAGGCGAGGGGCCGCCAACAACACTTCCTGAAAAATCTGACGATTCCTCTCCAACCAAAGATTCCATATAATGAAGGATGGGCCAATCCCCCAAGAAACTTGAAGGAAGGAAGTAGAAACAGGGAACCTGTCCCAACGGTCCACAAACTCAGCTAACGAGCAAACATGCCAGCAGGGCGTATTCCACACCCTTCACCAAAAATGCCAAATCTCCCTAGCATAAGGGCATTGGAAGAAAAGATGAGAGACACTTTCTTCAGAATCACGACACAACACACATCTTGAGGGGCCTTGGAAACCATGCTTGCAAAGATTATCCCAAGTGAGACACCTGTTCCGAGTCACTAACCACATGAAGAAATTGCACTTAGGCCAAGACAACTTGTGGCAGACTTGCTTCCACCAAGGGACCTCAATATCTCCAAACAACTGCCTACTCAATTGCTTATATCCAGCAGACATAGAGTACTTCCCAGACATACCCACGTCATCCCAAGCCAAAATATCTGGGCCTCACAAAGAATTACAAGCACGGGAGGTCAAAAGCTAAGTAAGCTCCCACGTACTCCCCTCAGACCCCCCAGGAGGCCAGTCAGCAGGGAGCTTCCAACGAAAGGTAACAACAGAACCACAACGCTCAACGGTCTTATAATGCTCAATGGTGTCCCAGCCAACAGCAGTAAAAACATTACAAAGGGGTTGAAGATGAGGATAAGTAGAGAGAAAGGTGGGTGGCCATCCCACGCATCAAACCAAAAAAGAGCCTGAGATCCTGAGTGACAGATCCAAAAAAGAGCACGCTTAATCAACTGAGCCCCTTCTTTCAAAGTATGCCAAATCATAAAACCGTTTCCCTCAAGAGGATAGCGAGGGACCTCAAAGGAAGCAACACCTCTAAGATACTTATGGTTGAGAATCTAAGCCCATAACTGGTGCTGATTAGTGCACCACCGCCAATAAAGCTTAGCAGCAAGAACTTTCCCGTTTAAAATAGCAGAGCATAAGCCAAGACCCCCCTCCTGCTTCGGGCGACACACAAAATCCTAGTTTACAAGACTCCACTTAGAAGACATCAAGTTGCCACTCTAAAGGAATTGACAGGAGAGAGCATCAAATTCCCTTAGGAAATACATAGGGGCCGAATAGACAAAACACTTGTAAATGGGGAGGGCCTGGATAACAGACTTAAGGAGAGTAACTCTAGTAGCTGTAGACAACCACCGGTGAGTCCAATGAGTTACCTTCTTCCTCAGCTTATCAAGCACCAACTACCAGGAGGACCGGGGCTGCCTGCCAATAGCCAGAGGAATCCCCAAGTAGACAAAGGGTAGAGACCCAATTTGAAAGCGCAAAAGACCGGCAATCCTCTGCTGGATAGCTTGGGGAGTATTAAAGAAGAAAATGGAGGACTTCTGCTCATTGACTTTCTGACCTGAAGCAGCAAGGTAGATATCCAGAGATTTCTTGAAGGATTGAGCTTCACCAATACGAGCCAACCCCATAAGGGAAGTATCATCCACAAATTGGAGATGACAAAGCATTGGAAAACCCATCCCCCACTGCCAACCATGAATCAAACCTTGAGAAACCTGGAATTTAAGGAAGCGCCCCAACCCCTCCACCAAAATAATAAACAGATAAGGAGAGAGAGGATCCCCCTGACGGAGGCCCCTCGAGGCACCAAAAAGCTCTGAAGGTTCACCATTCACAATAACCGAAAAGGAGGAAGAAGTCACACATCTCATAGTCCAACTCACCCAATCCGGAGAAAACCCAAAGGCCAACAAGATCTTCTGAAGAAATCTCCATTTAACTCTATCATAAGCTTTGGCCATATCCAACTTAATGAACATAGACCTATCCTTGGAGACTGCCATGGAATGAATGACCTCAGAAGCAACCACCACTCCATCCAAAATTTGACAACCCTCCACAAAGCTTCCTTGCTCCTCAAAAATAACAATAGACAAACAAGATTTAAGCCTCTCCGCAATCAACTTCGTAACAATCTTATACACCATGTTGCAGAGCGCAACAGGTCTAAAAAAATCAAGCCGATTAGCCCCTTCCTTCTTAGGGATGAGAACCAAAAAAGTAGGATTCAGGGCATGAAGCATTTGCTTGTTATGAAGAGACTCGTGAACCACCTCCAACAAATCCATCTTCACAATCTCCCAAAACTCTTGAAAGAATTCAACAGGAAAACCATCAGGTCCAGGAGCTTTCCCCTTATTCATCCCAAATACAACCTCCTCCACTTTAGACAAAGTAATCAGGCGAATTAGAGATGCGTTCAAGTCGTTAGAGATCAAAGAAGAAATATAGGAAAGGACCAAATCCTCATCAGCCTCAGCAGGAGGTGAATCCTCAGTAAACAGAGCAGAGTAGAACTGACGGGCCTCCTTGGACAGAGCCTGCTATGAAGATATAGAAGAGCCCTCATGATTGACAAGAGAAGGGATATGGCACTTATTCTGACGAGCCTGCACAGAGTGATGAAAGAAAGCAATATTCCTGTCACCTGCTTGAAGCCAATCAACCCTAGCCTTTTGTTTCTAGAAAATTTCTTCACGAAGCTCCCACTCCTCCACCACTTTCAGTGCCTGGGACTCAGCATTCCCCAAAGCCTCTGAAAATCCTAGATCCCGAATTTGGCGAGTGATAATAGCAAGACTCTCCTACACTTCCCTTTTTTTAGCCCGTAAATTTCCAAAACACACTCTATTCCATCGCTTAAGATGAAACTTGACATATTGCAATTTTTTGACGAGAGAATACATAGTAGTACCATACGCAAGAGCTCCATCCCTCCACCATTGATCGACAAGATTATATAAGGAAGGATCACACAGCCACATAATCTAAAATTTGAAAGGAGGGTTCTTAGAATTAGGGAGGGTAGAAACTGAAAACTTAATTGGCTAGTGATTCGAGCCGTGCCAATCCAGGATCTCAGAGCAGGTGACCAACCTACCCCCAACCCAAAAACAAGAGACCAAAAATCTGTCTAGCCGCTCAAAAATCACAGCTGGTCCACTTTTCCTGTTATTCCAAGTAAAAATGCCATTGGAAGGTTTGATATCAACAAGAACAAGAGAATCCACATTAGCTCGAAATAGATCAGAAGCAAGAACCAGTCTCGGAAGCCCCCCTCATTTTTCCTCTAAACAAAGCACAAAATTGAAATCTCTAGCTAAGATCCAAGGCAAATAAGGAGCACATGACCTAACATACCTGATATTAGCCCAAAGCTAGATTTTACCACGAATATCAATCGGAGCATAAACATTACTCACCAAAATAGTCTCCCCAGATTCCAGGATAGAACCACCACTGAAATAGAGGAATGGCTAGAGATCCACCAGCGAGGAACAACCTTATGAGGATCCCAAAAGAGAGCCAGACCTCCAGAAGTTCCCCTAGACCCAATACACTGGCACTGACCAGACACCCAAATGCGGGGAGAGAGCTGTAGCATGAGGTCCACCTGAAGCTTAGTCTCCTGAACACATAAAATATCTGGAGAGTGTATCCCAATAAGATCCTGAATAGCCTTTTGACGGGGGGAGCTATTCAACCCCCTTGCATTCCATGATAGAATAATCATGAGGAAGGTTGGACAAAGTGGGCCTCAATGGTCTTAACCGACCCCGATTTCACCAAAAAATCCCCAGTAAATTTGAGCTTATTAGCATCCTTCTTGCAACCAACTTTAGAGGGATTTTCAAATGCCCCTTTTTGAGAGGGTGTTGTTGCACCCCAAGACCAGTAGCTGAGCCCCTACCTTTACCTGCAAACAACGCCTCCTTAGCCAAATCCGCTAAAACAATATCATCCTGTAGACCCACAAAAGCATCAGGGAGCCCAACACCCCCCTGTTCCAATGACAGAGAGTTATCCTTAACAACAATTGCCTGCTCCAGTCCGGTATCCATACCCGTGGCCCAAGACAAGATCTCACTCAGGATCCCCTCCTCTAAGGCCTCACTATCCAAGACCTCAAAATGGTTGAAACCCTGGTCACTTTGTCTATTTTTATAGGGTCACTTTTGACCCCTCCCCTTAGCTTTCGACTTGACAGGAATAAAGCCATCATTAGCCCCCCCCTCAGTCATAGGCGCCTTGCCCTTATCTCCCTTCTCAACAGAAGGCCCCGAAGGAGGAGAAGAAGCTCCCGTCGATCTGGAAACCCTTGGGCACTGGCGTTGAAGGTGGCCATACTCATGACAAAAATGACATTGAAAAGGAAGGGACTCATAATCTAACTGCTGAATCCACGAGGTAGAGCCAATACAGATTTCCAAAGAATCTAGCAATGGATTATTTAAGTCAATTTCAACACAAATGTGAGCAAATGAAAATACCTTTTTATCCAAAGTATTATGAGCAATGGTAGCCGGCTTCCCCAATAAAGTAACAATCTGATGCAAAATATCTTCTCTCTAGAACTCCAACGGCAGCCATGGCAAGCAGACCCACATAGGAACCCGGGAAGGCAAGTCCTCTGCCGCATTGAAACCTCCATGCCAGGGTTTCATGAACAACCCCACATGATTGTAGAAGTACGGCCCTCCCTTGAAAACGCGATTGCGATCCGACATGCAAGAAAAATCAACCATAAAAAAACCATTCCCAGCCACCAGAATCTCAAAGTTGCCTTCAACTTGCCAAGATCTACGAATCCAGGACTCCAAAGCTGAGAGGGGGACACGAATACCCATAAATTTGCAAATCAGCACATGTTGGCTCCAATAAGAAAAGTCTTCTTGCACCGATTCTAGGGAGATAACTAGAACTGGGCGATCATGAATTTGCGGCAGACACCCGTTCACCTTTTTAAGTTTAGAGCTCTTGCCTACAAATGAGGAATCCAACGACGGAGCATGCACACCAACAAAGAGACCCGGAGACGACTCCATACCTGAAATCGTCAAGCTCTTTGAGACCCCAACCATACCGCCGCACCCAAAACTCACCACTCCAGCCTCCACACCTCACACACCCCAAACACCACACCCCACACCACCGACAACAACTCCCCATAGCACCCCACAAACCCCACACCAAACACTACCGAACCCCCCCGCACCACAGGCCCCACCCACACACACTACAACACCTACGCACATAGCAACCCCCACGCCCACGACAATAGCCGCACACATAACAACCACCTGCACACACATCCACCACCTGCACACCACACCACAACCACCACCCACAGCCACCACAACAGTCGCATGGAGCAGACCCAAGCAGCAGGCTGAGAGAGGGACGGGCCAACACTCGCACAGGAGAACCAGAAGCAAAGCTAGGGCATCGCTACCCTAGCAGAAGCCCAACACCAGGAAAATGCCATCCCTATGTTTTTCACCTTTGGATTCATGTTCAACCCATATGTGGTTTCCATATTTTATTGTGTTAGACCTACATCATCACTAGGGACCTATTGCCTCACCTCTACCAATGGAGAACACACCTATATTATAGCCTTATGTACCTACATAGGTGTTTTTTACCACACCACCATTTATATTTTCCCATGCTAGGGTAAACCTTCTACCTTGAGATTCATGTTCAACCCATATGTGGTTTCCATGTTTTATTGTGTTACACTCAGTTATTACACTTAGATTTCATGTAAGTTATTAATTAAACTTGTACATGCACAATGTAGGATTATGCTTGTTCCATTTAAACATGCCCATGCACCAATCTCACCCTATTAAAATAATAAACATGAAATAGCCCCAATCATAAAATCCCTAAAATGATACTATAAATGCACAAATGTTTCCCACACCTGAGGTTTTCCTACCACCCATTGCCTATTTTTACCCCCTAAGCCCTATTTCTCCTATCAAAATCCCATCTAGGCTCCATGAACATACTTTCCATCTTGAGTGAGCATCCACACCTTATATATTCATCATTTATCCTCTTAGTGGTTAGGGAATCCCTTCTACAAAAACACAGATTTCATGTGTTATTTTCCCCTTGCCTACAATTCCTTGCCTCCTGTGGACACATAGAATTCTAAGATGGTCTTTGTTTCATGCCTTATAAGTTTGATCTTCTAGGATTATCCTTAAAATCTCTCTTTACATAATATTGGTCATGTTTGTCTTTAGTATTAGACCTGCAACTCCTTTGAGGAAGTTTTTATTTACTACTTTTAGGACTGCCATATATTGGACTGCCTCTTATCACCATGAATCCTTTATAACATTTTTGGGAAGCCATTACCATGGATGTGGTTGGTACTTACAGAGGTCTTTATACATGTCCCCTTGAATTTGTTTTCCCTTTGTTTGTCATATTTCAATATAGAGCCTGTCACTATCATCTTATTCTCCATGATCCTAGATGACTTTAATGACTTCAACTAACTTCTAAGCTTTGTCTTGTGATGTTCATTGCCTTATAGACTACCCAAATTTTCCAATGTATGCATCATGATTATAGAATAACATTTGTGACTACCCAAACCTCCTACCATGTTCATGCCTTATGGTAGTGTATGAAATTGTAGATCCTAATTTTATGATTACTTTCAGATTTGTGTATGAAATTGCACATCCTAATTTTATGATTACTTTCAGATTTGTGAAAGACATTTATTTACTGTATAGTACTATGATGCAATAAATCTTTATCGATTTTTCATGATACATATATAATTCTTCATCATGTCGAGGAAACGATCAAAAACTCTAACACCGGATAAGCATGAAGCTAAGAATGCAAAGAAAAGAGAAGGAATGAGGCAACTTTGTGAAAGTAGGAAATTGAACACCATAAAATAATACATATAAATTCAAGAGGAACATGAACCATCCACTCTATGTAAGATAGATATGGAATTGGTGGCACAAAGGCAACAAATACAAAACCTCTATGCAATGAGAAATTGAAATATCTTAGTTGAAGGTGCTGGTTTATTTTTAGGATAGTTTTCAACTAGTTCTTAAAACAATCTAAAGGAATAGCCAATTCTTATGCTCAATCATTCTAAGAGGTTGGCCAACAAATAAAAGAAAGGTTTTGATAATTTTCTCCTCTACACTTCAAGCTCTGCAAGAACTAGGAGGGTGGTCCTATGCAATATCCTCTAGGATTTCATATGATTAACATCAAATATTTCTTCAAATATATATTTCTTTTTTATGACCAAGAGTTACAAACAAAACACACTTAATGAGCTAGATTCTTAGATTTCTTATGCATTAATCATCTGAGAACATGAGAACAAAATTATAAAATAAATACAACTTAAAGGGAAATTTGATTTTAAGATTGATAACTATGGAAGCATAATCTGAATACTTATCTAGACTTGTGCCTTAGACCTAGGCAATAGAGTCAAGGGAAATGTATTTTGAAAAATTATACAAAAGTATCTTAACCTAGTTTTGTGAAAGCTTAGTAACAATGCCTTACACTGCTTACTCTTAAAATTTACAATCAAATCTACTTAACAATCCTTGTATACATTCAGGACATTCAATATTCCTTATATTGCAAATTAATCTACTCCTTGAATAGAAGCCATAAGAGAAACACTCCATTGCAAAAAATTTGCAAAGATGAATAGAAAAGATCCTTGATCAATTTGTATTCATAAATGATAAGAGTTATACATTTTAGGAGACACCTGACTATAAAATTGTCACTATATATTAATGTACACAGCTAGTAATGTTATACAAAATTAATAGTTACATTGAGATCCTTTCCTATGAAAACATAGACTAGACATATACAAACTAAACACAAATGCTCTACTTACAAAATTTTCCAAGATCCTAACAAAATGGCCCTAAGTTCCCTTTTATAGAAACAAGGGAGAAAATAAGATTCAGGAAATGGATAGATGTCTCATATTCATTTTGACAATCATATACCTAGAAAAATACAAAAACCAAAATTGCCCCATAGAAGACAGAGGAGACAACCCACTAGAAGACAAAACATTTTCTTGGGTTGTTGAAGAAGATATTCTCTATAATTGCAATGATGAGAGAGTGAATGATTGTTAATTAAGGCTCTCCTTTGAGTTGAAAGCATATTCCTTTTGATAATTGTCAGAGTAGATGTTGAGTAGATCACAAAGGATAAAAAGTGTCAAAACTAGAGTGATAGATGGGGATATTTGAGAGCCAAGTCACCATATGAACTAGATTTTTTTATAACTTTGACCTGGGTGAAAGGAGGATCATAGTCTAGGAAATATTTTATACTTGTCATCCCATGCCATATATTTTTTCTTGTGGCTATTAGAATGCAAGAATCATATCAACATTGCTCATATAATGCAAATATCTTGCATCCATAATTGCACGGGTTTCCTTGTTGAAGGCCTCTAATACTTGGTCTCTATCAATAAACTTGTCCAAGTAAGACAAGTAAATTTATATCTACTTTATTTTCATCACAAATAAAGTGTAACATGCCCACTATTCTATCCAGTAATTTTTCTATGTTTTACCCACAAGTGAATAGTTTATGCATCTAACATAATGAACAATAAAAAATTTCTTTTCTTTTCAACAATAAATGCACCGTTTGAACCATAACCTTTCCAAAATTTTCCATTGCATAATCAAAGAATCATTTCATAAATACAAGTATGATTTCACTTTTCATATACTCAAGAAAACATTTCACATTTACAATTTTCATATAGATGGATACATGATTACATAATAGCTTCAACAAGCTTACATGAGCTAAAAAATAGAAGTTGGTCTAGATGTCCCATCATTGGTGCATAAATTATAGATGTCCCCATTCCTTGGTGCATACATTCTAGTTGTCCCCAATATTGGTGCATACATCCTCAAATCTTGGTCGCTAACTAATGAGGAGAAGCATCACTCAAGTGCTTTTTTTCCAACCATGGACTTACTGTGGTCCCCACACATCTACCAAACTAGTAAGATGGCCCTACCCTTTGATGAAGAGATTGGTTTGGTAACCTTGTAATAATATCCTTTTTGAGATTGGTGTTGTGTCCTACATAACTAGATCTTCCATACAATGGCTACAACCTACATGTATGATAATCCTGACCTAGCATGCAAAATTAGATCACAGTGAACTAACAGTGTAAATAGTGGAAATTTACACTACTTTGGCCAAAGAATGCATCACCCAATACTTCGAGTGAGATTCATCTATTTCACACACCTTCCTAGCTCAATTTTGATTTGATCATTCATATTCTATGCATATGTTATCCCCTTTTCTATGGGTTATCCTAACCATAGGAATAACCTAGTTATCCACATGGATAAACATAATGTCACAACATTAAATGACTCTACTTCAAAAGTATAATCTCAACAATAAAAGTCTCCATTCAAGAGTGTAATCTCAAAAATAAATGACTCCCATCAAAAGTATAATCTCATCAATAAATGACCTCAATCAAAAGTATAATAAAAAATCAAATGATCAATCAGATCATATAGGTAAATCCCAACCTATTTGCTTCAATCAATAATCAAGTAAACAACCCAATCAAATAGGTTATTCTCTACCTAGGGTTTCAATTAAAAGTGATGTAATGATCAAGTGATCATAAACAAATCATAAAATATCTCTTTCAATATACCACAAATAATTACATGTTTACTATGTTCACTAAAGTTGTATATAATCGAGAGGAAATTATATTGAGAAGAGTTTTGTGCTTCTGTACCTTCAAGTCCTCTCCTCACTATGAATTTGGGTTGTCGGAACATATGTCCTCTCGAATTTTGTGAATAGGAATACTCTTAATCAAAATAACATAATCATATAATATATTTATCTACTTTATTGTTGAATATTAATATAACCATCAAGTTCATATCTAACCCTAGGGACAAGACTCACTTCCCACTTTCAAGAAGATTTAAGTAATCAAGTATAGACAAACTACGTATAGTTTAAATATAAATACCATCACATAAATTTCCATATAGGGTATATAAAAGTATTAACCCAATAGATAGGTTCCACCAAAGCAAGAAAAAACCAAGAACATGCAAGCATAAACAAGCATCACAACATATTCAAAACCATTCCTTTTCAACATAGTAATCAAAACTAGTTAACCTTTCCAACATAAAAGACAAAGGTATAGAAACTAGCATGCCTGTATAAAAGCTCCAATTGGTTAAACTCCCTTCATAGCTCAATTCCTTAAGCCTTCTTGATAATTCCTCCAAGATTGAAACTAAATTCATTCTTCTAACCTCTCAACAATCACAAATGCAAAATAGCAAAGAAACTCTCTAACTCTCAAGCTTTCAACTCACTAGCATAGAAATTGTAGCAGAAAAATGGAGTAATCAGAATTAGAAGTGTAGCAAATGGTAGAATGAGCACCTCTATATATACTATAATGTGAGCAACCAAATGCTACAAACAAGCTAGTACTTCTGCCACCTTTCTATACTCATGCAATGAATCATCAAACTAACTTACAGGTTTGCAACACATAACAATCCCCACCTTTCAAATTATCGAGTCGAACTGTTTGAAGGGACAACAAGACTCCTTTATTAAGTCAAATGAACAACAAGCTTATTAGAAAGTTTCTTATTTGGTTTACATATCAAATTGCTTTTTATATTGCTACCAAGTTTACATTGACTGAGTCTCATGGCTAAGATATTGCTTCTCCAGACTTATTCACAGTAAACATACTTCTTAAGCATTTCATTTACCTCAAAAATGGCACCACATTTCATAAATTAATGCCCTTGAGAATAGTGTAGGTTTAGACTATTCACTATTGTATTTGACTCCAATTTCCGATGAAAGTTTGTTGGAATATCGACAATCTATTGTCAAAATACCGATGAATCACTGAAATAATTTTTGTCGCTTTCCCGACTAGCTTTAAAACATCAAAATCATGACTCAGCTTCGTCGGTTACCACCATGAAAAATGGACCTGGTGTTGATCAGAATATCGACAAAATTTTTTTCGATCTAGTGACGAACAATAGCCAGAAAACAAGTGGCATGCCTTTTCCAAAGTGTCGGATCAACAACAAAAGTTCATCGCAATTGCAAGGAAACAGGCAAGTCATTATGACGAAAGTTTTGTTAGACGTATTGCAAATATCGGTGAAAGATCAAGACTGTAAAAATGATCAAAATTGCCTGGGAAGATACATTGGGTGGACTGGCTTGTGGTCTCAACGATAAATTTTCATGGGCGAGATACTAATCTTGTCTCATTGATGAAGCACGAGGGAAGCATATCCACAAGACATATACCATCAAAGTAAGTTCTAAGTGTCTACCCGACCCGTTATGTCACATTGATAAGATTGCATCGGCAGGAGTCTTGGCGACATAATTGAGATTGAAAGAACAACGACAGTAGTTTGCCGAAATTGCGACGAAATAGGCGTCATTACGACGAAAGTTTCATCAGACATATTGCAAATTCGTCAAACGTATTGCAAATTCGTCAGACACTTTTGGAGGTTCATTGAAAGTTCGACGAAATAATGAATTTAAAAAAAAAAAAAACTATTCGTTCAAATGTAGGCATATCAGTGAAAGATCAAGACTGTTATAGCGATTAAAATTTCCTAAGAAGATATATCGGGAGGACTGGCCTGTGGTCTCAGCGATGAAGTTTCAGCTAGACTCTTAGGCATTCAGCTAGGGCTCCATAGCCTTGCTGGAAGGCAATCTTCAGGTCCTCTTTTGTGGGCACTCTGTTTTATTTAGAGCCCCGCATTTTTGCATAAGATCAGGAATTTTGCTTCTATGGTGTGATAAAACCAAAATTATTTATAATTTATTATTTGGATGCAATATTTCATTTATTGATACTTACAATTCGTGCAGATAATTTCATATAACCACCAAAGCCAAGTTTGTGCTGCCCGTGTTTTTCTAGTCTTGCCTTTGTTTCCTTCGATGTGTCAGGCAGCCTATGAAAAATTTGAAATACGTTAGATTATGTAAAAAGAAAGAGTAATCAGTATATAATTACATTGTTGATAGTATCACATACCTTCCTTGGCCTGGTGGTGTCTTTCCTTTTTTCTTTTCAACCTTTTCCTTTCCATCCGACACCAGGTCCTTCCCCTCCCTCTCCGGAATCATGGGGGGACACTCATACTTTCAGTTCTTCTCTAAATGTGACCTATATTGGTCCCTCACATACTTTAGATAGGTACTAGATTTCTTAAGGACCTTGGTTCGGTTGAATGTTTTATCACCGAACAACACAACTAAACGGTTAATGAGCTCATCTTTTAAATCTTGATTTTGGGCATTCCATCGTGTATGTTTGGTGGGCCTGAAGAGCTCCAATGTAGTATCACTTAGATGATTATAAAAAACATCATTTCCTACAAAATGATCATTAGTCTAAAAAGAGTGATCAATAAGTAAATCTCAATTGGATTATATATAATAATAATTAATTTTTTTTAAAGTACTTGGGACCTTCTCTATCTTTATGGGAACGAAATCCTCAGTCACCACAAAAATGACCGGAAATGTTCTCGTAGTAGTAATATGGGAAGATCCAGGAAATGCTGCTAAAACATCACCAGTACTAGTGGCCTTTGCATCCCCAGGTACATGTTTTGACACATGTTCTGACATGTGTTCACTGCCAGAGGGTGCACTACTGGATGCCTACATGGTATGTGTTTCTGACATTTCAATCGACAATATAGGCACAGATGATGAGGTCAGATGATGTGATGTATGCGCAGGAAGATTATGATGGACACTTGTACCAACCCCTATTCCTCGGGTAGCACTTGCAGTACCTTGATCATGGCCAACAACATCATGAGGATGCAAAAAATCCTATAAAAACAACACATATTTTAGTTCATGACATAAAAGAGTACAAAATATAAAAGCATGAATGAACTTATGTTATAATTAAAGACCTCATGACAACTTACTTGCAAGTTTTGTGGTCTCTGAGTCAATATTTTAACCCTCTCTCTTATCTCATCTGTTTGAGGTACTATGAATAACAACTGAAGGATTTCTTCATTGCATTTTTTTTGGGTCTTCCTTATCATATCGAGAGGGTTTGTTGAATATGCGATGTCATCATCACATAATAGTGACTGCACCTCCCTATGGATGCTCTCCTCTATTGTTGGTGTCTTTTCCCGATCAACTGACTACAACAAGAATATTAAAAACATTATCGAAATTAACCCAATAAACTCATGAAAAAAAAATAATAATAAAACATTTTGCTCATATCTAATTTGTACAATTACAATGAGGTAAACCTGTCGGGTAGAAGTGCTTGAAGATGCATCATGGTCTGAGCTCTGGGATGAAGCCTTCCCCATATGATTAATGTCTCGATGTGACAAAAATTAAATATAAAAAAACATTACCGAAATGAAACCAATAGAATTACGAAAAAAAACATAATAATAAAATGGTATATTGGAGTCATTAATTGGAGGTTGGGTAAAATGGTATATAGTACATACCACCCCCATAGTAACTATGTTTGTATCTAAGTGATTCAAATTGTAATCGATTAGCAACTCTTCTCCTGCAGTTATTGAATTTATCGCACATACAAATACATGGTTTCCCTCGCGTGCCTCGAATATGCAATTGGGTTGCTTATTTGTTGACCCAGGTCATGTACTTATAAACCCTACAATATTCCTTGATGCTTTTGGCCTTCCGTCAATGTACATAGCCACTCCTTTATTTTGATCCTTATCTTTTAGCTGTATATAATTTTCTAACAGTGCATACCTACGCATACTTCGTGTATATCGAACCAACTACATCCAATATTTGTAATTGTAACAGGGTCCGACATACTCCATCAATTCAATAACTTTGTCATAACAAACCTTTATGCAGTCCATGCAAAATAGGCCCAAACCATGTAATGCCGATGGTGTTATGCTATATATCCTCTCGTTGACACAAAAATCAATGTTTATTGGAGGAAGTTCCTTGGGTACCCATTGTTTCCGTAGATGTTTGTACCATAAGGGAACCTCGATGTCGCCTATGCTCTCATCATCATAAGAACATGACCCCCTTCAGTAAGAAAAAATTCCATGCATTTACGGAATTTTCTTCTAATCTTTTGACCTCTAGTTGATCTCCCTCTTTTAGACCTACTACATGTCTCGCTTTCCTCTTCTCTTCCTGAATTTCCCTCACTCGAGGAAGATAGATCTGACAAATACCTATTTGGTGGTACTTACACTCATAAGGATGTTGGATGAAGTTCTTTCATGGTGATGTGATCCCAAGGTGACATTATGATTAATCTATCATTTCATCACTAGAATTTGCCAGGTTATAAGGTAATCAAGTCTTGATAGATTGCAAGTTATTGTTACTACCATCTAAATTTGTCCATCACAAATCAAATCTACTTAACGTTTTAACTCCCAAACTTTGTAACAAGTGTTGAATGTGACTATGGTCCACCAGTTACACAACCAAGGCCTAAAATGTATTCTCTAATTGTAATCAAAGGACTTTTTCTCTTCATTCATGTAAATAAACTTGAAGGGAAACACCACCAAGTGGTTTATTGGACACCTACATGACTAAAAAAATCAGCAAATTTACATTTAATTTCCATATGTCTAAGTGGTTAACGGGGAGGGATTGTGTATTAGGCCTAGTTAAGTCATCATAAGTTTATGCTTTGGCAATAAAAAATGTTTAAGTCATCTTAAATCTTCCTATGTCTAATTGCTAGGAGACTTTTGGTATGTTTTAAGGTAGGATGAGTGGTTGCATCAATGTTCTAGTTCTCTATGACAAGGTTTCAACATCTTCAAATAGTGAAAGTTAGTGCTCATAGTCATTTGAAACAACAACATTTTGATTATGTATGATGGTAGGATTTGATAACTTAAAAGAATTGGCTACCCAACAAACTTAAAGTTAAAAGAAATTTTTTCAGTTTAAGGGGTTAGCACTTTCTTTCATCTTTGCATATTGGTTTGATGCTTCAAACGATGCATTTCTTATCCTAATTCTATCATGTTGTATTCCCATCCCATTGCAATTGTTGGAGGAGTTGATACCAAAATTTCATATCAAATACCACGTTCTTGTAGAATTTTTTTTGTGTTTTTATTGTTTTTCTGAAGTTCTTTTGTGTTTTATGGATCCGTAGAAGCTTGAAATTCTTTGAGATCATTGGCATTGAATTGATTCCCTAGGGTTGACAGGGGCAATTTTCTTGTGAATTTGTGGTTGTTAAGTCAAGGTTTATCAATTTGATGGATATCTTGGTAGAGTCATGGTGACACTATTTTATAGTCCAATCTCTACTTTGAAACAAAAATATCTCTAATGAATCTAAGAGCTATAATGGGATGGCATTAAAGGAACCTTCATATGAAGGATCTTCTAATGAAGGACCTTTGAATTAAGGTCTTCATTTGAAGGTCCTTCATACAAAGGTTCCTTTTATAAAGCATTTTGGACATGAAATATTTAAAATAAAAAATACTTTCATTTGAAAGTCTTGACATGGCATCATTTTTGAATGAAGGTTCTTCATTCAAAGGTCATGATGACATCACCTTCAAATGAAGGTTCTTCATTCAATTGGTATTTTGAAAATTTGAAATTTTGGGATTATTTTTTTGCCTCATCCCACAAGTGGGACACACTATTGTGAAATCACTCATTAACAAAGAGATGAATGTGTGATAATAATTTAGGGTTAAAAATAAATCCATTTGAGCCTTTTATAAATGAAAGGACATTTGATGCAATCATATGCCTTGTCAAATTTTTAACTTAATAGTAAGGGCATCATGAGTAGTTTGTTGGGCCCATTCAACAATCTCTGATGCAAGGATTGAATTTTATAGAATGTATCTACTATCAAGAAAGCCAATTTGTTTACCTATATGAATATATCTCAAGCAATAGGTTTAATTGTGATGGAAATGATATTGACAAATATTTTGTAATCTAGGTGTTGAGAAGCATAATTGGCCACCATCCTAGGAAAGATTCTTCATTCTCACTTTTAGGTGTTAAAATTTAACAATACCTTGATTGATGAAAGAGTCCAAAGAGCCTTTCTCCATGGTATCCAAGTACACATAGCAGCGGTATTCTCTTATACGATTGGACATGATTTAAAGAACTTAGCTAGGAATTATTCATTTAACCTAAGGTTTTCTCATAATGCCATCATTGGAAAAGTATGATCAAATTCTTCTATTATGAAGAATTGGTCTATGTGCCTCTAGTAATCACTATAAATGTTTGTAAGGATAAAATGACTAATTGCATCAGGTAGGAGAGAATCAACTTTGAGTTCTTCAAAGATTATATTCCTCTATTCATAATTTTTAAGGGTTGTGTGTGGAGGAGGTTATCACTACCAAGAAGGGAGGAGACCTTTCCTTGCATATGTTTGTGGTGGAGGTATTAAAGAAGAATTGTATGCCTCTATTTCCATTCATTAGATCTAGCTTAGCCTAGCATATACTTGGGCTCCTTTGCCCCTATAAACTTCCATTTGTTTGAGTTTATGTTATGTAGGCGTAATTCCATGCTATGTTGAAATATAAGAGGTGGAGGAGGCCAAAAGGAAATAACCCCTTTTTAGTTGTACCTTCAAATTTTTTCTTATTGTTTTATGTTTTTAGCAACTTTATGGACATAAGATTTGAGGTAGGTCGTACAACAAAGAATAACATGTTCCCACCAAAAATCAAGATGTGGGTAGATTATGGGAGTTTTTCCAAGACTTGAGGCTGGTCGATAAAAATGTGAAAGACTAAGCTATTTTATTTTTTCTGTTTTATCTTATACCATTTTATGAGAATGGGGGTGCCAATGTATGAGAAGATCTTTGGAAACTAGGCATGAAAATTGTAGGTTAAAGAGAATGGGGGTTCCAAACTTACAGTACTCATTGTCCCTTGGTCATCAAATTTCCCTGAGTGCCCTCAACCTCGTCCTCGACTCTGGTATTGACCTTGTTTTCACTCCTCCAAAATCTTCGTTGACACTAGTATTGACCTTGTTTTAACTCCAAACTCTTCCTCGGTGCTAGTATTGACCTTTCACTTCTCCAATTTGACGAGCTACAACCTGGTTTCGTTAGGTTTTAGAGTATGTTAATTAAATTTAAAATTATGGTGCCATTTAGCTAGGTTTTAATATTCTACAATATAGTTAAGTATATATTAGCTATATTTTACATAATAAATAATATAATTATTCGACTTATTATAATTATTTATTATATTCTTTAACAAAATTATTAAATACATATAAAATTATTATAATTAATAATTAATAATAAGTATATTTTTATATAATACAAAATATAATTAATATAATATAATAGTAATATTAGATTAAATTATATATAATATAATTATATACTATTATTATATAATAGTATATATAGGCTTTTACTTGATATTTTAGAGGATTTTACCATTACACTACAAATTGTTTACCATTAAATGGTAGTTGAAATTTGTTTTCCAACGACACAATAGTGGTTTCCAGGCATGAGATTTGTTTCAAGCTAAAATCTCACAATATATGTAGCCTATTAGCTAATACAAAGAGAGATAGAAACTAAAAAGATAGAGAATGAGAGAAATAGATGAACTTAGATAGATAGGGAGAGAGAGAGAGAATGAGAGAGAGAGATATGTAAGAGATACAAAGGAAAAGAGAGAGAGGGAAAAGAGAAACTAAATTTTGATTGGTTGTTTCATGTCAACAATCCAAGGATGACATTTGTCCTTGGGGAGTTATGCTCAAGGTAGCATGCCGTTTGATTAAAGATATGATAATTCTCCTTTAAGACCTCTTCAATATACCCATTGCACACTTAAGGAGAAAAAGATAAATATAGGGAAGAAAATGTAGAGAGAGAGGGAGATAATGAGAAACATACAAATAGAAAGGGAGACAAAGAGATAGAGAGAGGTAGAGAGATAAAGAGATAAGGATGAATAGATAGAGATATAGGGAGGGTGATTGATATATCTCTCCTTGTCGCTCTCTATCTCTCTATATCTCCCACTATCTATGTCACTCTCTCTTCCCCCCTCTATCTATTGAGCTATCTCTCCCTCTCCCCCCTTTCTCTCTCATTCACTCCATCTCTCCCTCCATCTCTCCTACTCTATATCTCTTTCTATCCATATCTTTCTCTACCTATATCACAATCTCTCTATCTCTTTCACTATCCCCCTCTATCTCTCTATATCACCCCCTTTCTATGTCTCTCCCTCTCTCTCTATATATATTGAGCTATCTCTCCCTCTCTCCCCTATCTTCTTCTCTCTCTCTCCCTTTCTACATATCGCTCTCCCTCTCCCTCTCCCCCTCTTCTTTCTCTCCCTTTTCTATCTATCTATCTCCCTCTCTTCTCTCTGTTCCTCTTTAACCTATCTCTCCCTCTCTTCTCTCTCTTCCTCTTCAACCTATCTCTCCCTCTCTCCCCCTCTTCTTTATCTCTCCTCCTCTACCTATCTATATCCCTTTCTCCCCCTCCTCCTCTCTATCTCTCACCATCTCTCCCTCCCTATCCCCCCTATCCATCATCTCTCTATCTCCACCTCTCTTCCTTTCTCTTCCCATATATCTCCATCTGTCTTTCTCTTCCCATATCTCTCTCTCTCTCTCTCTCTCTCTCTCTTCTTCTCTCCCCATCTATCTCTATCTCCCCATATATTAACTAAGAAGCCATGCAAGCATACAATTGTATATGTTGGTAAAACTATAATAGTGTTTTATTAAACTATAAGTAACACTTATCTTTCTAATGTCAAGACTTCTTATAAAAATAGTGTTTTATTAAACTATAAGTAGATTATTGTCACCACTCTTCATTCCACATGAAATGACAAATGTAGCAATTGTTTTGTTGCTTTTGTCAAGTTTCATTAACCAATCTATTTAGTGGGTTGAATAAAGTTGTGTTATGACCCTTGGTCTCTTTAAAATAATTAGACAATATTAGGGAGATCAGGAAGGGGAGAAAACTAAGCTCCTTCAAAATAGGGGTAGTTGTGGGTTTGTTGGTTTTCTTTGTATACTATATACTTAGTTCCTCTAGGATAAATAAGTCACTATAGAAATGAAAGATGTTTGATTATCTACCTAATATTGTTTTGTGTTTTTGAAATGGAAGAGATCTACAACTCTATAGAAATTGCTATATGCTAATGGTCAAATTATTAGACTATTTAGATCATTTTAATTGACTACTACATAATAGTTTATGTGTTGAAAGAATTGTTTCCATTCTTTGTAGTTTTTACATTGGAATACAAATCATATTTAATTTCACTCCAATATACTTCTTTCATAAAGATATTTGTTTGATTTTTCCTTGCTATTTTCATCTTAAAATTTAAAAAAATGTATTCTATAATATAGAATTACTTTCAAATTGGGACAAAAAGGATTCTAAGAGATATATTTAATCATAAATTTTACAATCATAAATATCATTTAATTTTTATGTTGTAACTTCAGTACTTTTAGTTAAAATAAAAATAACTTAAAGTTATATATACATATAGTTAAATTGGCAAAGTTGTTTGAGTTAATTACTAAATTTGATCTAAAAATGTTCAACACTTTAGATAAATTCAATTAGATATAGTTAAATTGGAGGTTTCATTTGAGTTAATAATTAAATAACGTAATAATCAATTAAAGCAAGGGACACAATTTTGGATGTGTTTGAATTTAATAAATTACAAATTAAAATAGACTTAAGTTACTTGAAATAAATGCTTCATAACCCATCTAATAAAATCATAACCTATAAAAAAGGAAATATGAATTTTCTAAAGAAAAGAACACTTGACCCAATCATAAGTGTATGGCCTTCGTAGAAAGGAGTGATCCACGTTAGCAATTGTAACTACCTGATGTAGACCTAGGAGGCTCAACTCAACCAACCTATCAACTTGCCTTTAAGAGGCTTCCAAAAAATTTAGAATGACCAATTTAAACAATCCAAACAACTCTCAAAGCCTGAAAAACAACAAAAGTCAGATTTCACACTTTGACTCCTTGAATCCTTGTAACAGTGCAAACCTATTTTTTGCCCAATAACACAAAAATTTCCCAAAAGACTAGAGAAAACCTTGATGTTTTTTAGACACCCATTTAGGATTTATTAAACATACTTCAAGGGAAATTACAAGTCCTTTGGACCAAATCACCAAAATCACCCTTTCTAGGTTGTGTTGATTAGGCTGATTTGGCCTATTTTACAAAGCAACTAGCCTTTACAGTGATTTTGCACTCGTTGATTCCCTAAAGAAAACCTTATCTTAAGTATAATCCATTATAGTCACATATGATCACATCATTCTTGACCATTTGATATCATGAAAAGCCTCCAAAATCTAGTATTCAAATAACCCATATCGTCTGCAAGACAAGTTCCATCGGGGTGAAATGAAAAGGTCATACCAAGCATATAGGTCTCACCGATGAAGTTCCATCGGCAAGAAACTCGTCTTGTCTCACCGATCAAAGCACAAGGAGTTGTATCGGCTAGACCAATGCCATCAGAGTAAGATCCCTGAGTCAGCCCGAGTGCATTTGTCTCGTCGATGAAATATCATCGATGAAACACTCATCTTGTCTTGCCGACAAAACAAAGAAACATACTATCACCAAGACAAACACTATCGGAATGAGCTCAAAATTTCCTCCTGACCCACTATGTCATGTTGATAAGATTACATCAGTAGGAGTCTTGGCGACATACTTGAGATCGAAGGAATAATCATTGGGGAGACTTATAACATCGACAAAATTACTAAATGTCTTAGCGATATACCATGTGTTACTGATGAAGACACAAAAAAATCAAGATAGTCGTCGGGGTGAATCTTGGCGAAATTTATATGAATCAGATGGATAGATTATGTGATATCGGCGTAATGTCTCCCTAACAAAAAGAATGTTTAATGAACATTAGTCAAGCCTAAATAAAAGGATCGCCCAAAGTTTCAATTGTCTTGCCGATAGAACATTTGATGTGACAGTGGGTAAATTCGAAGATCAACTATGCTTGTGTTCAAAGCTAGGACATTAATGGCAGTATTACTACCAAATGTGTCGATGGTTTCCTAAATTGAGAAAAGTAATTGAAGGTGAATTTTGCAAAGTTAGCAGCAAAGGAATAGACGAAGGGCCAAAGGATCTTGCGGTCAAAGCATTCTAAATAAACTTGTAAGTTCCCTGCAGTTAAATTTCTGGTTTTGTGATTCATAAAATGGAAAGAAAGTTAGCTCAGGAAAAGCAAAAGGTAGGAAACAGAGTGAGAGTAATAACCCTAGAGGAAAAAATCAAAAAATTGAAGCAGAGAAGGAACTAGGGGTAGTTGAGAGGAAGTTAAACTAGGACTTAGTTGATCAATTTCCCAGCTCAAGACCTAAGGCCAGGCGATCTGCACAACTTAGGGCAGAAGTGGAAAAGTTAGAGGATAAATGCAAGCATATACGAGACATATGGACCCCAATTAGGGGATATGAGCTATTTATTTTTCATTACCAATGAAGGAATCGATATGAACTAGTGTGCAATCCTTGGAAGTTAAACCTAGAGAAACTAGTATGCCCCAATGTATTTGCAAATGTAGAATTGGTGAAGATGCTAGTTGCCTATTATAATCCAAAATATAAAGCTATTTGTGATCCATTAGGAAAACCATTTATACATGTATCTGAAGTTGCCATCTGTGAGGTTTTTAACCTAGAGGGAGTGTGTGGTGAAAAAATTATACCTAAACAACTGGAAAAGGAATTTTGGAGGATGGATACTTTGTACAAGGGTTGGAGGTTGCCACTACATAGGTCTAAGAAAGATGGTGTTTTAGTTCCACTAAATGACAGTGATGGTCCCCCATTCCATGTTGATTTGTTTAAACCCTACATGAGGTACACATATTTTTCAGTGTGTCAAGTGATGGGAATGGAGGCCCCTGAGCACATGTCAATTATACCCATGGTAATTGTAGCAGACATCTAATGTCACAATTTAAGGTTTTTTTATTATGCTTCACACATCTTTAAAGTACTTGATTAGGACTGATGGCAATAAAAAGTGGAGCTCCTATCTTGCACTTGGATGCTTATTCAATCCTAATGCATATGATACTTTATTATGGACAAGAATTGCAGATGTGGCCTGAAAAACTGAGGGCTGTACAATTTGATAAGGAAGGAAGGTTATTACCAGTACAACTTTGGACTGCCACCTGGGATTGCAGATTTGATAATTCTTGTTATCTACATTTTGAAGAGTTTTTTGTGAAACCACTGTACAAATTTTACAATCATCGTTGTGAATACTCATTGTCTGATGAAATAAAAAGGTTTTTAAGGCCTAAGGATTTAAATGGACCTGTCAACCACAATTGGGGAGACTGGTATTGTCTAGAAGATGTGACCATGATAAGATTATATGGATTTAAAGATGCACCCTTCATTCTGCCCAAGACGGTGCCTGATAGGATTGTATATTTGGAGATTGTTAGGCAATTGGACTATTCAGATGTTATGAATTGGAGTTCTTTCAGAAAGCAGACATTTATGCCTAGTACATTATGCTTCGATGATTTCACTATATTAGCAAGGGATGGATATGATATGGTTCTCAACAAATTGCTACAATACAACATGAAGAAGGGTCCACCGCGAAAAGGATTTGATCCAGAAGGGTATATTGATTTTGCCAAAAATAAAATGAACTTGGGAGGATACAATCACATACCCTATCTGTATGATGACTTGATCAGGAATTTGGAAGAAGAGGAAGCAAAAAAAGTTGTTGATGAGTATAACAGGGGATTGCAAGATACAAAACTATTATCTTTTGATGAAGAGGCATCTGGTGATGGTAGGCCTAGCAGTACAATTGATAAAATTTATAGATTGAGAACTCAAGACTGCAAGTATGTTCCCAGGGAACTAGATGTTGAAGAGAGTGCAAATACTAACACAAGGCAGATAGCATATAAATAATTTGTGGCTGATGATGAATTCATTAAAACCTCAAAATTTAAAACCTTTCAGTACAAATTAAAAGGAAAATAAATAAGGGAATCAGTGGAGAATATTACACCAAGTAATGAGGAACAACTGCTGAATAACTTAAAATCAAGTGTGGAAGAAGAAATGAAGAGCATGACCCCTGAGAAAGGAAGGAAATTATTAGAAGATGCAGGTGTCATGATCTTTCCTAGGTTGGATTTGAACTCTGCTTTGGTTTTTGATAGTTTTCTGAAGAATAGTAACACCACACATAAACTCACTCCTGAGGGGGTAACAGAGATTTATGCAGGATCTAAGTATAACCCAGATGAGAGATCACTTATGATACGAGCCCTGTATCCTCCACACAAGAAATATGTTGTAATCAATACTGAAAAGGCTTTTGGACATGTAATGACGTTAAAAGTTGGTGAGGTTGATCCAATAGCTACAACAAAAATTGGCATTAATGTGGCCAAATTAAATAAAGCCCAAATCCAAAAGCTAATCAAGGAAAAAGAAATGTATACGATTAATAACAAGAGACTACTCAGAGAAAATGATTGCTTGAAGGACATGATGGGAATCATGCTGGGATCCACAAAGCAATTGACTCATGGTGAAACCTCCCAAGAAAGAGACCAGTGAAAAGAATCAAATGTGTACTCATAAGGTAAATGTGATGCACTCACTGCAATAATAAGGAAGAGGTGGACCAATTTAATGACTTGGTTGAGTAAGCTTTTGGGAACGCATTCACACAATTTTACTGCACTACAAGAACATAATAGGATAGATGGCAGGATCCGAGAGAAGTTCCAGGAAATAAACCAAAGGGATGCTCCTGATAACATAGCTATTGATACTACAAACCATTCTATGAAAAAACATAAAGACTTCCATGAAGAATTGCAAGGTGATGAGTAGGGGATGATCAATGTCACAAAAAATGGAGTACCAATGTTGTTAGAAGATGGAGGGGAACTAAAGGGAAAAGACAAATGGATCGAGGCATGCGAGACGATGATGCAAAGAATTTTGGAGACAACCACAGGAAATGATTTAACAATGGACGGGGCATGTGAATAGAATGAGAAGATGTTCGAAATGGAGATAGTCATAAGGAATGCACTAGAGGATGCTGATACACACGAGCATAAAGCTTACCGAGATTATCTTTCAAACATCCATTTATGGCTTAATAGAGCATAATTTCTAGTTTGTTATTGTTGTTAAGCAAAAGACATTTCTGAAAGGACGCGTCCTTTCACAATTTTGATATATTTATATCTATTTCATAATGTAAAATAGATATAGGCAGATAGGAGAAATATATAGTAGATAGTTTGCAATGAAACTTTCCTTTAAAAGACTCAGATGCATGTATGAATTTCAATGAAGTTAATGAAGATGTTTGAACTTGTGGCTTAATCTTGGTATTAACTATTTGTGGAATTATACAATTATCTGGTTGTCTCCATTTTGATGCTTTTCTATTGTTTAAATTGATATATCAAGCATATATTTAGTTTATCGATACACATTTATTGTATTTGTGTGATGTGATTATTTGGTTCTTTCAAGTAAATATTCCCTTCTAGTCAATCATAGTAACCGAAGAGTATTAATTGGATCAATAAGAAGAATCACATAACTAGGATTGTCATTCTATTTCAAGTAGAGTTTGTCAGTCATTTATTTGCACGTTTATACAAGTTATAAACTACATATGTGTGCCAAATAGTTTGAATTATTGCCATCATAGATTACACTTTTCTAGATCTTCATTAGACTCCATACACCCAAAAAGGCACTAGTCTCATGCATTTCATCTTTTAGTTTATCCATTTTATTTTTTACATCTGTTAACTGAACATATTCTAATATTACACATACACTTTATTAGGATTATATCTGTTCACTGTAAGATTTCCATTGTGAATAGATTGTTGTAAACAAAATCAAGAGCTTGTGGCTTAATCTTGGTCTCACTCATTTCATCTTTTGGTCTATCCATTTTATTTTTTACATCTATTAACTGAACATATTCTAATATTACACATACACTTTATTAGGATTATATCTGTTCACTATAAGATTGCCATTGTGAATAGATTGTTGTAAACACAATCAGGAACTTGTGGATTAAAAGACTTAGATGCATGTATGAATTTTGATGAAGTTAATGAAGATGTCTAAACTTGTGGCTTAATCTTGGTATCAGCTGTTTGTGGAATTATACAGTTATCTGGTTGTCTCCATTTTGATGCTTTTCTGTTGTTTAAATTGATATATCAAGCATATATTCAGTTTACCGATACACATTTGTTGTATTTGTGTGATGTGATTATTTGGTTCTTTCAAGTAAAGATTAAACCCTTTTAGTCAATCACAATAACTAAAGAGTATTAATTGGATCAATAAGAAGAAACACATAACTAGGATTGTCATTCTATCTCAAGTAGAGTTTGTCAGTCATTTACTTGCACGTTTATACAAGTTATTAAACTACATCCATGTGCCAAACAGTTTAAATTATTGTCATCATAGATTACACTTTTCTAGATCTTCATTAGACTCGATACACCCAACAAGGCACTGGTCTCACACATTTCATCTTTTAGTTTATCCATTTTATTTTTTACATCTATTAACTGAACATATTCCAATATAACACATACACTTTATTAGGATTATATCTATTGACTATAAGATTTCCATTGTGAATAGATTGTTGTAAACAAAATCACATCACTTAAGTCTGCTCAGTTCGCAAAGGTAGACCCACCTAGGTTTGGTAGCACCTGAAGAGAAGAAGGTTCAAATCATTTGGCCTTGTTTATTACCCTAAAATGTATCAAGAGATTGGAAACCTCTTGAGGTATTCTTACCTGCATTTTTTAGAGCTAATAGCCTCCAAACCTCCAAATCCACAAAAAGATTCCACTTGTATGACCAAATTCTCGCCAAACCCCAAAACCCTTGTTTTAGGCCAAAATCATGAGGGTTTATTGAATCTCCTACTTCCACAACCTACCAGACCTTAAAAACAACTTAGACACAACCCATTAGGTCTACACATGGATAAAAATTCATAAAATCAGATCTCCCATACATATTTTGTTGAAACCTAGGTTTGAACCTCTCATTTCACATGCTTTTCTTCACAAAACTCTTGAGGACAACAACTATAAATTCTTTATTTCTCATCCTACACCCTATTAATGCATCCTACAATTACAACAGTATCCATGGGGCCTCTTAAACAATCTGCAGTAATCACCAAAAGTGTAAGAGCCCCTTTATATCATGTTTGGACTACAAAACCCTGAAAAACAGGGTAACCGGGCTGTATGCAAAGAAATGAAGCTTTCTAACTCAAATCAGCACCTTAAGCCCTAAAATCAGATTCAAATCAAAGCTAACACATATCTTAAAGTCATGGAATTTATTTCACATCAAAATATGGTTGTATGTGACCGTATAGTGCTGCAAAATAGGAAAAATATAGAAACTTTGAAGAAAAACACAGATTTTTGAATGTCAAGAACTTGTTTTTTTAATCCTCAACCATCAACAACCTTTACAATGATCACTTTATGCCTTTTAAAGGCCTTCACACCTCAACCACCAAAAAACCACCTCTACAACTGACTTTTTAATCTTTTATGATCACATGAAACATAAAACACACTAATTTCAAGGTTGTTAACATCACTATTGAAATGTTTTAATTTTTTGACCTTTCAAATGTATTGAAATATCCTAGGACACCTATAAGACCATGCTCCTTAAAATTACATTGCGAAGGGTGATTGGTCTAAAAAATCTAAACGACTTTGCAATTATTTCACTACTACGATCAATGTGTCATTGTTCATGAAATTTCCCAAAACACTATTCATTATGATCATATGAAAATTTCTAGGAGAGCTACAATAGTTGTAACATCATGAATTAAAATTAAACATTAAAAAGTACATCATGAATTAATTATGTAATGGCATAAAAACTAAAAACATCATGAATTAATTATGTAACCACATAAGTCAAATATAATTCTATCAAGAAATTAATATCAAATAGATAATACAATTGCATAACTCATACATTTCAATGTCATTGATCTTCTTCTTCATCCAACTCTTTGTCTGTATCATCTGATCTAGATTCGACATTGTAAGGATTGGTCATATCATCATCATCGTCATTGATATTAGTTTCAATAATGTCATCATCCACACGGATATCATCTTCATGAACATTAACTCCTAAATCATCATGATCTAGTTCCTCCTCTTCGACATCTTCGTCAGGCACATCATCAACTAACTGTTGATCTTGATCATCATCTACATCATCTTCTAGTTCTTCGGTATCTTCTTCTTCCACCACATTATACTTTATCGACCTTCCTCTTAGATCATGTCTAACAACAAATGACCAACCCAGTTTACCTGGAACCTCTGAGTAAAATACCTGCTCACATTGGCTTGGAAGAACATAAGACTCATTTCCAGCTCGCTCGATCGACCTTGTATTAATCATGGTAAATCCATTATCATGTTCAATAACAGTTCTCTCGGGATCATTTTCATTCAATCATAGCCTGTACCATAGGATGACAAACAAAACTAATTTGAAGGACTTAAAGTCACACTCAAGTATATCATCCAAAATATCATAATATCGATTTTCTGAGACTTCTGGATGTATGGCGCTTCTAGATGAAACAATAGTCACTTGAAAGACTACAGTTATCCCAAAATTAAAAGTTTTCTTCGTGTCATCCAACTTTTTGATTCAAAATTTACGACCATTGCACCACATAGCTTTGTGGTGTTTCACCTGCAATATGTCAAACATGTAAAAAATATTGCAATATCGTCAATTGATAAACATATTTATTCTTGGCCGAATGTATGCAAAGAAAAAAATACTCAACATATATATACATCAATATAATTGAAAATAATTAAATAATATGGGTGATTAATATATTTATACGTACCTGTTTATCTCTTAAACCATATGCTAAATCAATTTCCTTTGGTGTAACATTGAAATCTCCATTATGATGAGCTTCTTTAACCAATGAAACCAAACCTTCCCATGTTAATGCGCGATGAGATTGTTGACATCGTTCAATCCATACCATCATCCAATCAAGATTGTTTGCAACGTACAAATATAGTGCATCCCACTCTCGACCAACTGTATCAAAAAAATTTGAAATTCACAAACAACGTATAATTAGTTAATTACCACGGTATACGACCTTAATGTATATGTTCTAATTAATCTCCATGACTATCTTATAATTACCTCTCACTTTCCTCAATCTACCTTTCTCCATCAGGTAATCCCCTTCGAATTTGTTAATGGAGTTGGGATCCCAAATGCGATCTACATAGATCTTTGCTGCAAACTTAGGAAGATATTCAGTAATGTACACCATGGTCTGGTATACCATATATCCATCCACCATAGAGCCCTTAGGATGTGCTCTTTGTCTAACCAAAGCCTTCAAAAATTTCAAGTGCCTCTCAACCATCCACATTGACCTTGTGTGTACAGGTCCACACAATTCAATCTCCTCAACTTGGTGTATGAGGTAGTGTTCTTGTGCATTGAAAAATGTCGAAGGTAGACACTTTTGGATTTCACACATTACACGAGGAATTTTTCTCTTCCAATAATTTATATCTTCTTTATGGATTTCTTTAGATGACATCCATCTACAAGTGATTCAAGGCACAAATATATTAACGAGATTTAACAAAAATATACAATATATTACATAACAAGTAAAACAAATGACAATTATAAGATCTATACAATGAATTGAACAAATATCACTACTAACCTCATGTATTTTCCAAGATCATATATAACTTGCTTGACATTGTTATCGAAGTTGTTTGGGAGAGATAGAGGTAGAACGTATTGCAACAATTATAAAATGATCTTTTCATTATTTTTCTATAAGTAGTAAACATAATACACTGAAAAGTACATGCAGTATACAAATATATATACAATATACCATAATAATTACCTTAATGAAGGTATGCCAATCATGTGTTTTCATCCCTGACCCAAATTCACCTTTCTTTGTTATGATATTGTTTATGTTTGCAACAAATCCTGTGGGAAATCGAATTGTTCGTATGACTTCTTTTATAGCATTGCTTTGTTGCTCTATTAATAACCAAGGAAGGGAACTTATATTAATTTTGTCTCCATCGCTATTTAATTGAATGGAATTTTTCATTGCATGATTGGCTTCCTGAATGTCACTACAAATTTTGACAATTTTTTCTTTGTCATGCCTTCCATCTAATATTTTCCATAACTTTTTTGTTATATTCTTTCTGATATGCATTGTATCAAACAAATGCATAATTTGTAGTTGCTCATAGTAGGGAAACCTACTAAATTGTCTGGGATAACTTTTCAGTCCCTGTGGAAGCCGACCATTAATGCCTTGATGACCTTTATGAAGCATATAAGTTAAACAAATTAATAATGACAATCATTGTCAATTACAACATGAGTAAACACAATACAATATAAAAATATTTTTTCAAAACATATCATATATGATAGATAAAAGATTTGATCCGATGCATAACCTTGACGATTAATTCTATTATATTCCAACTTCCATAGGCGAGGTGTCATTCTTTGTGGTTTTGATGTAGTCTCTTCTTTCCCATTGAAAATATGTTTTTCAGTAGTTCGATACTTATGATTTCTGTGGAGGAAGTGCCTATATTCATCAAACACCTGCTTTCCTAAACTTGTTGAACGACGAGATTTCATCTTTGGACCACAAATTGGACATGCAAATTTTACCTTTGTTTGAAGACCTGCAAGATCATATATAATTGGATTAAATATGTCAATTTTTATAATTACATATAATGAATAGATTATTTTAAAAACATGCATGATATCTACTTCATAAAATTAAATATCGTTAAAGTCATGTAGTTGAACGTTATAATGTACCACAAAAATTTGTTAGCCTTGGGGCATCATGAATTTTCCATACAAGCATTACATGGAATTGAAATTGTCTTTGTCCTATTGGTCTAGATACGTCATACATAGTGACGCCATTCCATAACTTTAGTAATTCATCGATAAGAGGCTCGATATATGCATTCATATCTTTAACTTGGTACTTACCTAGTTGAATGAACATAAACATTACATAATTATTATAACCATTTTACTGCAATATATATAAATTATTGTACATGAATATTAAATAAAAAATATATGTCATTATGCAACAAATAAGACAAATGAGATGCTACTACATTAAAGAAAATTGATGTAAACAAATACCTGGAACAATCATTTCCAACATTATGTGCTCCCTCTTTATTGACATCCATGGAGGAATGTTATTGTTGATAACAAAAACATGCCACACTGAGTAAATAGATCTTAACTCTCCAAATGGATTGACACCGTCCACTGCCAATGAAAGTCTGGGATTATGAGGTTCTTCTTTAAAGTGTGACCATTTTACCTCCATGTCCCTAAATGCAAAACCATCTATAGGCATTCAAAGAATGTCATCTCCACTTCTATTCCGTGCATGGTAATCCATAAATTGCGCTAAGCTTTTGCACCTAAATAATTGTTGCATACGTGGAATAATGGGAATATAACAAAGAACCTTGCGAGACACCTTTTTTGTTAGTTGATCTATTCGATATCTACTAATATGACATTCTAGGCATTCTGTTGCAAATTCATGTTGTTTATGATATATAATATGATCATTGGGACATGCATCTATTGCTTGATACTCCATTCCAATATCTTTCATAATGCTAGATAAATCTCGGTATGAGCGAGGTAAAATATTTGATGGTGGTAACAAAAATTCACCAATCAATCTACAACAAAAAAATAATTTTTTAATATAAAGAATATTAATGGTACATATTTCATCCTTTATTTACTAGTGATGAACTAATAACAATTAAAATAGATGAAAAAAGATTACATATATGACATACCTTAACATCCGTGAGATTGCTATGTTGGATAAACCATTCATAACCTTCAAGTTCACCAACAACAATACAACAGAGAGAAGAGTTGTTTGGGAGCCTTCATAAAGGGGCTCATATGCCTTCTCAAGTAAAGGTAAATCATGAACATCATCAAAGTCATCTCGATCATCATGATCAGTTGTACCACTTAATGTGTCACAGATCAATGTATTTGTACCATCATTTTCAACTGTGTTTTCTGGCGCATGATCATCTTCTTCCATAGGATCATTAACTTCATCTTTGATATTCACGGCTCCATGTTCCTCCGCTTGCAAAACCACATTCTTCGGGCCGTGATAATCCATATCATGTACCCTAGGGCACCCCACCTTTATAATAATGATAGACACAAATAAACCATGATCATGATCAAGCGATTTTTTTATATATATATAAAATGTTAAAACGATATAAACATTTACAAATTCAATCAATATAAACACATATAATGAACAACTTTCCAATGGACGACAATCATGCCCCCCTTCAATGTGACCATGCTGCCTACAATGTTTCTCAGCTGTTGTGATTAAAATTCTTCTCGTCTTTAAGCCCTTGCAATTATTGCAAGGACAATAACATTTCCTATCACCCTTTCTTTTCAATCTAGCCCACAATCTAGCAAGTGTCTCTTCATTTTGTTCTCGACTAATATTATTTGACATGATTTTTCTTTACCAAGCTTGAATATTTAGATCTTCAAAAAATATCAAACTCACACTCCAATAATTTTTAATCATAGACAGGTAACAAAATCTAATAATTCTAATATTTTATACCAAAAAAATTCGGCATGCAACCACCCCTGCAAAAGAGAAGATAGTTTGAAATTAATGACCCCAAAAAAAACTTTAAAATGCTAATTCCATAAATTATTAAATTCTGATTTTACTATGATTTCCAACTGTTAGACTCCTAAAATCAGGATATTGAACTTGCACAACGAAATCTGGAAATAAAATTCTGAAAATGCACAAGTCTAAAAATGAAATCTGATGAGATGTTGCTTTAAAATATGATTTTCAAACCTAGAAGTACAAATTTGACTTCACAAATGAATTTTGGAAATAAAATAGTATGGCATAATAAAGAGTTTCATTCGAAGTGGACCACCCTATTATATGCCTTGATAAAGTTAAAAGATCTATGAATTTTATCTACAATGTAGCCTGCATAGTTATCAGTCTTATTCACATCCCTGCTTTGGATATCAATATGCAGCACCATTAGATTCACTAGAATCTAAGGTCTAAAATCTATTTCCGAAACTTGGCAAAGGGAAAAATACATCTTTATGAAGTAGTCTTCAAAAATATCATAGCTAAATGGCTCTAACTATCCACTATCAAACATTCCCAATTCTTTGTTCAACCCTTTAGGCTTGAATCTTGACAGCCATTTCACTCTTTAGCTATCCCTATGCCTTTGATATTATCTAGTTATGGCTCCCAAATCTATTGAAAATTGATCATTAGGGTTAAAATTGAAACCTTGCAAATATAATCTTTTTCCAAATCCATCAAGAATTTTCCATCAGTTATAAACAATTCCCTTATAAAGAATTTGTGAAGTCAGGTATAAAATCTGGAAATGAAATTCTGAAAATGCATAAGTCTAAAAATGAAATCTGATGAGATGTTGCTTTAAAATATGATTTTCAAACATAGAAGTACAAATCTGACTTCACAAATGAATTCTGGAAAAAGACAATGACTACCCTCAACTTGGTGATATCTTCTTGAATTTTTATTTATTTTCCCAAGAAAATCGTTGAGCAAAACACTGTCGCAATAAATAGTCAAGCTCAGTTTTATTTATGTTGGCCACAATTTAACTTTGCAAGTTCGTCAAAATTTTGACGAAACATCTTCATCGATCTGATGAGATGTTGCTTTAAAATATGATTTTCAAACATAGAAGTACAAATCTGACTTCACAAATGAATTCTGGAAAAAGACAATGACTACCCTCAACTTGGTGATATCTTCTTGAATTTTTATTTATTTTCCCAAGAAAATCGTTGAGCAAAACACTGTCGCAATAAATAGTCAAGCTCAGTTTTATTTATGTTGGCCACAATTTAACTTTGCAAGTTCGTCAAAATTTTGACGAAACATCTTCATCGAAACTTCGACGAAAAATAAGGTTCATTGAAATTTCGACGAACATCGGGGATAAAATTATAAAAAAAAGAAAATTTCACATTTAATATCACAAGTACCCGACGATACATCTAATTATACAACTTTCGTCAAAAAAAATTGTCGGATTTTGCAATCAAATGAGTTAGTTATTTCTTCATTGTTAAAATTTGCATTCAATTACTCTTGCAACGTATACACAACACTCCTATTCCCTATGTGGTATTGACTTGTTCGTTGCACAAATTTAACTCATCACTAAGCTCTCTATATGCGCTAGTATAAGCTTCCACGTACTCCACTAACTTATACACTTTGAGTGCAGCCTTACTCTTTCCCTATGTGCTGGTCAAAGACAAAAAAATGTTGGCTTCATGCGTTGGTTTGCACTTTGGTCTTATGCATTGTCTTAATTTCTATGAGTCTTTGTTTATATTTGAATCATGCACCTTTATCCTATGCACTATATTATATATATACATATTTATTATATATATACATATTATTATATTTCCACATCATCATTATAATATATATATGTATATATATAATATATATCTATATATTAATATATATATATATATTAATAATCATTTTCCAATCAAAAAAATATATATAATCCAAAGGTATTACGTATACCAATACATATATGTATGTATGTATGTATGTATTATTAAATGCATGCATATATACATATATATAAATATATACAAGTATAACATTATCTAATATTTAGTAATATTAATCACATATATATTAATCTTCATCAATGAGTAGATACACAAAATGTGTACATATATACATATGTCATAAACGTGCAACTCATATCCCTATGCATATTATGGAATCATATGCATGAGTTACCGTTCATACATATATACATATATACATTTGATGTATATACTTATCAACATAGATATAAATAAGAACACACGAAGAGGGATTTAACCACATTTTCTTAATCAAGGAAATTAAAGGCCAAGACCACATACAAATACAAAACATACTCAAACCTTGACAAGACGTTACTTACCATTTCACGACTATCCTGACTTGACTAGACCAACTAGGGTGTGAGTGGTGTGTATGATCAGTTAGGTTGAATTAAAGGTTACCAGACCAAGTTCTTCTCCTGAGTGATACTGCACCTCTCTTCCAGAGGTTTAAACTTGTTCCTACATTCAACTTAGTATATCACATAGGTAGTTAGTCGTTCACATAAAATCCATTAGCATCATAAATCATTTGCCATCCAAGAATTAAAGTAATCATATTGCAATTCATATACATTCATCGTAATTTCCATCAATATATAAATCATAATCATTCCTTCAAAAGCAATAACATCTTAATGCATCTAAGATGGGGTTAGATGAATCTAGCTTAGAACAAGCGACAACCAACACTTCTAAGCTATAAAACCACACCTAAACAAGAGAAAACAATGAAAGCATAAGGAAAACAAAAGAATCAAATAAAAATACTCCCCATGCTTGATCTTGAATCACTTCTCTTGCTCTCCTATTTCTCCTTATGTAACTTTTCCCTTAGATTTGTTGTAGTACTTGTGCAAAACCTGCAAATGGTAAGTAGAAGGTTGGAGATAATTAGCTATTATCTTGAAAATGAAGGAGAATGGTCTCTTTTATAGACAACCATTCGAACCGACGATCGAGATCGATCCTCCACAAGGATTCCAAGATCGACAGACGAGGATTCATGAGAGGGAGGTTACGAAATGAAAGGCCAAGATCGAACTTTTGGAAAGATGCCAAGATCAACGATTGAGAATTGATGCAACCAGAATATGTCATTCATGGAAGAGCTATGACGTCGACGACTATGACGCTCGACAGTTATGACAAAAATGAAGGCTATGAAAGAGACAACTATGACATAAATAAAGGCCATGAACAAGGCATCTTTGACCAAAAGGAGGGGATAAATAATTTATTTTAAATAATTTATTCAAAAATGGAGAAAATGGACAAGTGAAAAATAAATAATTCATTCGAGTTATTTATTTGGAGGAAAATAAAAATGATCATTTAATTAAAGCAATCAATTTAATTAAATAAGAGGGGTGGAAATTAGACATTAAATAATTAATTTAAATTAATTATTTAAAGGGGAGAGGAATGACACATAATTAAATAATCTTGCCAATTATCTATATATGGAAGAATGAAAAGGTCAAATAATAATAATTATTATTCTCACTATAGGTGAGTGATAAAAGATAAATAATTAAATAGATAATGATTTATTTAATTATTGAAGAACAAGAGTGTTAGCATCACAATTAATTTATTTTAATTGATCATGATAGAATAAAGATTAGAAAGTGGATTAATTAAATAATTAAAAATTATTTAATTATTAGAGGATGACAACCAAGGAAAAATGTTGCTCATAGACCTAGGACATTTTTCAGTGTCTCCATTTTGCTCCTCTTTGACATAATGTGATTTGAGTGTTGTGTCAAAGAATGAAAATGAAAATCAAGTTCAGATCATGCCCCAACGTGCCCCGGTGGCGAAAAGGTATAGGTACGCCCCCTCAGGAAAATTTGATAAATTTTTAAAAATTCTCAAAAAATTTGGAAAATTATCCCAATAAGACAAATGGACAACCAGGAATGTGATGGTGAAGACATAATCGAGTTTCAATATTGATAAAGGGGTCAAATTCAAGGTCAAGGGCTTCAAAAAGTGCGACCAGTAGGCAAGGTAGGTCAAAAACCCTAATTTTGAACCTATTAATGGCACATTGAGTTTGAAAAAGGGTCATTTTCACATTCCAAATTTAGAAATTGTGAGAGCTCAGAGTGATTAGTCAGTGAGAATGTCACTTGTTCCAGAGGCCACCCATCGCATGTATAGGATCCACAGCTATTGTTGTCCTGAGGGAGCACCCCCCGGGTATGTACTACTAGCCCAACTTTTAAATTTGTTGTTTTGCATGCATTTAGCTTAGGAAATAATTTAGCAGACAATTGCGTTGCAAAATTTTGCTACACAATTGAATTCACGTTCAATGCATTTGATAGGCAGTTCGCCGCAATCGTCTCGATGCGTCACAATTGCATTAGGTTAGGGGTAGAGAGAGTTTGTAGTGCAACACACAAATTGGTGTAACACAATTGACTTTTCAAACCGCACGTGCGGTCGGGAAGCACACAAATGACTGGGTGCAACACATGTGTTGTAAAAAGCGATGCATGCATTAAGCGAGTGACACAATTGCAGTTGCGAGCCAATATGAAAATGTGTGACACATTTGTTTAAAATTGTGATGCAATTGGCTGGTGAAAAATTTGCCCCAGAATAAGAAATTTTGACTTGGTCAAACTAGGTTCTGATGGTCAACTAAAGGTCTAGGATTGACATTATTGGTTGCATGGTGATTTTAGGAGCAACTACCTCCGATTTATACTCGGGATTCGAGACCCGATGTGTTCTGATTGCGAGATTAGTTGGGCGGCGAGGAGCGATAGACACTTTTGGACATAGGCTTGTTTTATGTGACCTATATGCCCATGATTAGGGCGAATATGGGGATATTGACAGCATTAGTAGAGTGGTGGAACTCGGAGATGAGCAAATTCCATTTTATGACAAGGGAGGTGACAGTCACCCTAGAGGATGTGTACAGGATATTGAGGCTACCCATTCGTGGTGAGTAGGTGCGATACAATCCGACACGGGGGCTACAGGAACTGTATGATTATTATGAGACTGATGATGATACTGAGCTCAGGATCTAGGGGTATGAGATCCAATGGGAGACCCTTGTGGAGACCTATGACTGATTCGATTGTCTGTTATGTGCATTGATAGCAGGGGTTCTGATTCTTGATCATAGGGGGCACGATTTCCTAGTGGGATGGGGAGAGGTGCTCAGATCGATGGTTGCTTTAGGGACTATCTATGCATGGAGGCCATGTCTGTTGGGTGTGCTTTATTTTCAGCTACATGATATTGCCTATAGAGGTGGACAAATTCTGAGCTGCGGGGTGACATTGTTGATAGTCTAGGTGTGGGAACACATAGCAGTGTTCCAACCACTAGTGGTTTGATAGGTAGTGGGGAGTGCACCATATGCTTATCTGTATCAAGGGGCGTTGAATCATACACATGTCGGAGATGTGGGTTATTGGAGACATGGTCTAGACACATTGGTGATTTTCATTTGGAGACCATATAGGACCTGCCAGTTATGGATAGATGAGGATGACCACTTGCCTTGGTGTCAACAACCCAAGTATCTGATTGGGCGGGTAGTGCAATCACAACACATTATTGAGATGTACCTGCCAGACAAGGTAAGATGACTGTTTAGTGAGCGAAAAGGGGTCCCAGTTGGCACAACAGAGTACGGTCAGTCATCACGGGAGGTGCATCCTTAGGGTCCACAAATTTTCATTACTACAACTGAGCAAGAGATAGATGCCATGCATACATTAGATTGGGAGTGGCGAGGTGGGAAGGTAGATGCAGGGACCACATCAGAGTATGATGCCTAGTGGTTAGTACATAGAACCATTCCACTCACAAATTCACAGCAGCTAGCGCCAGTAGAGCGCAGAGTCAAGGGTGTGAGGGGTCGACGAGGAGGAAAAGGTGGTAGGGATGGCAGAGACAGAGGACAAGGAGATGGAGAAGGGTGGGGAGATGGAGGAAGATGGGGGGATGATGGTGGTGATGGACGAGGAGGACAAGGAGGAGGAGATTGTCATATGTAGAGGAGGGATGGAGGGCGACGGGAGGTTGGACAACTTCCAGCTATCTGGGAAGAGGAGGAGATGGAGGAGGATCAGCTAGAGGTTAGGGTGGTAGCAAAGGTGTTGGTACAGGTAGGAGAGAAAGATGTAGAGGTGGTGCAGTTGGAGGCGATGGAGGTGGAGGCCGGGGGAGAGGGTGGACATGAGATGCCAACAGGAGGAGAGGAGGAGGTTGAGATGGATGAGGTAGAGTAGATCCTTCGTGAGAGGATCATCACGGGAGATGTGGGGGAGGAGGGACGAGCAAATGATGGGAATGCCAATCAGAGGATAGTCGCACTACAGACACGTGTACAGGCACTGGAGGTGGAGTTGAGGACAGTTACAGCTAAGAGAGATGGCCTTAAGGCTAAAAGGGATGCATTTCAGGTGGAGAGGGATCTGACAGTTATTAGTCAACAACAGACTGACCAGAGGATGATAGATTTCACAGCCACATGCAGTGGGTTGGTGTCAAGGTTGCACGAGAGTATGCTAGGGCGAGTAGGGCTAGTTAGCATTACCGAGATTTATATGAGAGATTGGTACCGCCTGAGAGGAGAAATCCTTCATTCTCTGAGATTGATAGTGGTTCACAAGGTAGGTTATAGAGCAAGATCCACAACAGATGGACACAAAGTAGGTCTGAGGGTGAGACTTCAGATGCTAGATGAGCCACACCATATGATAGGCCTCTTACCACAAAGCCCAAACCTAGAGATGCCCCATGGATAGGAGATCAGGGCAGTTCAAGATAACTCATCTTGTTGTTTATGTTTCACATGTGTTAGACACTAATATTTTATTATCGAGCCAGCGAGCTCCACTTTTTACTGTACACATCTTGACATTATACCTGTGACATTATTTTTTTGAGCGATATATATAATATGATTTTGGTGGCGGTTGATGACATGTATTTATGTATTTTTGATGACATGCTCTGTGATGGATACTCATGCTATGATTATAATTCTATGTGATGATGATCTATGATATTTTATGATTATGTTTATGCTTGGTTTTATGCAATATATATGACCTAATATTTATTAAATGTAGATAATGTAATGTATAGATGGTTTATAGATAACTTTATTATGCTATGTATAATGGGAATGACCTAATGTGAAATGATATGGAAATGTATTGATGTAATGCAATGTTAATGTTACATAATGGTTATATGATAATGCAAAATGTTTGATGGTAATATGTAATGTGAATGCAAATTATGACGTTTAATGTTTACATGTTATAAATTTATTATTATTAATGTGATGCAATATGTGTGAAATGCAATGCAATGTTATGAGAAAATTCTTATGTGATAATGCTAAATGTTACGATGGATAATGCCTAGTATGAATGTAAGGAATATGATATGTCATCTTTCTATTAATGTGATATGGGATGCAATATTGTGGGAAATGCTTATGCCATATGATATAATAAATTATGGAATGCAGTACTAATATGATAAGGTGCTAATGGTGATGCTAGTATGTTGATGAATGCTATATGAATGCATTTTGTTGTTTTGTATTTTCTTATGCAAATATATGTGCAATCCAACATGGAAATGATATCTATGATGATTGTGCGTTCTATGATGCAATCTAACATGATTATGTGTGCAAGATGTTTTTGTGTGTCACATGACTCGGTCAAGATGCAGACAGGAGAAATGTGAGCATGTAAGAGGATGGATGTTAGCGTGAAAAAGGAAAGGAAAATGGAGATGGAAAGTTAGGCGAGAGATGATAAGGGACCAACCTTCATACTTCCATTTTAAATAAATATTTATCATCATTGGGCACAAAAGGTATCAAAAATGGAACACAAACACCATGGTATGACATAGACCAAGGTGTGCAAGGTGACCATTTGTGAGAGACAAGCAGTCAAAAGACAAGGAATGCCCCAACTCATACTGAGGATCCAATTATCCCAGTCTTTTTGCCAAGACAAACCACAGGCAACAAACAAAGAAAAGAGGCCATGATTCATCACCGTCCCTCTAAATCCATTAATAGGACATCCTCGAGGAGACTAGTAACATGACCTAGAACCAATAAAAAAGATAAGACAAATCTAGACCAACAAAATGTTTGCCAAAGAGACAATGTTTTCCAATAGTATTGATAAGATTGTGTGATATGATTGATTAGGTTGACCAAGATGACCAAGATTTGATTGATAAGTTGACAAGGATTGATTGATAAGCTGAAAAAGGTTGACAATTTGATTTGATTGATAGGTAGACAAGGATTGATTGATAAGATTGACAAGGTTGATTTATTGTGCTCGATTTCAGGAAAGACACATCCTGATTAAGGGAAGGTTGATTGAAAAAATTGACAAGATTGTTTTAATTGTTTGGAAAAGATTGATTGATATGACTAATCGATGTGATGATACCCGACTTCAGGAAGGACACATCTTGTTTAAGGCAAGGGACACATCTGATAAAGTTGACCAAGTGACAAGTGTTGAAAAGACACCTAATTGCAAGGACACATCTCACTTAAGGTGAATGTCCAAATTGACAAAGTCTAATCTTAGGAAGGATGCATCCTAATAAAAGACAAGAGATAAGATCGAATGAGACAAATGACCTAATTCCCCATTCCAATATAAGACCAATGACCTAATTGATTAAGTGATGACAGGATGAATGATTGATTTGAAACTTGATTGATTGATTGGAAATTGAAATATTTGTTGGTTATGTCCGTCTGTTGATTCATGATTTGATTCAAATGATGATTGCTTGTGGACCAAGGCTATGACCAGACTCGAAAAACCCTAAAGGACTGACCTAGGTGGCCTCGGGGGCTCATCGATTGATGGTATTGCCTACGTTATACACATAGAGATCTCATAGTTCGACACAACTTGGATTTGCCTTATTTGACAAAAGACGAAGTCATGATTTTATTTGGACAATCTCAAAGGACCGACCTAATGTCTCGGGGGCCCATTTAAGATGAGCCTTGCTTGCGTAGAAAATGCATAGAGACAATGTAGTTCGACCACTCTAATAAAGACTGATTCAGACTCAGACTCAGACTCAATTTTGGAAGTTTTGAAGTTTTCTGATGTTTTTGGATTTTGATGTTTTATGATTTTTTTTGGATTTTGAAATGTTATGATTTTTTTTTGGCTTTTGAAATGTTTTTTTTTGGATTTTGAAATGTTTTTTTTTGGATTTTGAAATGTTTTGATTTTTTTGGATTTTTTCAAGACATTTTATGATTTTTAGGGATTTTGATGGTTTTAAAGGGTTGATATTATGTGTTATTTCCCATGAAGATGTAAGTCAATAGATTTCCCCCAGTTAGGTATTGGACCAATTTCTTATATAAAAAGGGGTAGCGACAAATGCAACAGATGATCATGAAAGAAAAAGATACTAAATGTCGGTGGTTCCTAGGCCATGGTAGAATGACAAAGCTTTATTATGGGTGAAGGATGAGTTTGAATGGACAAGTAGAGGATGGAAGACTAGATGGAGTGATAGTAGACAGAGGGGCATAAACTGACTACACACGATGCCTATTTGCCAATTTTTCACCATAGTACTTATCCAAAGCACCACCGAAGTGGTTTTCACTTTTGGACGAATTATTTCTCTTTACTATTTTTTTTTTTTTTTAATCATTTTTTTTTTGTTTCCAACAAGACGCCTGTTTGCCAGGTTTTCATCAGGGTGACACTTTTTTGATATTTTGATTTTTTTGTATTTTTAACTTTTTAAGGGGATACTCTGAGAATCAAGTGTAATACTTGTGAAGGTGCATACTATTGATGGGTTCGGGCAACGGTTCTCCTTTAGGAGTAGAAATCTGATAAGCACCAGATCCATATGTTGTTGTGACAATATATGGGCCCAACCAATTAGGTTCAAACTTCCTAGGTTTTTCTCGTTCTGATTAATTCTTTGGATTTTCCTTTAGGACTAAGTCACCAATGTCAAATCTTCTAGGACGAACCTTCTTATTGTAACTGCATCGGAGGCGATTCTGATATGCTTGCAAATGTGTGAAAGCATTCTGTCTCTTTTCATCCAGTAACTCTAGCTCATGTAGACGAGATACATGATATTCTTCTTGAACAATCAAGCCTTGGATAGAGACTCGTAGGGATGGTTACTCAACCTCTATAGGAAGTATTTCTTTAGATCCATAGACAAAGGAATATGGTGTGTCTCTTGTAGGGGTGTGGATGCTGGTGCGATAAGCCCATAAGGCAGGATTAAGTTGTAAGTGCCAGTCATGGCCAACATCATTGGAAATCTTCTTTAAGATTTTTAGGATAGTCTTATTAGATGCCTCAACTTGACCATTACCTTTGGGATAATACGAAGTAGAAAATTGATGTTGAATATGGAATTTGTCACAAAGCTCGCATACATCCTAATTTTTGAAAGGGCGGCCCCTTATTTGTAATAATGGACGATGGGATACCATAACAAAAAATGATGTAATTTAGGATGAATTTGGCTATTTGCTTTCCAGGGATGTAAGTCAATGGAATGGCTTCGACCCATTTTGTAAAGTACTCAGTGGTGACAAGGATAAACTTATGTCCATCAGAAGAGGTGGGGTGGATTTTTCCTACAAGGTTGAGGCCCCATTGAGAAAATGGCCATGGTGAAGTAAGCGACTGCAATTCCTGAGCTGGTACATGTATAAGGTGACATTTCTTCACAAAGTGATAGGAATCACATTCCATTGTAGGCCAATAATATCTTGTTCTCATGAGATTTTTGGCTAAGGTTGGACCAACAAAGTGAGCTCCACATATACCATGATGTACCTCTTGCAAGGCTATTTGTGCTTCATTTGAGTTGAGACATCGAAGGAGGGTACTATCTAGGCTACGGTGATAAAGGGTGTCTCCGATGATGGCATATTTAGAGGTCTGTCGGACAAAGGTTTTGCGTTGGTTAAGGGACGAGTCAAGAGGTATAATCTGGTCATATAAATAGGCATAAATTTATTTGTACCAAGGTGAATCAAGACCAACAAGTTCACACACAAGTTCAGTTTTGAGGACATCGAACATAGGGATCAACAATTGTTCTATCAAGAACTCATATTGCAATACATTATTAGGAATGTCCAAGAGAGATCCGATGGTAGCCATTGCATTAGCTGCTTTGTTTTGGATTCTTGGGATTTGTTCAAAAGAAACATTATCAAAGTATAGTTTGAAACTATCCACCATGTGCTTGTAGGGCATCAATTTCTCATCCTTAGTATCATAATCATCATTAACTTTCTTTATCACTAACTGAGAATCACCATAGACTTGAAGATCCTTGATTTTCCATTTTATTGCTATCTAGAGCCCTATCAACAATGCCTCATATTCTGCTATGTTATGAGTGTAGGGGAATGCTATTCGAAATGACTTGGGAATGGAATCTCCTTGAGGTGTTACAAACAAAATTCCAGCTCCTAAACCATGACTTGTGTAAGATCCATCAAAATATAGCTTCCATGTAGTTGGTGTGTCTATAACAAAGATAAATTTGTTTGGGAAATCATATATTAAAGGATGATCCGCTTTTATGGGTGCATCTGCAAGTTGATCTGCTATCACTTGTCCTTTTATTGCTTTTCAATCTGCATACTCAATGTCATATGCACTCAACATCATAACCCACTTAGCTAGTCTTCCTGTTAGTGTTGCTTTGCTGAGAAGATATTTTAGAGGATCAATTTTGGCAATCAATTTTATCTTATGATTCAACATGTAATGTCTCAGTCTCTAAAATCCGTACAGATTCTGATTTGACCATTTGGTTTAGTAATAGGAACAAGGTTTGATATCCAATCTGCATAATTAATAGACCAAATGAATCCAACATCTAAAAGCTTCTTCAAATCTTCCTTGACAAGGAGTGAAATTTGTGGATGCATTTTTCTTAGCTTCTGTTTGTATGGTTTAGCATTAGGTAGCAGTGGTAAGTGATGTAAAACTAGTTTGGGATCCAATCCAGGCATGTCAGCATATGACTAGGCAAAATTGACTTGTCTTTCTACAAATAATGTTGTGAACTCGGGCTTTTCCTTATTGGTCAAAGATGTTGCTAACTATATGATTCTGGAATTATCTTGTGTTCCAATATTCACCTCGTTTGTTTCTTCTATTAACAACAATGATCTCTCTCGGTCTATAGGGAGATAGTCCAATCCTCCATCCTTAGGCACCTCAGGAAAGTTTTCACCTTCGGATACATCCTTTATTTTTAATTTTTCACGGTCAATAGGTACCTTTCAATTTTCACCTGAAGACCTATTATTTTTATTTTTACTTTTATCATTTTCACTTTTCCAACTAGAGGATAGGACAACCTCACCAAATTATGCTGCATAATTGAGTTCTATGGAAAATCCAGCTTAATGATCCCCACTAGGTATTCCTTCATGAAGTCCCATAAACCCAACTATTGCTTCATCATTCTTGAAAGTGTCCAAACTTGGTGGGTCTTGTTGATCCCAATCTATGAGTTGGGTGTAGACAAGGGGTAAGCCATCATCAGTGTTATCAAGATATATGGTGTAGGCAGTCAGGGTAAAGATAGAGGTAGAGTCGTCAGGTTCCCAGGAGGTAGTGTTAATAGTTTGCCAAAATTGTTTGATCCATTCTTCTTTATTCAAAGGGACCTTTGGATGAGGGCTTGGTAGGATTAGAAGGGAACCAATTGTAAGCATTTAACTGAATTGCATTTCAAGGGGAGGCTCATCAAGTATTCATTGGAATCAACATCAAAATCCCAAGGGTCTTCATATGTCTCGATCTCATCTGAAGCATTAACAACCTCACTTGCAGGTAATCTGATACCTCAGATAGTCACTTTTATAGGTACGAACCCTAGCCGTTGATGTTTGATCAAATTAGGAGGTTGCAAGGGTTTCATAATTCCTTTTTTATTTAGTCCAAGACCATTGTGTCCATCATATCCTTGTCGCTTCATTATTTGGAATCCTTTTGGATATTGTTCAACTAGAAACCTTTTAGATTCAGTGTCTTCTTCTTCTCTATACAACCATGTGAGGATATGATCATCTAGAGATTATTTGGCAAGTTCCCACCATCTAGTGAAAGTGGTAGGGGGATTATGGATGATAACCTTAGGTTGCAGGGGATGCAATTTTCCATATGACTTTGGGGTCAATTTAGGTAATTTTCTGATGAAAAAGAGACTCTTCATGCCATATTATTTGCACCCTTTGTCTTGGATCTAGATCTTAGGCATGGAAGGTGTGGTGAACGGAGTGGATGATTTGAAAAGGGTAGATGGGTCAATTTAGTGAGATGGAGTGGTGGATGAGGTGGAAGGTGAGGCCTCTCGATTGATGGGCACTTGACGTTCAACAATTCCTCTTAGGTTTGAACAATACTGAGAAGGATCGGGGTTGCCTGGAATAGTGATCTTAGTGCCATTGTGTGGGAATTTGAGGCATTGATGGTAGGTGGATGAAATAGATCTCATAGCGTGAATCCAAGGATGACCAATGAGAAGATTGTAATGTAAATCTAGATCCAAGACATGAAATATTGTATCTTGCATTGTTGGGCCAAATCTTATAGGAAGCAAAATTACACCTTCAGACGAACACTCAACATCATCATAAGCTTTGATGGTGATTTTCTTTGTTCGGTCTATATAATTCTTAGAGTATCCCAATGCATTCACCAATTTTAGTGAGCAAATATTTAGACCTTCTCCACCGTCTACTAGGACTTGTCTGATCTTGCATTTATCGACGCAAACTTCAAGGTGTAGGGGGTCATTATGATGAGATTTTGGTGTGGAAAATTATTTCTCGGAGAAGGTGACATGATGTGGCATAGCTAGGTATCCGATCATGGCCTGAAATGTATTGACATCTAGGTTGGCGAGGATAGATGCTTCTTGAAATACTTTGTCAAGGATAGCTCTATGTTGTGGGGATGTGTGAAGGAGCTCCAAGATAGAAATTTACACAGGGGTTTTTCCCAACTAATCCAGGAGATTATATTGACTCTTTGGCTGTGAATTAGATGGAGGTCCTGGAATAGTTATCTTGGTTCTGCAAGTAGCAACAACACAATATGAGTTTGGCTTGTTTATGGTAATGGTAGCAATGCGATCATCAAAGGGTGTTATGTCAAGAATGATAGTGCTATAGTCATGTTTGACTATGGAATACTTAGCACTATTGTTGTTCCCAGAACTGGAGGCTTTCCATTTATCATGGTCTTGCAAGGGATTCTTGTATATGGTATGATCTGTATTGGTTTTTCCTTGTGAATCTCCTACCAATATGGTTCCATTTTTTAATGAGATCTTGAATAATGTTCTTGAGTGTCCAACATCTAGCTGTTTTGTCTCCTTTTCCACAGTGATATTGAAAGTATTCGTCTTCTTTCCACCAATCAGGTTTGATCAAGGTAGGTTCATAATTCTTGGTTTCTGGAAGTGAGATGATATTAGATTGCAAAAGTTGTTTGAGGATTGATTTGATGGGTTCACCTAATGGAGTGTATGTCCTTTTGGCATGGGGAGATCTTCTTTGTTGTTGATTGTTTTGGACAACATTCAACGTTTGGTTTTGACTTTGGATCTATGCATTTGGTATGTTTGGTGTATTTTTTGAGGAGGGACCTTTAAGTTGGATGGTTGGACCTTTGGTTATGAGTTTGGCATCAACAACTCCACCATTTGTGACATTTTTGTTTTGGGACCAGTATTTTCTTCTGTCATTGTTGGATTTTGAATTTTATTTGTTTATCTTGACTATTCCTTTGGTGATAAGACCTTTCTCAATAAGGACACCTTTCTCAAGGATCTCTTCAAAGGTTGTGCAACATTGGATTTGAATTCGGCTCATGAGTTCTTTGTCAAGATTTTCCACAAACATGGTGACCAATTATTTTTTAGGAATGTGACAAGGGAATTTTCTAACCAAACCTCACCATCTCTAGTAGAACGAGGTGGGGGGTTCCACTTATTCTTGTTTGGTTGCACTCAATGTTGCAAGGGTAACATCAGTTTTAATGTTGAAGGCAAAATGATTGATGAATTTGTCGGCTAGTTCACCCCATGTTCTTATTCTTGGAGGAAGGTGTGCAAACCAATCTAGAGCTGGCCCTGTAAGGCTTCATGAAAATAGTCTCATAAAATACGTAGGACCATATGAGACTTCCATACATGATGTGTTGAATTCTCGAATGTGCTCTTTTGGATCCCATGTCCCCTTGTACTTAGGCAAAGGTGGTGTTGTGAAATGAGGGGGAAAGGGTGGCATATATAAATTTTGATCAAATAGAAAGGGGCACCATTCCTCCACATAATAAGTCTTCTTGTTAGTCCCCAATTGAATGTTTGTCATATGTTGTTGAAGGGTCTACACTTGTTGTATCGAGAAGTCTGCAAGATATGGTGTTGCATTGTTTTGATTTGGTGTCATGATATTGGTATTAAGGTCATATGTTGGATTTGAATTAGGATTGATTCCTTGTGATGTGGGACCTTGGTTGCTATATTGATTTGTATTGGTTTGATTTGGAATGAGATTGGCATTTAGGTTTGTTCCAAAGGTCATATTTGCATGTGGTATTGTGCTTTGGAATTGAGGTGTAGACCCTTGATTTGTGTTTTGGTTTTGAAAATTATGTCGGTTTGCAAATGAAGGTGTTGGTCCTTGATTGGTATTTTGAAATGAAGATGTTGGCCTTTGATTGAGATTTTTTGATGAAGGAATGGCTCCTTGATTGGTATGTTCAAATGAAGATGTAGGTCCTTGATAGATATTTTGTGATGAAGGAATGGTTCCTTGGTTAGAATTTTGGAATGATGGAAGAAACCCTTGATTATTTTTTTGCTTTGGTGTCTTTCATGAGACAATGTGAACCTTTCTAGGTTGACTTGATGAAGGTGTACTTTTAAATTGGAATAAGGACCCTTGGTTCATGTTTTGAAGTGTAGGAATAGGACCTTGGTTTGCATTTTGAGTCAAAGGTGTGGGACCTTCTGAAGTGGAACCTTGATGTGTGTTTTGAAAAAGGGGGTTTGTAAAGGTCTTACCCATAGAATTGGAAGAGCTTCCAAGTGTAAAAGCTTGTCCTTGTGTAGTGGTATGGGTTACCTTGTTTCCAAATTTTGTGACGCTTGGGGTATGTGAGGTAGTGGTACTCATGTGTGAAGTTGCCCCAAGGGGTATGTTTGATGTTTCTTGTGATGAAGGCATGCCAAGGGAAATGGATTTTTAGTTTCTTCTTCCACAAAGGTTGACACATCAAAGCCTTGAGGTAGTTTGGCACCCTTTTTGGCTAGTGCATAGAAAAATTTGTTAGGGTTAGCACTAACAAGTTGATCAACCATGCTTAAGATTCTTGGATCTTGATAAACCCTTTCAATTTCTTGAGGAGTCAATTGTTTGTTGAATTCTTCTAGGCTCATGTCTTCCCATGTGTTGGTTTGGTTTCCTTGTGACAGGTCTCTTGTAGGTGTAGAATGTTTTGAATTTGTTCCAAGGGTAGTGTCATGAAAAGGGTCATTTTAATACTCCATGTCCTTTCTTTTGGATTTTGACCTTGTTTCAGCCATGTGATACTTTTGCAAGTTGAGGGGTAATGCAAGATGTAAATGGGATTAAACTATGTTTTTGGATTTTTAGATTTTTGGATATGAAAAATGCAAGGATGATAAATGTGAAAGGAAGCTAAATGTTGATTAATGACGAGGTAACTAAATGATGCTAAGGTTAAAATGAAGGAAAGCTATGCTAATGCCAAAGGATAATGAGGTAAATGGATACAAAAGGATATGCCAAGCTAAGGCTATGGTGGAAATCAACTATTTTTTGTATTTTTGGGATAGAGATGCAAAGTGCAATCTAAGCAATATGAGTCTAAATGAAAGTAATGTAGAGGAATTTTAAATGAAGGGTGGCAATCAAGCTAATGTGAACCCAAGGCAACAAATTCCAAATGTCATTGACCATAAGAGAACAACCAAGACTAGAACACAAGACTAAGATCCAAACTTGACAAGGTGACAATGACAAGACAATGACAAGGAAAATGGTCAATGGTAAATAGAATATGTAACCAAGAATTTCCAAAATCTCAAAGGTCTCCCTATGTTCAAAATTTTAAGGTCCAAATGCAACCTAAGGATGAAAGCCTAATTTGTGTAATACAAAGGATGGATGAATGCAGCCTATAATGGAATGTATTTCTAAAAAGGAATGTTGGAATGAGTTGGTGAAGCTTGCAAGTCTCTGGTTTACCAGTCAAAGGTTATTGTGAAATTATTTTGGTTGGATTTTGGACACAAATTTCAGAATTTTTTGTTTAGTAGACAATTGTGGCTCTGTTTTCAGCAAATGCATTGCACAGTTGCGATGCAGGTTATCATATGTGTTTTTTTTTATCAAATGTGTCTTTGTTTCTGAAAAATGTGGTTCATAAAGATGACTGTGGTTTTCCAGTTCTCAATTACGGTTCATAATGATAGTTGTAGCTCTATTTTCAGTAGATGTGGTTTTCCATAACGTTATCTTGATAGTTTTAAGGTTTTTGAAATGGTTTCGATCTAGATTTTGATTGTTTCTGATAAAATTTGATTGGAAAACATAGAATACAGTATCAAGCAATTGTTTTTGGTCTGGTTTGATGTGAAAATGTTCAATTTTAAAAAGACAAGCACAAATCCTAGGTTGGCAAGGATAATATTCATTGGGATCCCACTTGGATGTCTCCAGCCATGCTTATTCAGAGCGGATAGCCTAGGAACTTGGTATAATTGGATCCCCCTTACTCAACACTCACTTCTCAGGCATACCAGGTTTTGAATTCCCTAAAGAGGAATTTGCTATCTCTACAAAGAACTGTGAAAATGTGGGACGACTTCATAGGTCCGACCTACGCTAGCAAATAGAAGGAGTTTGGCTTCTACAAATAAGAGGTGTCTAGTAAGGGCATCCGGTTTAGGGGGTACTATGATAAACTCCCTCAAGAGGTCTCCCAACCCTTAGAACAATGGATTTTTGCATCATAAAGATACTAGGAGAGAGCTATCACCTACCACTTTTCGTTGATTGCAAACTTTCCTTGCAATCACAAATTTATATAGCGGTTTGGAAGGACTTGGCTTTAGCTCGTTATCGCTTGGGTCATTCCCTTGGGGTGAGTAATTTTCCCCACCAAGGAAGGACCTCTAAAGGGTAAACACAAAAAAATGGGCCTGGCTTTTTGATCACCGAGTTTGCACAAGGTGAGAGCATAATACCTACCATCCTTCAAACACTAAAACATTGATTCATTACCCCCTAGTTAAATCTATGTGAGAGAAGACAATCATTCTTTTTAAAGCACCAATGGAAGTGTTGTCTAATCTAAAGCAAACAAGATTGTGGTTTGAAAAATATAGCCTTCGACAAACGAAACCTACAAAACCACGTATTAGTGGTTTCACCAAAAGATGTCTTGGACCAACGAAAAGTTGTAAAAACCTTGTTAGCACAAGAGATTAAAAACCAAACTGAAACTCAAAGGTTAACAACTAACTAAACTAAAAAAAGAGAGGTTAAACTGAACTAAGAAAAAAAAGCTTAAAAAAAACTAAAAATTAAGAACTCGATTTTTTTGGTTGCTTCAAAAGAAGCAGTTTTCGGGAGCTCCACTCTAAAGCCACATGTTGGGAACAAAAGATTAGTAACCCAGAAACTCTATTCTACTCGCATGACCCAAAAGAAAAATAAAAAAGATCTTAAAACTGAAACTTTTTATCGAGCAAACAAATGTGTCGTTTCCTCCCTCAGTTGCGTCACTACGTTGCATCACACGAAATCGATTGCATCGCATTTTTGAATTCAAATTTTATTTCCCACAGATGCCTTATGCATATGCGTTGTTTTTGTTCAAATGCATCACTGCGTTTGTCAAATGCGTCAGTTTTTGGCAAATGCATTGCTGCGTTTACTAGTTTGTCATTCCATACCTAAAATCTGCAAAAAACGAGCAAAATATGTATGAAAAATTTACAAAAAATAATGTTCATGTCAAGTTCACCAATGTAAGATGGGGTTAGATGAATCCTAGCCTAGAAAAAGTGATAGCCAACACTTCTAAGCTATAAAATCACACCTAAACAAGAGAAAACAATGAAAACATAAGGAAAAAAAAAGCATCAAATAACAATACTCCCCATGCTTGATCTTGAATCACTTCTCTTGCTCTCCTATTTCTCCTTATGTAACTTTTCCCTCATATTTGTTGTAGTACTTGTGCAAAACCTGCAAATGGAAAGTAGAAGGTTGGAGATAATTAGTTGTTAACTTGCAAATTGAGGAGAATGGTCTCTTTTATAGACAACCATTTGAATGGACGACTGGGATCGATCCTCTAGAAGGATTCCAAGATCAACGGATTAGGATTCATGAGAGGGAGGTTATGAAATGAAAAGCCAAGATTGAACTTCTAGAAAGATGCCAAGATCAACGGTTGAGAATTGATGCAACCAAAATATGCCATTCATGGAAGAGATATGATGCCGATGACTATGACACAAATGAAGACTGTAACAAAGAGGGCTATGACAGAAATAAAGGCCATGAATAGGGTATCTTTGACCAAAAGGAGGGGATAAATAATTTATTTTAAATTATTTATTCGAAAATGGAAAAAATGGACAAGTGGAAAATAAATAATTCATTTGAATTATTTATTTGGAGGAATATAAAAAAGATCATTTCATTAAATAAGAGGGGTGGAAATTAGACATTAAGTAATTAATTTGAATTAATTATTTAAAGGGGAGAGGAATGACACATAATTAAATAATCTTGCTAATTATTTAATTATGGAAGAATGAAAAGGTCAAATAATAATAATTATTATCTAACTATAGGCGAGTGATAAAAGATAAATAATTAAATAGATAATGATTTATTTAATTATTGAAGAATGGGAGTTTTAGCGACACAATTAATTTATTTTAATTGATCAGGATAGAATAAAGATTAGAAAGTGAATCAATTAAATAATTAAAAATTATTTAATTAATAGAAGAATATGATCGAGCATAATTAAATAATTAAAAATTATTTAATTATTAGAGGATGACAACCAAGGAAAAATGTTGCTCGCAGACCTACATAAATTTTCAGTGTCTACAATGTATATTTAGTATTTCATTCATCGATATAATCATACTAAAGTTCTGATTTACATTTATCATCATATTTACTCATAGGGTAAAAGTAACACGGTAACTAAGAGACGGGGTGTAACATACTTCCCCCTTGTGAATCATCGTCCCTAATGATTTAAAGTAATAAACGTATATATAAAGTCAAATAAAGGTTTTACTTTCCATTTTCAAAATCATGTAGTAATTAAGTATATTTCTAACTAATCTTCCCTCATAGCATGACCCCTTGCAATCTTGTCCTTCCTAGACCTTGCACTGAGTGACTTGTGCTAATGTACATGAGAACTTGTGTGTTCAAGCAAACTTTCTCTCTAGAGAATTATAAATCATAATTATATTAACTTATATGTACATCATAAGTACAATAGTGATCGTATCCTACATGAAACCTATACCATAGTGATCAAAGAAACACGTTCTCCTTGGCTAATACAATTACCCTTAGTGTAACCCAAATGGAAAAGAATGTCAGTGTACTGTGCACTACATTGTGGGTCCCATCCTTCCCTTTGGTCTTTACACCATCGAACAACTCAGAAGCTGAGACCATCCATCACTGACACACCCATTTACCTTAAGCATAATAATACTGCTTCATAACTCAAGCTTTGCATCAACAAGTTTTCCTTGATCAGTGTCAAATCAATAGACACTAATTAACAAGACACTGATGGAGAAGGCTAGGAGTATGTTGAGTGGTGCTGGTCTAGAACAAAGGTTTTGGGATGAATTTGTTGCCACTGCTTGTTACTTGATTAACAGGTCTCCTACATCAGCTCTTGTTGATAAGACACCTCTAGAGGCATGGTCAGGCCACATTGCACAAGCCTTCATTAAGACATCTTAGAGTTTTTGGTTGCGAGGCATATGAAAATGTGCCAAAGGATAAGTGAACAAAGTTGGAGAACAAGGATGTGAAATGTATCTTCATCGAATACAGTTATGGTGTACAAGGATACAAGCTTTGGAATCCTATTGCACATAAGGAAATACATAGTGGAAGTGTTATTTTTAGAGAATACACTCATGATAAGAATAATGATATGATCAAAACTAAATAATTAATAGTTATTATAATATTAACAAGGATGCATCATCATGAAATCATTAAGAAACAATTTATTTTCAATAAACTTGCCTCATGTTTATATTCAAATACAAATCAATTTGTCATGTACATAAGTATTTCTTTCAAACAAGTATAGACTTTTAAACCTATAATTTGTACATCCTTTCAATTATACATGTTAAAATAAAAAGAATATCTATATAATCATGTCTTTGGGGATCTTTAGCTACAAGAGGGAGATAATCATCATAGTTTTTCTCCTTCAACCATAGAGAAATAGTCTCTCACACACCTTTCAATTGGAAGTGGCCTTACCCTTCATGAGAGTATAAAATTGTAGTGTAGAAAAATGTAACCCTTTACATTTTCTCACTTGTTTGGACCCTCCTATTTAAAATGGACTTAATAGTGCCTTAATTTAGTGTTGATAAATGTAATCCTTTACATTTTTACACTTATGTGGTCCCTCTTAATTAAATTGATCTTAATTATGCCTTAATAAGCCCTATTTTACATCTACAAGCCTAATAAATTACATTTTTTGAAGGGGAAACTCAACATCAATTAATGCCAATACATAACACTTCACATTGAGCAATGTGTGTTTCGATAATTGGGACCTGGGAACCATTCACCCATGGGCGAATGGGTCCTCCCTAAGCTTTGTAATCCATTTAAAATCATGTTTTGGCGGTATTTTTATGATCCTAAATTCAAATTCTAAAGGTCAGCTTGTAATATTTTAATTTCATGAAATTAAGGATAAATGTCTATAAATACAAGGTTATTTTATCAATTCAAAACATCTATCAAGATGTGAACTTAAAAAGAGCCAAGATTATTTTCAAGAGTAGATTTCTTCATCATGTGTTGCAGCATTCAAGATCTCAAGCACCATGTCAAAATCTTTTACAATTGTGCATGTTTTTGGAGCTAACATTTTGATGTAGGTTTGAAGAATTCAAGCCAAAGATTCAAAGTAAGATTCAAGCATCAAGATCCACATCCATTGAAGAAATTTCATGCAAGTTTTAGTCCTTCAAAGATCTCCATTCAAAGGTTCATTCAAGGGTTTTTTGAATGGTAACATAGATTTGTTCATTCTGCATTCCTTCTTTCATGTTTCATTTCAATTCAAGGTTTGATTACCAAAACGGGGTTTGACCAAGGCAAAGCCCCATTCACCCAAAAAAAAATTTTTTTCTCTCTCTTTGTGTATTGCAGATTTACAGGTTCATAGGTTGAAGAAAAGTTTAAGATCTCAAAAGTGCAAAATTGCAAAGTTTCATTTGTTGTCATCTCACAGAAACTCAGATCCCGAATTTATTTCTGACTATTCAATTGTAAAACTCAGAGGATATGGAAGTGCAGATACAGAAGCAAAGGACCCAAAAATAAATTTTGGAAAGGTGAAAAAGGAACCATTCTCTTATAGGCGAATGAGTCCCAAGATAGCTTCCAAAAGTAGTGTTTTGTGATAGGTACACAACATTTTCCATTCCCAAATTTGTCAAAAGATTTATTGTTTCTGATAGCCCTATGTTTCATCTATCAAATGCAACCCTTATATTTCATAGATGAGTGCATTTGGTATTTTTAATCTTTCTCCCAAAACCCCTGTTCAGTTAGTTTTGTCATTGTTTTTGTCAAAAGACACTATGTAACTGATTTTGAGGTAGATTTTTAGTATCTTCTACTCATCTAATTTGCATAAAGTTGATTATTTTTGTTAAAGTTATGTTACATCTACATGAATCAGGTCTTAGGTTACATATTTGAGGTCATTTTCCATCTTATTTTCATCTCCCAAAAGTGCATCTCAATCATATTTACCCCATACACATATACAAAGGAAATTGCAAGATTCCTCAAAGAATTCACTCACCTAAGGGTTGAAAGTGGATTTTGATCTAAGGGATCTCATTTCCTGAATGAAATAGAAAATAGGTAGGTTCATTACATGCCATTTTTTCCTTTCTATTTATAGTAAGTTTGGTGAAACATTCCAAATTTAGTATAAAACCCTATGTGTTTTGAACCCTACCATATTTTTCTATGTTTCAAAAAATAAACAAATCTACAATCATATCATGCCATACAAGAACTTGTGTTGTGTAATGACCCTATTACATACAATTTTTCATACAACCCTAGATACACTCTAGCTAAGTATGAAAACTCTAACTGAAATGCAACCTATCAAACAAAATGAACTAATAAAGAAAGCAACAATTTGTATTACTTTGGCTATTTTTTAATATAAATTCATAATAATATATGGAGATGTGTGTCATTGTTCACACACCTCTTTCTCAAAATTTTCATCAAAAGACCACATTATATTTACATTGATATGATGTTATGAAATAAAAAATATGGTAAAAAATCAAATTCCACTAACTAGGGAATATTCAAATCATGACACAATTGAATAATTTTCATACACTAGGAGATGCACAATATCAAGGCTTTTCTTTTTAATTCATTGAATAATAGGGAATTGCCCCATTTTAAATATCAAGAGCTGGTATTATTAGACACTCATACCTATATACATTCTTATATTTGTATTTATATATGTGTGTGTATGTGTGTATGTATATATGTATGTATATGTATATTTATATATATATACATATACATATACGTATACGTATACATATACATATACATATGCATATACATATATAGCACATGAATCATATGCTACAAGTTAATCAAGTTAAAATTCCTAAAAGAGGTTATTCATAACTTTTTTATAATGATACTCCATGCCATTTATATAATTAATCCATTGAGATATTACAGTAGCATCCACACTTTCAATCATGAGAGAGAACTATTACTGTAAGAGATAAAATAGAGCACTTATATCCAAGAACACTTTATACTATAAGGTCAATTTTTATATTGACTTATGCACATGTTTATTTATTAACATAGATATACTATCATTTGGTGAACAAGTGCACCTTAGAAATTAATGGCTACAATATACACTATCTTTTTATATGGAAAATAGGTCAAATATGAACATCAAAAGTAATATTTAATCATATTGGCCAATTAATATCTTTAAGTGTTGGTGTGAATAAATTTCTTGTACCTAACTAATTCCTAGCAAGGGGACTTATTCACATGTTAAGTTTACTTAGGTTCTAGGTGATCTTCTAGAAGTCTTAGTTGTCTAGATAAGATCTTATCCTATCTTATCTTTTTGACTTTTTTTGTCAAGTTAGTTATCTCATAACATAGGATTAAGACACGTGTCACAATATTGTCTAATCCTATATCTCACCTTTCCTTTATAAGAAAGGCCTCTCATGTACAAATTTAAATACAATTGCAATCTTGAGTATTGCATATTGGCTATATTATCTTGCATCCATTATTGCAAATTTAATGCCCTCGCTTTTCTCTCTTGTAGAAGGTTAATTTGGTTTTGTAGGTGATCTTGGAGGCTTGAGCCCTTGAGTGACTCTAACATTATGAAAAACATATGAATAGATAAATATTTGGAAAAATAAGCTCTATATAATCAACAAGAATAATAGACTTATTTTGAGTTTAAGGAATTATTTGAAAGTAAAACAAATTCATTCACCTTTATCTTTATGGCAAGTGGATTCAGCCTAGATTTTTGGCTTCTTAGAAACATCAGTTAAGTCTCTTTATGGTAATTCATAGTCTCACTATTATTATTTCAAGAAGACCAATGATTATATTTGTGGATTAGAATAAATAACATAGCCAAAATGTGACTATGGACTACTAATTTTTTGCTAAGAAATTTATTAAATGGGTATTTAGATCCCTTAAGGTATATTAAACACACTATTTATGTATTTTTATGTGTATATGTGTACACATTTACATACATTATATTTTCTTTTCATGAAACATACATACTGCAAGATTTTTATGGGAGTGATCCATAGAATGTATAAGGATAAACACTATAGAAATTGTATGAAATGAGCTACAAAAAATAATATGGAAATAGCTATAGAAATTATATGAGAAAATCTATAAAAAGTATATGAACATAATTATAGAAAGCGTATGAAATGGGATCTAGTAGCAGAGCAATAATCTATAGTATTCATAAAGAGATTTACATTCTTAAAAGAAACTTTTATCTTTTTCCATGTGATAGTTTTATTCTTTTTCAAAAGAAAATAATTATTTCACAATAATCTCTATTGAAATATTTAACCAAAAAAATTGAAGAAGAAATATGCATCTAATCTAGTAAGAAGAACTTTTGATGCGGTACAACAATTGAGAATCCTATTGGAGTGTCAATTTTTGCAGCCTGCACACACCAATATTTTTGAGACAACTTTAGAATTCATTTTCTAGGATTAACCAACACATGAAATAATAGAGATTTAGGAACATTGTTGTTATTCATTATCAAATCTTCAAATACTTACAACAATAGCTTCAAAGAGAAAAACAAAGATTTAAAAATCAACTACATGCATGATTTTTGTATTCAACCTCTAAAAATCTTCCACAAGAGTCCTCCAATCAGTTATAATAGCAGCAAAAGCAACCATAAAATCTTATTACTTTATCTTTGGGTGTTCCTAGCTAGCTCTTCAAGCATTTTCTCGTCAAATCCATGAATTTTCTTTCATTTTCCTTTTGTTGTTCTCTTCTTCTCAGTTGTGTGTGACTCTCTTCTTGACATTATTGTTGCATTTAACTTCCTTTTCCCTCTTAGGCGTTTCCATCCTTCCTTATTCAATTCTTGACCAATAATTTGAATTGTTTTTTAAATTAATTCATTCCACTACCCCCTCCTCTAGGCACCCAGATTCCTCCACTCCCCATTAATTACATATTTTTATATTTCAAGAAGAGTTGCAGATACCAAAAATGACCTCCTCATGCCTAGGCATCAAAAATTTTCCTCCTCCAATTTGGTGAAGCAAAATTAATTTTATGAGCCATAAAACACATTAAATCAAGCCTTTGGTGTCACCTATCCAATCAGTATTATAATTAAATTTTTAATACACTAGAAATGTGTGAAAAGTGCCCCGAAATCATTGTCTATAAGACCAAAATAAAAATTCAGAAAAAAATAAAATAAAATAAAATACAATTCTTTTTGTGTGGGGTAGGATTGCTCGTGCACCTGGATGCTCCTGCATCAAACAACCCAAGTAAGAAGAAATGTTTCATGAGTCGAGCTCATAAAAATTTGTAGATCCTTTACTTATTCATCATCCATCTTTCTTTGAAGAAAGATTGGATGGCATTGCTTGGGTTGCGTATGTGTGCTATTGTGCAGCCTGCATGAGGGCCATCCCCTTAGTGCATGCCATTTCTGCTTTGCTCATTGCCTTCCTTGTCTACGTTTTACTGTTGGGTGGGATCTTTTAAAGCTTTGGGGGTTTGTTTCTTTCTACATGCTTTTGCTTGCTGGTGTGTGAGGTTTCACCAGTGGGGAGGAGTATTTTTTGAAAGCCTTTCTCTTCTTATTGTGATTTTGCAAACGACTGCTCCCCTTGCCTATTCTGTTGGGTTGAGTTTCAAATTTTTTGGGTCCAACCTTGGCTGGATTGCACTGTGAGGGAGTGTGATCTTTCTCGACCTGACAAGGTCTTAGTGTTTTCTTTAGCATGGCTTTGGGGGAGACATCGGGGATCAAATCCCCTCTAGATTTTCGAGCTGCATTTGGAGCTTCTTCTCCAAATCGTTCACCAAGGGTTTTTAATAATAGTATATTTTCAAACAATTCAAGCAATGGTGGATTTTTTCTAGTTGGTGGTTCTTGTATACCGAAGATAAATGGTTGCATGGAATGTACCAAAGATAGGTCAGTGTTGGTTATTCAACCTGAATCAATTACGAAGGATATCGAGTATTTCTCGAAGCATGCTTTACTCTGTAAATTTTTGGGAATGAGGGTTTCTCTCCAATTCTTGGAATCGTGGGCTTATTGTACCTAGTCCCTAGAGGGTGAGATGGAAATAATAATGCTAGCAAACAATTACTTCATGGTGACATTTAATTGCATGGTGGATCGCAATAAAGTGTTTGAAGGTGGGCCTTATTTCCACAACTAGGTTGGTTTATTTATTAAACCCTGACATTCGGGTTTTGATCCTTCAGAGGATCTTTCGAATTAGGTTATGGTGTGGGTTCATCTCCCTAGATTTCCAGTTGAATATTGGTGCAATGAAATTTTGCATCAAGTTGCTTCGCTACTAGGGAAACCGGTGGGTCCTTCTCAGCAAACTCAAGATAGAAAGGTAATTAATTTTGCTCGCATTTGTGTTGAAATGGATTTAAATAACCCTCTTCCAGATTCTTTGGAAATTCGTGTGGATTCATACTCTTGGGTGCAACAACTTGATTATGAGACATCTCCCTTTTGTTGTCATCTCTATCATGAATATGGCCATCTACAGAGGAGGCCTAAAGTCTAAATCTTCTATGTCTCGGGATGCTCAGCCTCCTCACAATCCTCCTAAGGTTGACAAAGACAAGAACCCCGTTCTTGGTGAGGCTATTGGTGTGGAGGATTTTCTTCCTGCTAAGGCTCATAATAGGAACCAACATCAAAAGAGGACTCTTAAGGATTGCCAAGAAGGAGATACCTTTAATAGATTTGAGGTTCTAGATGATCTTAGTGAGTAGGAGGTGAATCTAGGAATGATGATTATGGATTAGGGTGTTTTAGAAGGGGTTCAAGAAGGAATTATTCCAGATTACAACTAGACTTCTTAGGAGACTGGGGCTTTGAAAACAAAAATAGATCTGAGTCTGGTGGTTCATGGGAGGTCTGAGACTCTTGTAGATACGAAGATGGGGGAGGGAGAGATATCTACTCCATTGGTGAAAGTGGGGTCAGAATCAGTAAAAGGCAGCAAGGCTTCTCCTTCATTGGGAATTCTTCAGAAAGACCAAAAGAAAGGGGTTGTTGAGAAGTCTTCTAAAGTTGGGAGAAAGAAGGATTTGGAGAAAATAAAGTTGATGGGGGATATACTTTGGTGGATTTTGGGTCTTTGAAGACCCTAGATTCCCATTTTTCTAACCCTCCAAAATGATCATCCTCTCGTGGAATGTAAGGGGATTGAACATTGGCTTTGTGATTTGCTAAGAACTCATTCTCCTGATGTTATTTTTTTACAAGAGACTAAGTTAACTGTTGAAGGTATGATTGATTTGTTTCCTAAGCTGTGGGGGCAGGGCAGTTTCCAGTGTATTGGGGCTCATGGTAATACAAGGGGGTGGCTTTCCCATGGAACCTATTGAAGATTCGTCCTCTTTGGTGGTTGTTCTTCAAGTCTTCCATCTTTGTGGTTGCTCCAAGTATGGAGTTGGGGAAAACTATTCTTCTTTCAAACATCTATGCGCCTACTAATTTTCCTAGTAAGCAATTATTGTGGTCTCATATTAATTTAGTTTAGAGCCTTGCTCCTTTGTTCCCTTGGATTATTGCAGGTGATTTCAATTACATTATTGAGTTGGATGAGAAGAAGGGTGGTATTGCGAGACTGGAGCCCTCTTCTTTCCACATTTCTTTGTTGAATTTGGTTGACATTAAGCCTCGAAATGGTTAGTTTACTCGAAACAATAAGAAATTGGGGGATAGATGTATTGTTGAGAGACTTGACCATTTCTTCTGTCCTATTTTTGGGTTGTTGGATGGTGGTCTACTTGCTCTGATATTTTGGACTAGAGGGGCTCAGATCACTTTCCTATTAAGTTATTTTCTACTTCAGCTTGGGTTGCTCGGTCCCCATCTTTCAAGTTCCAACTTATGTGGTTAAGAGATTCTTCTTTGTAGGTGCATGTGGCTGAATAGTGCAGGAGGGGAAGACTTGCTTATGGCACTGCTATGTATTCTTTTTCCAAACTATTGCAATATATAAAATATCAACTTAAAAGATGGAATAGGCAGTGCTTTGGCAATATTTTTCATGCTAAGGTTGTTGCTCAAGCTGACTTGGACGTCATCACTTGGGAGATAAGGGAGTTTGGTATTTCTAAGGATTTACTCAAGGAGGAGGGTAGGGCTTTGAAATCTTTGGAAGAGTGCGAGCTGAGCGACGAAATTTATTGGAAATAGAAGGCTCGAGTTGAGTGGTTACAGGAGGGAGGTAGAAACACCACTTTCTTCTTCAAATTGGTGAAGGCCAAGATATATGGTAATTCTATGCCTATTCTTGTGAATGACAAGAGTGAGCATTTATCTTCTTTGCAGGGTATGTCTAGAGAAGCTTCACAGTTCTTTGCTTCATTATTTAGAGAAGATTCTCAGGATGGTTTGGCGAAAGAAAACCAAGTTCTTTCTTGTATTGATCACTAGGGAGATGAATGAGCATCTTTTTGAAAATATCTCGATAGAGGAATTAGAGGCTACTGTTTTATAGATGAAGAAAGGGAAAGCCCCAGGCCCTGATGGCTTTTCAGTTGAGTTTTATCAAGAATTTTTGGATATCATTAAGTTGGACCTTTTGGAGGTGGTTCGTGAGTCTCAAAGGAATAAGCAAGTGTTGCGGGATTTAAACTATACATTCCTTTCTCTCATTCCCAAATGTGAGGGGGTAGATCGTTTGAGTCAATTTCAACCCATTTCTCTTTGTAATGTGGTTTATAAAATCATTTCCAAGTTGATTTCTGAAAGGCTGAAGCGATGGCTTATCTCTAAGGAAAAAAGTGGTTTTGTGGAGGATCGGCAAATTCTGGATGGGGTGGTCATTTCTACTGAGAACATTCATTCTATGACATCCTCAAAAGAAAAGGCTATGTTCATCAATCTAGATATGGAAAAGGCCTATGATAGAATGAAGTGGTCTTTCTTGCAAAAAATTCTTATTGCTTTTGGTTTTGCTGAGGAGTGGGTCCAGTGGGTTATGTGTTGTGTTACTTCCACTTCTTTCTTGATGTTGATAAATTGTGAGCCTTATCTTTTTAGTGCTTGTAGGGGTCTTCATCAAGGGGATCCTCTCTCTCCTTATTTATTTATTCTTCTTGCTGAAGGCCTGGGGAGATTGGTGAAACATAATGTGGAGTTGGGTTTTATCCAGGGATGGCAGTGGGGAAATGGTTTGCCTCCTCAATCTCACCTACAATTTTTGGATGATATTGCCTTGATAGGTTTGGATAAGATCAAAGAAGCTAATTTTTTTTGCAAGGCTTTGGATATCTATCTGGTTGCTTCTAGTCAAAGGATTAATGAAGATAAATCTTCCATTTTCTTTTTCAATACTCCAAGGCTTATTCAACAAAGGATTGCTTGTATATCGAGGTTTTAGATTGGTTCTCTCCCTTTAACTTATCTTGGTATTCCTATCTTTGTTGGTAGACTTCCCAAAAAATCATGGTAGAATATTCTAGACATATTTTGTGTGAAGGTTAATCATTAGACTCATAGATGGTTGTCCTTTGCTGGTCATGTTCAATTGCTAAAGTTTGTGGTGCAGGCTCTTCCTATTTATAGGTGCATGTTGTAGGTGGCTCCAACTAGGTTTGTGAAGGATATGGACTCTTTGGCTAGATAATTCTTATGGGTGGGTAGCTTTTCCTCTTCCAAGTGGAGCCTGGTAAAGTGGGATATTGTGTGTAACCCGAGGTAGTTTAAGGGTCTTGGATTGTGGCAGGTGACTTGGTTCGGGTTGGAATTGGTTGCAAAGCTTTACTAGAGGTGGTGTGTGGAGCAGGCTCATATCTGGGCTAGGCTTTTATCTCACAAGTACCTTCCAGGGGTTTTGAAGGAGGAGCTTCTCAAGTATCCTCTAGTGGGGAAAGGTTCTGTGATTTGGGGAACGCTTAAGAAAGGGGTTGCGTTGATCAAGGAGGGCCTATTCTAGATATGTAATAGGGGGATTGAGGCTTTCTTTTGGTCTATTTTTTGGGATGGTTTTCCCCCATTTTGCGTCAGTATCCTAATTTGGTGAATCTTTGTCAACGCTTTTGGGAAGCTAGTTGGTCAAGGGTGAGTGATTTTAAGAATTTTTATCCATGTGGGCAGACGAAGGTGGCTAGGTGGAAGGATCCTGATTGGACTATTCTTGGGTTGGAGGAGGATTATGTTGAGCTTCAAAATATTTTGGCTGGTAGACAATGCAATTCCCTTACGACTAAGGATATTCTTTCTTGGAGCTCGAATTCTAAGGGTGCTTTCACTATGGCTAGTGGATATCAAGAGTTTCTATCTTGTAAGTTTGGGGGAGTGGAGGTCCCTTGGTGGAAACATGTGTTGAACAAGTTCTCATGGCCAAAGTGTAATTTTTTTGTGTGGACTCTAGCTTGGAATAGATGTTTGACTTGGGATGATCTTCATAAGCGAGGATTCTAGGGTCCCTCTATTTGTGTTCTGTGTGTCTGCAGTGAAGAGGATTCTTCCCATTTATTTTTTTGTTGTCCGTATTCTATGCTACTCTAGTGTTTTTGGTGGGGTGTTTGTAAACTTCCTTGTGTTCATGCATCTTCCCTTGTTGAGTTATGGAGCAGTTTGGGAAGACCCCCTTCACAGGCCTCTTTCTTGGACACATTGTGTGGAGCATTGGTCCTATGTTCATCCTTTGGAAAATTTGGTTGGAAAGGAATCGTAGGATTTTTTGTGGGGATAGGATGATGGTTCAATAGATTTGGCACAGAATTTTTGGTATGATCCAAGAGACAGCGGAAGCCAAATGTGAAGTGGCTTTTTTGTTGGAAAGAAGTGATGATGATATTGTGAATAGATTGGGCTTGCAGGGTTTGACTTCAGTCTCTGCTTGTGTTAGAAGAGGAAGGAGGGCTTAAAAGAAGGTTCAAAGGGTTGGAAGATGGTTGCCTCCTCCGATGGACTTTCTGAAGATTAAAACAGACGGTTCCTCCAGGGGTAACCCTGGGCCTACTGGGATTGGTGGAGTTGGCAGAGACTGTTCTGGTTCGGTCATTTTCTTTTTCTCCATCCATAAAGGGCAACATTCTAACAATTTTATGGAAGGGTTGGTGATTCTCTTAGCTATTGAGCGTGCTTGTGCCTTGGGTTGGCAAAGGATTATCTGTGAATCTGACTCACATATTATTGTTAATATGTTGCTCGAGAAAAAGGTGGTTGAGGTTAATTGGTAGATTGTGTTGGTGGTTCGACCGATTTTGTAGAGGTGTTCTACATTGGAAGTGGTGTCTTTTGTTCACATTCCGCATGAATGGAATAGGGTTGCTGACTGTTTGGCTAAGTGGGCTTCAAAGCATGAGGATGACTAGAAGATTGAGGGGTGGAGACAGTTATCCCTTGAGTATGGTCATGATTTAGAGAGGGTCATTGTTGATGATATGGAGAGATAAGATGTTGGTGGCTGTATGGATGGTGGTTTTTGTTTCGGATATATGTTCTAGTGTTTTCCTTTGTGGGAGCTTACAGGTTCCCTAATCCTTATGTACTATTAATTTCTTGATTTCTATAAAGTTTTTACCCCCTTTTATTTTAAAAAAAATCGTCCATCTTTCTTCCTTATCCTCTTTCTCTTTCTTCATCTTCACCTTACTCTATACCTTTCTATCTCTCCCTTCATCTTTCCTATATTTCTTCATTTCATGAAATTCACCTCACAATACCATGGTTCATCTTTCCATCCAATTTATCATTCTCAACACCTTGTTTTATTTAAGCTTGTAACCTATTATTTTTGCACTCTTCCACTTCTCATTTTTCATATCCTTTTACTATTTCATTCTCATAAAAAATAACTTCATTAACAATATTGATAAAATTTGATATATCAACAATCACCTTTATTTTCTTCTCCTTGCTTACTACTGCAACTTTTTCTCCTTTAAAGAGGCATGTATCAGTCACAACCTCTTTATTTTCATCATCTTCTTCTATCATTTTTCCCTCAAACAATTTTTATAATTTCTTTATCTCCTCTTTCAACAAGATACTATCTCTTTCTTCGTCATTCCCTTTGTAAAATCTAGGACTATCAATCCATTTTTTGAATTGCTACAACATTATCCATAACTTCATCTAAATGTATATGTTCACTAAAATAATTAAATGGTACCTCTTTTTCTACTATTGTATCCTTTTTATTTTCACCATTTTCCTTGTCCTTGCTAAATCCTACAAACAAAAATTATTTAGATAAAAGAAAATCTTTAAAATCATAATTAATTCCATGATCCATAGTGACCATTTTCTCCTCTTTCTTGTCCTTAACCTCCATAACTTTATGACTCACTTTAGTAACAACTCTTTTTTGCATAGCCTCTATTCTATCCAATCTCAAATGGAATTCTATTATCATCTCATAAATTGTATTTCTTAGGTACTACTTCATAGCTATCCACACAACTGGTCTTTTCGAAATAATCTTCATTCTCTTTTTCAAATTCATCTTCACATTCAACAACTATCCTCTATCCAACAAAAGTCTATGGAAGACACACCTCTCTGTGTGCACCTTATACCCAACCTTAACCTCTATTGGAGGACAACAATAGACTCAGATGCTACACCCACAGATCCTAGTGCCAGACTACCTCACGATCAACACTCTGTCTGCACACTCAGGAACAATAGCTTTGATACCATCTAATGCAAGATAAGAGCCAAGTATCCTATGGTATTATTTTTTCTTGAAGCCTCCACACTTAACAACACACAAACTCACTTTTTGAATAATAAAATAAAATACATGAGAACTCAATTCAAATTTCTCAGCATAGGTAATGAAAACAAATGAAGGAACAAATGTTGATGTTTAATTAATTAAAATTCTCCAAGAGTCCGCAACAACAATTTCAAGATCCAAATTAATGCCAAAAAACATATTTAGGCATGATTTTTTCCTTCATTATCAAAATTCTGCTACAAGTGACATACAATCAGCTATAACAACAACAATCCACTTCAATTCCCTATTCTTTTCACTTCTAAGCGCCTCTCTTTGACATTACTGGTAAATTCTCTTCACAAGCTTCATGTTTTCATTGTTTTTCCCTTGTTGACTCCTTTCTCTTTTCTAGGAGTGGCTTTTCCCATCTCCTTTGCTGAAAATTTTCCAACTTTTTCCTCCTTCCCCATGGTGTCCAAGATTCTCTAGCACTCTCCTTTATTACTTGGCAGAAATTTTAAAAACTCTTTTCTAAATTTGACTCCATTATGCCACTTCTCCACCACCAGGCACCAATATTCCTCCTGGCTGAACACTAAATGCCAAATCCAATTTATAGGAGGAGTTACAAATGCCAAAAAATGGCCTCCTCTATCCTGGGCGTGGGTCTTCATGCAACTCCCAAAATTTTAATGAATTTCAATTTTCAGCAACTCCATTCCCAATTTGAATTAAATTCAAATTCAACCCGAATGACCTCAATTTTGAGGAATTTGAAATAAAATGAAATGCATGCCTGCAAGACACAACCAGCAAGCCAAAACCAAAATAAAATCAAAGGAACAAAAATTAAATATGTTTGGTGTGCAGGATTGTCCGTGCACCTGAATGCTCTTGCATCAATTATCCATATATACAGGGTCTATGAGAGTCCTCTTATTCTAAAACTATAAACAAACTATGAGAAACTATCAAATTTTCCAAAAACATAGGAAGAGGACCAAGTCCTAACTTAACAAAAAAATAACATCAAGTGGAAGTAAGAGTGTAAGAGTCTAATAAGGACTCTACACCAATTAAGAAGATTGTTATAACTAGAAAACATTCCTAACAGGGCAATCTTTATTATAAAATATTATTCCATGTTAGAACATGCCTCTTCTTCCTCCCATGATTTATTGAAGGGATGAAATGACACATGAATATTCATGTTCACATCCTCGGACCATTGCATGCATCATCTTCAAGAAATACACACGTGTTGTAGCTAGTCACCTCCTCTAGCTATGTTTAATCGACATCCTTATGTTATGGGTTAAGAATCCTTTTGTTGTGGGTTGACAAGTTCTTTACTGCAGGAGGTTAGTGTTATTTTGAAGGCCTTTTTCATTATTAACAACTATAATTAATCATAAAATTCTACTAAATCTCATAGACATTCAAATATCACACACTCATTTATGAATATAACAAATCATCTTCAATGCTTTTTAAATACTTTTAAGTATATAAACAGGTTTAGAAATGTCTTTGAAACTTAGCAAAAATGAAATAAAAAGCATGAAACTAAAGCAAGGAACTAGATATTTTTAGGGCTCATCATCCCCCCCAACTTGGCTTCTTGCTTGTCCTCAAGTAGCTTAGGGTTTTTGGTTGTATCTCAATGCAAATTCTCTATAGTGTATTGTACTAGTGACCCCTTCACCCTGCTTTAGGTAGAACCATTTTTTCTATGCTATTTTCTCCCATCTAGGTTGTTTTATTGTCTCTATCTCCTCCCTTCTTCTTGTCCAATATGAAATTGGAAACAAGAGAAGAAGAGAATGGAAAGGTAAGGGGAACCAGGTGATATTATTTTCAAGGGAGGTTGTGATGTATTTGTGATCTCTTTTAATTGCTACTAAGTAGTTGAAGACTGAATGAGGCTACTTAGTTTTTAGCTCTGGTGTTAATTAGTTCCATTTGTGTTGAGAGAAGTTAAATGTTTCTCTCCCTATTCCTGATGTTATTTCTTGAAATCTCTTATAGTCCTTGCATTTTAGAATCTTTTTCTCTACCCACCTTCTCTCTACCAGGTTAATCCATTCTTCTATCATCCTTCTAGGATCTTTTTCCTCTACTTTGATAAGGGGAAATGACTTCTCCCTTTCAATATAATCTCTTTGCAATTGTCTCCTTTTATGTTAATTCCTAATAAATGAGGCCATTGCCTTGATTTGGACATCTCACACAAACATAAGTGGGTTCCAAGAATAATCATAAGGAATGGCCAAATTATGCAAGTAAAATTCACACAATTGGTTTTGCATATCCAGGGTGGTCTGTTGGTATGCTTCCAAAAATAATGTAGTGAGGACAGTGAAACTGGAAGGTTTTTTATTAGCTAACTAAATTGAAAACTTAAAAATTTATCTTGTAAATATAGAGTGTAAACTCTAGTAGGTGGTCTACATCTCGAGAGTTGGATTGTTTTATTAGCCATCTCTTCTATTTTTACTTTTAATTTCCTAATATTTGCATCCTTCCTTTCAATTTCTTTGGTGTGGTTTGATATCAATTATGATTTTTATTTGTCTCGGTTTTTTTGTAAGTAAGAAAACTCCTCTATTTTATTCCATAATTGAATCCTAAGGGTAACCACAATAGGGGTTCTAGGCATTCTTAGGGGTGCATTTTGGTTCATAAATTATGGAGTTCTCTTATTTAATTGCATTCCTAAACATATTTAATGTATCTCCTAAGTCCTTGGAAAGTGTTCTCCAACACTAGGATTAGAAAGAGATTAAATTTAAATGAAATGAACATGTAAATTGACATTTTTAATTATTCCTAAATAATAGGAACATGTGGGGGCATCCATTTTGAGTTCCTAAATAATAAGAGCACATGGGGCACCCGCATGGAAGGTGGAACCCACCTTGTTTCAGTTAATTGTTTGAAGGATTGATAACACTTCAATAATGCATGTCTAGGTTCCTACAAAATAGGGATTGATGTTTACAAAAGTGGAGTGGCACTATCAGTTCAAAATCAATTCAGTTCAGTTCAGTTTAGTTCAGTTCAATTATGGTTCAGTTATCTTTAGTTGCATGTAGTTAGTTTGAGTTGTATACTAGTTGACTTGACTAATGACTTTAGTTGCATGACAGATAATAGGTGGATACTTTCAGTTAAGTGGGGATGATAAAATATACATATTGTTTGCATCAATTGATGGAGAGATATGCTTTAGTTAACAAAGATTAACTTGGACCCAACTTGGGCGCCCAAGTTGGCATCTTTCAATTAACACCTTTTGCATGAGAAGATATTTACAAGGCTCTATTAAGTGGGGTCCATTCTTGGGTGCTAACTTTGAGGTGGATTTTATAAGATATCTTCGAGACTAGAGTTCAGTTAAGTGTTCAGTTTGGGGCATCTAAATTGAGGAAGAATTTGGTTTGACTTTCTATTTAGGAGGTGGAACTTTACTTGGAAAATCTAGGCATAGATTTTTGAGAGAAGCTTTAATGCTTTGTAATTTTCAACTCTTAGGAGTTTACAACTCTCATTATTGTCTATATATTGCATCAAGTGTATAAGAGTTTCATATGAGTTTATTGCAGGTTGTGAAGAAGCATTGTTGAAGAAAAAGGAAGCATATCAATCAAGGATTGATACAGTGTTATTGTAATCTTATTCTAAGGTTAAATAATATAAGCAATATCGGTTTTGGTGGAGTTTTTTCCCGAAATGGTTTCTCCACATATATATTGTGTCACTTCTATCATATGTCTACATTCTTCTACAATATTCTGTCTATTTCTACAAAAGATAAAATTGATTTAAACAAAATAAATCATACACAAAGAATTGATCTAAACAGATTAATCATGCACAAATAATTGTGACAAAGAATACTTAATTAGATCCACAGTTGCATAGTTTGACAAGTTTTAAGCTACAAATTTACCTTCATTTTTAACATTTGGTATCAGAGCTAATGGTTGGGTAGAGTTTGAAGCACCTTTCTCTTAAAGTTTGAAGGTTTCTTGGCTTTAGTGGGAGCTTTTACTATTGTGTTATTGCAGATTTTTAAAAGAAGTGTGTTACAATGAGTTCTAATTCTTGTCTAGATATTGAAAGATTCAATGGATCTAGTTATGAGATGTGGAAACTAAAAAATGGAGGATCTCCTTGAAGAGAGAGATCAATGGTTAACTGTTTGTAATGAGACAAAGTTTCCTACTTCAATGTCATATGAGGATTGGGATAAGCTTGATAAGAAGGCAAGAGGGACCATAAGATTATGTCTTGTTGATGGTGTTCTTTTGAATGTTTCAGATGAAACTACCACATATAAATTGTGGAAGAGGATAGGTGATATTTATCAAACCAAAAGTCTTACTAATAAGTTGTATTTGAAAAGAATTGTATTATTTAAAGATGAAAGATGGTAATTTTTTTTCACATCATTTAAATGCTTTCAATTTGATTTTGAGTCAGTTAGCATCTGCAGATGTAAAGCTAGAAGATGAAGATAAATGCATTTTGTTACTTTGTTCTTTAATAGAGTCTTGAGAAAATCTAATTGTTGCTATCAGTTGTAGTGGTGCAGATCTTAATATGGACAATATAATTCCTACTCTCCTATTAGAGGAGATGAGGAGGAAGTCTAAAATAGGTTCCCAAAATGCCTTGTTCGTAAGAGGTAGGCATAAGGAAAAGGAACCTAAGGGAGACAAGAAAGGGTAAGTCCAAAGGACAGTCTAAAACCCCTAGTAAGATTAAGGTAAAGTGTTGGAACTCTGGGAAACTGAGACATGTGAAGAAGGATTGTAAGAACAAGAAAAAGAGTTCTGATGCTTCTACAGAGAAATCCTCGGATGATTGTAATGATGCATTGATAATTTCATGTAAAAATGTTAGTGATTACTCTTGGCTTATTGATTCAGGTTGCCCCTATCATATGACTCCTAACAAGGAGTGGTTCACTAAGTATACTGAATATAATGGAGGGAATGTCTTCTTTGGAGATAATATCACAACAAAGATTGTGGGAAAAGCAGAGGTAAAGTTGTGTTTTAGTGATGGTAGGGTTAATACCCTTAATGATGTCTTACATATTCCAGGACTTGCTAGAAATATACTTTTTGTATCTAAGTTCAATGATTTTGGAATGCATGTGACATTTGAAAAAGGTGGTTGCAGATTGGCGAAAGGGAATATGGTAGTTGCTAAAGGATCTCGGATTGGGACTTTGTTTAAGATTAATACCTCCAATTTGAATAAATCAACCAATGTAACTGAAGCTGAAAATACATGTAGGTTGTGGCACCATAGATTGGGCCACATTGGTGAAAAAGGTATTAGGACCATTCTTAATAAGAAACTGGTTGATGGTATTACTAATTATAATATTGGAAAAAATGATTTTTGTGAGCATTGTGTGTTTGGAAAGCAATCTAGATCTTCATTTCCTAAAGGAACAAATAAAGAAAAAAGATTATTAGAGATTATTCACTCAGATGTTATGGGTCCTGTGGATATTGAATCTATTGGAAAATCTAGATATTATGTCACATTTATTGACGATGTATCAAGATACACTTGGATCTATTTTATGCATAACAAATCTGATGTGTTCAATAAGTTTAAATAATTTAAGGCTTTAGTTGAGAAACAATCAGATCATAAGATAAAAGTATTGATATCAGATAATGGTGGTGAATATTTTTCAAAGGAATTTGATAATTATTGTAAGCATGCAGGAATTGTGAGACAAAAAACTACTCCATATACACCTCAACAAAATGGAGTAGCATAAAGGATGAACCAAACCTTAATGGAAAGAGCTAGGAGTATGTTAAGTAGTGCTAAGCTAGATTGGTGCCTTTGGGCTGAGGCAATATGTACTTCTTGTTATTTAATCAATAGATCTCCTAGTTCATCTATTGAAGATAAAACCCCTTATGAAATGTGGTTAGGTAGGAAACCTAGTGTTGCACATTTAAGGATATTTGGTTGTGAGGATTTTGTTCATGTGCCTAAAGAAAAGCAATCTAGGTTGGATCCAAAAGCACAAAAAAGCATATTCATAGGTTATGGTGAAAATGTAAAAGGTTACAAGCTTTGGAATCCTCTAACCCAAAAAATTACTTTATCTAGAGATGTGATTTTCAGGGAATTTAGAGCTTATACTAGAGAAGAAAAACCAAAGGATAGGGATACTTCTCGAATAGTGCATTTTGAGACAAAAACTAACAAGCAAGAAGATGCACATGTTGAAGAACAATTGGATGGATTGGATGAGGAGAGTTCACAGAGTTCTTCTGAGATAGATGCTCATGATTAGCATATTGAGGAACAAGAAGAACCTTCTTTGATAAGATTCACAAGACAATGGAATCTCATTGATAGGTATAGCTCACCTGATTTCTGTTGTATATTTGATTTGATGAGTACTAATGATGAACCTAGTTCTTACAAGTAAGCTTTGTCTTCAGATGAGAAAAAGCTTTGGTCACAAGCTAAGCATGAGGAAATGAATTCCTTGGATGTTTGTGACACATGGGATCTTGAGAGTTTTCCCAAAGGAAGAAAGGCCATTGGTTGTAAATGGATCTTTAAAAAGAATATTGGAGCAGGTGGTAATCTTGAAAAGTACAAGGCTAGATTAGTAGCCAAGGGCTACTCCCAAAGAGAGAGAGCTGACTTTAATGAAATCTTTTCTCTTGTTGCTAAATTAACTTCTATTAGATTATCTTTATCTATTGTTGTTGCTTATGATTTTGAGATAGAGCAAATGGATGTGAAACCTGCTTTCTTGAATGGGGATCTTGATGAAGAGATTTATATGAAGAAACCTGATGGTTTTGTTGTAAAAGGAAAATAATCTTTGGTTTGTAGGTTAAAGAGATAATTATATGGATTGAAACAGTCACCGAGAATATGGTACTAGAAGTTTGATGCTTTTGCATTAAAAATTGGTTATGTTAGGAGTGAGGAAGATTATTGTGTTTACATAAATTTTTATTGATGATCAACTTTTAATTATTATATTGTTTGATGACATGTTGTTTATTGGTAACATCAAGGTAATGATCAAAGATTGAAAGCACAACTCTCTAGCACATTTGAGATGAAAGATATAGGGGCTACAAAATATATCCTTGGTATGGAGATCATCAGAGATAGAGGTAACATAAAGCTTTACTTAAGTCAAAGCAACTATGTTGATAATATTTTGAAATGATTTAACATGCAGGATATCAAACCAATTAATATTCCTTTTACCAATTGGCATGAAGTTAAGTTTAGACATGAGTCCTAAATCTGATTTTGATCATGAGGAAATGTCTAAAATTCCATATGCTAGTGCAGTTGGTAGTTTGATGTATGCAATGGTCTGTACAAGACCAGATATAGACCAAGCAGTGTGAGTTCTAAGTAGGTTTATTTCTAACCCTAGTAAAGAACATTGGACTTATGTTAAGAGGGTGTTAAGATATTTACGAGGTACTTTTGATTATTGTTTGGTTTTTTATGGTGCTAATGATATTGATATTATGCACAGATCATTGGACATACATGGTTTTGTTGATTCAGATTGGGCAGGAGACCTGGACAATTGGAGGTTGACAAGTAGTTATGTGTTTACTTTGTTTGGAGCTGCGGTTAGTTGGATGAGTAAGAGGTGGCCTACGATTTCTTTTTCCACCACAAAAGCAGAGTACATGGATGCTACACATGCCTCTAAAGAGGTAGTTTGGTTACAAAGACTTGGGAAAGGTATTCGTTTTAATTGCAAGCAAATTAGACTTGAATATGATAGTTAGAGTGCTATTTTTTAGCCAAAAATCCTATGTATCATGCTCATACTAAGCATGTTGATGTTTAGTATCACTTTGTGCGAGAAATGGTTGAGAGTGGGAAGGTATTGATTGAGAAAGTTGACACTTTGATCAATGCTGCAGATTATCTTATGAAACCCATTCCTATAGATGAATTCTCTTGGTGCAGGAAGACCATTAGCCTTGAGTCTTGTACTTGATTTATAATAATGATTCCCTATTTAGAATAATTGCAATGTATAATGTCAAGTGGGAGAATGTTGGGAATAGGATACCATTTAATTGCAATCTTAAACATATTTCATGTATCTCCTAAGTCCGTGGAAAGTGTTCTCCAACACTAGGATTAGAAAGAGATTAAATTCAAATGAAATGAACATGTAAATTGATATTTGTAATAATTCCTATATAATAGGAATATGTGGGGGCGTCCATTTTGAGTTCCTAAATAATAGGAGCACATGGGGCGCCCACATGGAAGGTGGAACCCACCTTGTTTTAGTTAACTATTTTGAGGATTGATAACACTTCAGTAATGCATGTTTAGGTTCCTACAAAATAGGGATTGATATTTACAAGAGTGGAGTGGCACTACTAGTTCAATATCAGTTCTATATCAGTTCAGTTCAATTCAGTTCAGTTTAGTTATGGTTCAGTTATCCTCAGTTGCATGTAGTTAGTTTGAGTTGTATACTAGTTGACTTGACTAATGACTTCAGTTGCATGATAGATAACAAGTGGATACTTTCAGTTAAGTGGGAATTATCATGCATATTGTTTGCGTAAATTGATGGAGAGATATGTTTCATTTATCAAATATTGACTTGGACCCACCTTGGGCGCCCAAGTTGGCATCTTTCAATTAACACCTTTTGCATGAGAAGATATTTACAAGGCTCTGTTAAGTGGGGCCCATTCTTGGACGCCAACTTTGAGGTGGAGTTTATAAGATATCTTCTAGACCATAGTTCAGTTAAGTGTTCAATTTGGGGCATCTAAATTGAGAAAGACTTTGGTTTGACTTCTTTTTAGAAGGTGGAACTATACTTGGAAAATCTAGGCGTAGGTTTTTGAGAGAAGCTTTAATGCTTTGTAATTGTCAACTCTTAGGAGTTTACAATTCTCATTATTGTCTATATATTGCAGCAAGTGCATAAGATTTTCATATGAGTTTATTGCAGGTTGTGAAGAAGCATTGTTGAAGAAAAACGAAGCATATCAATCAAGGATTGATACAGTGTTATTGTAATCTTATTCTAAGGTTAAATAGTACAAGCAATATTAGTTCTGGTGGAGTTTTTTCTCGAAAGGGTTTCTCCACGTATATGTTGTGTCACTTCTATCTTCTGTCTTCATTCTTCTACAATCTTCTGTCTATTTCTACAAAAGATAAAATTTATTTAAATAGAATAAATCATACAAAAAGAATTGATCTAAATAGATTAATCATGCACAAATAATTGTGACAAAGAATACTTAATTAGATCTACAGTTACATAGTTTTACAAGTTTTAAGCTACAAATTTACCTTCATTTTCAACACTATTGATATCTTTTGAGTTGTTCCTCCAATTATTTTATCCTCTGTAGGGATTCTTACAATTACTTACTCTCATCTCTCCCTTTTAAAAACAATTCTTCTTCTTTTTCCAATAATATCTCTTCATCATCCTCAACAAGTGAAGCAAATCCTTCTTCAAAAGTTGGGCTATTTTAAGGTATATGCTTTTTTCTTGTTGCAAACAATTATTTAGAGGCAAAGTTTGAGTTGCTGCTTAGATTCATGTGTTGCAATGTTTTAGATTGTTCTTGATCACTAGACACATTTTCTTTTTGTAAGTTTGTTTCAGACTCCACTACAAAAACCCTTTTTTTAGGCTTAGCTTTCCCCTTTGCAGATGCCTTCTTTTTGAGACGATGTGATTGTCTTTTGGGTTTTACTGACCTTTTTTGGCTCTTTTTGGGTGTAGAGGTAGAGTTGCACTTTTTCTTTTATGTTTCTTAGGTGTAGAAGGTCTTCTAGTAGGGGTTGTGGTTTATGATTCCACTAGTGGTATGGGCTGCTCCCTAGAAGTTACGAGTTGTGTCTCCTACACCTTTGGCTCTATGTGCTCACCAATTTTGTGGGCAAGTGATGCAATGGGTGCTTAGAAGAGGGTGTATGTTCCTATTTTGTAGCTATAGAAGGCTCATTCACCTCTTGTCATCTATTTATTTCCTCTACCCTAGGCCTCACAAGAATATCATTAATATTGTTGCAAGTTAAAAATTCTTTCCAAGACACATTGGGGAACTGAATTCTAAGGCTCATGTTGATCATCAAGGTGACTAAACAATAGTGTGACAAAGGAGATTGATTCCTATTTTTTGTATTCAATAGACATCCTCTTTAATAAATTATACAAGAAATTGGGAACATTAACCACCCTTTGATGGCATAGGTGACTCAGAAGTTTAAAATTCAATGTATAGATTGCTTGTCATTGTAGATTAAATACTTAACTATATAAGAGGAAACAAAAGCCCATAACCATGACAAGGAAAGTATTTTTGTACCTTGTGTTGAGGAGTCCAAATTCTCTCTTGGTCATGTGAGATCATTCCTTGTGATTGCATCCTCTTACTAGAAATTCTTCTCTTATCCTAGGTAACCCAGAAAATTTTGCTAATACTGCTTTCAATGCATCTACTCTCAACCCTCTAATTGTAGCATTGTTATTTTGCAATGTGTTTTTGAATTGATGTGTCATGAATTAATTGTATTCTATTAGACGGAGGAAATAATCTAACCACCCAACTTGTTGAAAGATTGGTAGACATTACTGGTCTTCTAATATTAGATTATGTATTGTTGGTTCTCTTCTAATAATGTCGCCTCCCATTTTGCAGTCTTATATCCTCTGTTAAGTGAATTTTGCTTCAAAATATTCCTCAATATACTTATTGCTTAGTATGCTTGCTACTTTTTGAATGCTACCACCTCTATGTCTAAAAATTCTTATGGATTATGAAGAGAATTGAGGCTTGTATGCAACTCTCTTGAATTTTTGACAAATAAAATTTGGAAATGACAACTAAACAGATTTTTCTCCCCCCAACTTAATGTTTCTATTTATCCTCAAATAGCAAGGTACAAAAAGGATGAAGAGGATAGATTGCAAAGTACTGGAGATATTTGACATGATACAAATTAAATGTGTGCATGATCGTGAAGTCTAGAGAAAATTAGTATGATTGAATATTAATCATAGTTAATAAAGAGAAAAGTACTTGAAACTACGTCATGACGAAAATGTGGTGTGTGTGCGGTGAGTTGAGTCTCATCATGTAGCTACTTGGAAAAGAATTTGAAATGATGGAATTAAATGGAACTATTTTGTGTAGATGTTTTGTATTAAGAGCTAATTGAAATGGTGACATGTGTTCAAAAAGTTTGAATATTGGAAAGGAAAGTTGTGTGTACGAGATTATTAATTATGGGACGAGATGATGCATGGGATGTGTGGTGGAGTGGAGTTGATGCATGTCGATATGGTAGAAGTGATGTGTAATGAAAGTGTTAGTGGTTTCAGGTGTAGTGGTAGTGAACTGGAGGTAAGTGCTATGGGTAGTAGTAGAATAGGTCCCTTTTTGAAATGCCTCGTGGTTGTTGCTATAGGTCTCGTGAACTTGTGTACATTTGAAAACAACTATTTTTGATGTTACATAGTGCATGTGTGTGCATGTGAGATTTTATTGTGATAGTTCATACCTATTACACATTAGTGGGTGAGTTGGTTGGCTCATCTATGGATGTATCACTTGATGTTTTGACCTTGTCTATATGTTTGCATGTAATGATGGATATGCATATGGTATAAATTGTTGTTGTAGATCATTTAAAAAATCCTTATATAATGGATTTTTATAAAGCTTTAATCTGTGTCCATTGACCATTCAGGAGAATTGAACTGAATCTATGGTAGTTAGCTGGATTGCTCCATTTTGAAAAGCATGCTTAATTTCATAAGGTCCAAACCACCATGTTTGTAGTTTTCCTTTGTGGTCTTTATATCATGAATCATAAAGAAGTATCCAACCTCCTTCATTGAATTCCTTGGTTTTAATAAACTATTCATACCATTTGATTATTTACTTTTGCACAATCTCTGTATGATGGATTTCTTCCATCCTTATTTAATCTAAACCATTGAGATTATGTAATCTATCCTTTTGTGCTATAGACAAGTCCATTCCAAGTTGTACTATGTTCAAAGTGTTTTAAGCTCAAATAATTGGAAGGGTAACCTTTTTCCTATACACCAATTCATATGGTGTGAACCCTGTTGTGGTCTTCCAAGTCATCCTATATGTCTAGACAACTTCAACTAATCTTGTTGCTCAGTCCTTCTAATGTAGTTGAACTGTCTTTGTTAGAATGACTTCTATCTCCCTATTTATGATTTTTACTTGCCCATTGGCTTGTGGATGGTAGGGGGTTTACTTTCTATGTATGATTTTATATTCCTTTACTAAATTTGCAATTAAATTAGAAGTAAACTAGGGTCCTTGGTTTATGATTATCTCCCTAAGACAACCATACCTCGTGAAGATTTCTTCATAAAGGAAATTTACAACATTGTCATCTCTAAATAATTATAGTGATTTAACCTCCACTCATTTTGTCAGATAGTCAATATAGATTAGAATGTATTATTTATTTTTGGATGTCAGAGATATTAGCCCAATGAAGTCCAATCCCCATTTTTCAAATGGTGAAATGATCAATTGTGATTAGAGAGGCATTTAATTTGTCCTAGAGGCATTTAATTTGTCCTAGTAGGTCTACCCATCCTCTGGTATATGTCACACCTCCTTATATATTTGACTACATCTTTGTGAAGTATAGGATTGTAGTAACTAGTGGTTAAGATCTTTAGATTTGTTTTCTTGGATACAAAGTGACCTCCACAATGCTCGTCATGACAAGATTTAAGGATATCATATACTTCATCCTCCCTTATGCATATTCTCATTATGTTATTTGGACCTATATAAAAGAGATAACTAGCCACCTAGGAATAAGGGAAGTTGTGTTCTACCAAATGACACATTTCTCTAGGTGAGAGATGGAGGGGTGTTCTTCCTACATCCAAGTAATTAACTATGTCCGCATAATAAGGTGTTTGCACAAAGAGGGAAAAAAAGTGTTCATTTGGAAAGGAATCATCCACTACTTTATTTGATTTGATTTGCAACCTGAAAAGGAAATCAACCACCATGTTTACTTTCCCTAGTTTATCCATAATTATTATATCAAATTCATGTAGTAACAATAACCATCTAATAGTACTTCCATCAACCATTGGTTTTTTCTTCAAATATCTTATTGTTGTGTGGTATGTATGAACAAAGACAAAATATCCAATGATATAGTGTCTAAATTTGTTAATGGCATACCAATGCTAACGTTTCCTTCTCAGTAATAGTGTATTTGAGATCAACAACTTGAAGATTTTTACTTATTTAGTAAGTTACATACTCCAAATTTCCTTCCTTCTATCCTAGAACAACACCTATGGAGAAATCAGAAGCATCTGTATGTATATGGAAATGAATTGTCTAGTTAGGGCCTCTCAAAATAGGGGTCTTTGTGAAATATGTTTTGAGGGCTTCAAAAGCTTCCTGGAAAGTAGAGCTCTAGTCAAATTCAATGTCTTTAGATAAAAGAACAAACAAGGGGTTATTTTATTAAAATATTTAATAAACCTCTTGTAATATCCTGCATGGCCAAGGAAACTCCTAACATCTTTTTACTTTTGGGGAATAGGTAGAGTAGAAATTACCTTTATTTTTTTATGATCCACCTGTATCCCCCTATTGGACACAAATTGTCCCAAGACCACTCCTTTAGTCATCATTATGAAGCATTTTCATGACTTAAAGAGAGGTTGTGATCCTGACACCTTTGAAGGAATTTCTCCAAATTCGTTAATCGTTCATCATAAGATTTCCCATAAGTGGTGAAGTCATCCATATAAATCTCCATGGAGTCATACAAAATTTGAAAATATGCTTAGGACTACATCTAGAATGTTGTAGGTGTATTACACAATATAAATGGTAAGACCGAATAAGCATATGTACCCCATGGATAGGTCAAGGTAGCTTTGTCTTGGTCTTCTAGAGCTATCTTTATCTGTTTGTACCCACTAAACCCATCTAGGAAGGAAAAGTATTTCTTCTTGATTAGTGAATCCAACACTTGATCAATAAAAGAAAGAGGAAAGTGATCCTTCCTTGTGGCTGCATTTAGTTCCCTATAATCTACACATACTCTTCATTTACCTCCTTTCTTAGTACAATCACTAATGGAGAAACCCGTTGACTATCTAATATGGGATAAATGAAACCCACATCTAGTAATTTGAGCAATTTATTTTCACTATATCTCGCATTGTTGGGTTCATCTTTCTTTGTGGTTGTTTGATTGATTTGTATCCTTCATTAATGTAGATTTTGTATATACATAGACTAGGACCTATTTCCTTCATTTCATAAGATTCCTAGTCAAATTTTGTCATGTGAGCTTGCAACATTGTAATTATTATTGATTTATAGGAAACCGTCAATTCGTTATTGACATTAAGTGTTTTGCCCAGTTTGATTTCCATGGTTAATCAGAAGTCATGATAGAAGCAATGTTGATGCAGTCCAAGGTAGGAGGGTCTGGTGAGGGACTGTCTAACCTCACAGCTTAAGAAAATAACACTCAGATCTTATAGATATGCAATGGAAGCTAATAGATAATCATCACAAAGATAACATAAATGCAAGAACACACGATACAAGAATTATCCTGGGAAAACCCTCAAAGCGAAAAACCTAGCCTTCAAAGTTCACTGCACATCATATTATGATCTCAAAACACATTACATAGGCCACTCGGGCTTTACATATGCTAGGCCGCAACCCAAGAATTACAAATAACTCATAAAACAACAATCTTCCATTGATTCTTCCTTCTGCTCCATGATTTCTCTACTATGTGATCTTGCTGGATCAAAACATCTCATCACCATGCTTCAAGACTACTGTTCTTCACACTTTATCTCTTCCTTTGAAAGATTAGAATATTATCCACCCAAATAACTCACACATATTGCACATATTCCTTCCTTCGTCATCAATCTCCTCCAAACAATTGATCATATATATCTGCATCTAAGGATAACATCAACTACATGTCAGCCCAACAAAACATAAAATGTGTACAAACTGTCGGCCCAAATCAATGAGAAATTATCAATATGAATCAACCAATGTCAGCCCAAAAATAGTAGGGACCCAAAACAACATGTATCAAGCACAAAACACCTTAAACAATTAGCCTCAAAGATCCACAACACGCTACAATCACCCTACGACCAAGAACATGAAAACATGAACTCCTAGAAGAAAAATCACTAATCGTGAGCACAACTATCAATGTGAACCAATAACACAGATAGATCATAATCTAGAAACATCCACAAGCATCACTGAAGCATCCACAGCAACTCAGATTACTAGAATCACATCATCTTCTTTCAGGAACACCAACTAAATCAATCAAACAACTGTTAGAACACAGATACTCATAACTTGATCAAATCTTCATGCGAACCTTTGAAACTTCCGATGAATAAACTAGATATAATCAACAACAAACCCTTTAATCCACAAATTCTCATCCTCTATATACTAAACTAGCCATCATACTGAACTCCACTACATCATCGACAACCTTTGTAACTGAATGTTCTTTGAATCTTTTGGATTCCCCTACATCAAATGTCTAGCTCTGGCAGGTTGAGATTGCAACTATGGGGAAGTAGTGTATGGAAAATATGGGAAGTGGACTCGAAGGCATTTTTAGATATGATATTATGTAAGGGGTAGTGTAAGAATGCTAGATAGTAGTTTTGCTACAGGTCCCTACCATAAGAATTTTACATAATTTGGGCAAGGACTTCATCTTCATCTTGAATTTCAATCATTAGTCTATGCTCTATGGTCATGAGTCTTTGTAGAGAGTGTTGGCCATCTTCTGCTAGGGTTGACCATATAGTTTGTTCCAAGTTTTCATGTGATTGTGTAGGCGATTAGAGGACCAATTTTTTGGTCACATTCCCATTGGAAATTATCATATTACTAGATGTACATCCAATAAATGCATCTACAGTGGCTAGCCATGGTCTTCCTAAGATTAAGGGATATCTTGGAAGGTTGTATTTGGGTTGCAAAACTATAAAGTTTGCTGACTATTCTCATGAATCCAGTATGTTAACCAAATCCTCAATAACACCCTTTTTCTTGACAGTTGACCTATTTATTAATTGTAGAACAATAGGTGTAGGTTCGAGATCCATCGGTTGAAGTTTTTGTATTATTTTTGTTGTCATTACATTGATGGATTTCCCTAAGTCAATCAGAGTGTTCTTGATAAGTGTGCTATTAATTTGTACATCTACAAGAAGACTCCCAAGATTTGCATATTTTGGGGCAACTATGTTGTTTAACATGATGTCATCCAGTTATCCTAAAAGATGGACAATCTGGGGGTCTTTCCTTTTCCTACTTGGATTTTTGAGGAACAATTCTCTCATATTTTTTTATGTATATCAATACTTCTTTAATGACTTGTATCAAGGGTGTCTTTACACAAACATTCTTGAGTTGGCTCAAGAAATCAAATTCAGGCTCAAAATGAGATTTTTGTGTTTTAGTCTCTTCGGAAACAATGGTTCATTATTTTTGATTTCTTGATGTGTCTTACCTTGTTCAAGTTGTATTTAATTTTGAATGGTTTCTATTGTTGGTTCCTCATCTTTAAGTGTAGTGTCGAAAAAAGGGTCATTTTGGCTTTTTCGCACTCGTTTGGGTCCTCCTTGCAGATTTTGGCTTAATGTTGCCTTGATTTAGTGTTGTAATGTGGATAAAATATTCACATTAGGTCTTGGGACCTTGTGAACTAATTTATTTTAATGGTACCTTGCAAAGGTGTTGTAACATACTTTCACACTTTTCTAGGGTTTTATCAATTAACTAAGCATAACAAATATAATTTCAATCATAATTAACATTAATCTTGCCTTATTTGGTGTGTTGTAAAGTGTCGTAACACACTTTCACATTCCTCTAGGCTTGTCATTAATAATTGGGATTTCTTATGCTTTAATTAGCCCCATTTTGCATCCACAAGCCTTATTTATGTGTATTTTTTAGGATAATCTGGACAAAAAGAATTTAAAACATCAAAATCCTGAAAACCCACCTCAAATTCCTAAGGTGGGACTCATTTTCCATTCTGGGTGAATGAGTCCCCTTAGGTGGGACCCATTCGCCCAGGGTGGTGAATGAGTCCCATTAAACTCAAAATCAAATTTAATTTAAATCTTTGGCGAGATTTTATTCTCCAAGATCCAATGTCGTCTTGTAGTGTTGTAATTTTGGGAATTATTGCATAATTTAGTATAAATACAAGGTTATTTCAATCATTTTCATCTAAGACTTTTGTGAGAGCATCCTTATAGAAAATTGAGTTCATAAGAGCATTTGAGCAAGAGCATTCAAGGATTTCAAAGGAAGATTATCAAGCATTCTTCAAACATCAATCATCATGTCAAAGATCACATTCTCCATGTTTGTTATTGTGCTCACAATTGCGATGTAGAGTTCATGATCCAAGCAAGCTTTGAATTTAAGATCTATCAATATCAAGCAAGACTCAAAAACCACATCCATTGCATCCATTTCAAGCATAATTGCAACACTTTATTTCTAGGGTTTGGTGAGTTGCAACATTACCTTTTGTTCATTCATCATTCTCCCTTTACATTTTCTTTCATTTCAAGGTTTAATTACCAAAAAGGGGTTTGACCAAGGCAAACCCCTATTCTCTAACCCCACAATCATTTTTCCCCCTTCTTGTGTGTAGTTTGCAGGTCTAGGTTATAGATTTTTCAAGGAGAAAAGTTGTCAAGTCTTAAAAGTTTTCAAAGTTTCCATTCAACCTTGGAGAAGCTTGGAGAAGACCTACAGGTGTTGTTTTGCAGATTCAGATCCAGAAACCAGTCAGGAAGAGCAGAGCAAATCGAGAGGCACAAAATTCACTTCAAAATTTCTAGAAAAGCAAAAGTGGACTGATTCACCACTATTGGCGAATGAGTCCAAGTGTATAGGACTGAATGAGGTTTTTGTAGATTTGGATACCCTTTTGGCTGAAACGTGTTCTTTCACATTTTCCTAGAAATTGGATTGATTCACCCAACTTGGAAAATGAGTCCCAGTCCACATAAATATCATATTTTTTAGTGATCTAGATCTCCATTCCGCCTTCTTCAGTTTCCCAGGTGCACACTTTTAGTTTCATAGTCTTTTATTGCATTTTATTCATCTTTCTAGGTCATCTTACATAATACACTATGTTTTCAAACATTTTCTTTTCCAAGTTTACACTTGGTGGTGAACCCTTAATTTGATATCATTCAATCCCTTTGAGAATTCCATTTTCCAGATTTCAAGATCCTTTGCATTGAAATCTCAAGGGTTTGTTCTTGAGTGAAACACCCAAGAAGAAAATTGACCTCTCTCCTTTTAGGTTTAAACCCTAGAAGCCCTAGAGGGAGGTCACCATTTTCGTTGTTTCAGTAAGTTATGTGATATGAGGAGTTGATGGTCCAACAAGCACCCTTCCAAAACTAAGGTGGACATCACTTACCTCAACCCCATAGGTTGGGTACTGGATGGATTCATGTTAGTGTAGGCTTGTTGAACATGCTTATTGTTAGGGTTTGGTGCTGGTTGAACCAAAAATTGAGGTGCTCTTCGTTGTCTTGGGGTTGCTATGGTTGGGTTTGGAATTATGATGGATTATTGTTGTTGTAAAGATTGTTGTGGTTGTGAGTAACTAACATTCTGGTTTTTCCACTATTGGTTCCCATGCCATTGTAGTGGCCATTGGTTTTGTAGGGGTTGCTACTTGGAATTATAGTTTGAGGCTTGGTACGGTTGTGGTGGCCACATCCCTTACTGTGGATCCCAATTAGATGATTCGGCCATTAGCCATGGTTGATTTTGTATGCTATTCTAGGACTGATTATTCCAATTAGAGAAGTTTGCATTACCCCCAGGAAAGGACATATTATAAGATAATGGATCTTGAGGCATACCTTGTCTTTGTTGTCATGGTTTTTTCTAAGAAATATAGAACACTTATCCTTCCTCGTCCTCCATGGTGAAATTTCAGGTTTCCCTGGCTTCTCCTCAGAAATGCTAATAATCTTTTTGCAATTAAAATTTTCTTATGGTGGTAGTGTGGACAATATTTAGCAAGAGAAGCCTCTGCCTCCTCCTATTTCTTTTTGATGTGCAGGGTATCCAATTAGGTAGCTAGATGACTTATTATATCCTCTTTCATGTTGGACAACAGGTTGCTTAATTCCACCTTGGAAACACTTGTGGATGTTTTGGTGGAAGAGAAGGCTCTAGCACCCATGTTCTTCTTCATAGATGACCTTGAATAATTTGTACATACCCAAAATATTTCATCAAAAGATAATTGAGAAATATCCCCAACTCCTATGAGGTTTAAGGCATCCATGCAATCTTCATTTACTCCTCACAAAAATACTAGCTTTAGTGACTCTAGAGAGAGCCTATATTGGTGTGAATTTTTTAGGCAGAATGGAAACCTTTTTGCATAATCTTCAAGTGGTTTTTCTTCCTTTTGTGACATCTTGAAGATTTCATCTCTCTTTATGTCTACTCCATGACAAAAATCCTAGTATTTTTGTAAGAATTTTTCTTTCATTATTTCCAAATTTGGTACTTCATTTCTTCCAAGCCCCATGAACCATCACAAAGCAACATCTTCCAGTGTGGCTAGGAAGAGTTTTGATCTATGAGCATTTGTGGTATAATCATAATTTTATTCATAGAACATCAAACTCAAACATGAATGTGTCTGAATATTTTGTAATCAATCCATAGAAATTAGGCAAGGTCGAGGGGGGTATATTCTAAGGGGAACACAATCTATTGAGAGGGGGTGAATCAATAGATATAATCAATTTAAAAACTCTTAACTTCAACATAAATGTTTGAGCATGAAACTTGAATCTTCACTACTATTAATCAAACACTTATCATGAATACAAACATCCACATAACAAAACACTAGATATATGTGGAAACCCAAGATGGAAAAAACCATGGTGAGAATAGCTACTTGGATCTACTACCCAAATCCAACGTCACAAAGCAAATGAATCTTACAATATGAAGTAGGAACCAATCTACTAGAGACACCAATCCCTAATACAATAAATTGAGCACCAAATCTACAAGTAGAACACCAGTCCTACAAAAATACAATGATAAAGCTTGTGGACCTTCAATGCAACCTAAACATCTCATACACATTCTGAACTAGCTTTAGACTCTCTTCCACACTCCTTATGATATTTTGATAATGGCACAGACTTATTGAGATTCTTTACATGAGCTCACACAATTGCCTCCTTGTATATTCACTCACAACCTTCTCTTCAATTATACTTTACATTATGCATCTATACTAATGTATGATTATATACAAGATATTACATAAAACATTGCTCCATGTCAGCCAAGGGTCTACAAATAACTAGTATGACATAAGGTGGACCTAAATTCAAATTTCATTAAACGTGTAACGAGTCGATCCAAAAAAAAAATTTGCCACCAAAAGAACATGATATCGTGTGCTACCACATGAATCTTAACCAAGTCCTATATTGACTCCTCACACTAACTTTAAATTCCACATGCTACTAGTCATTACTGCATGGTTCTTGAACACCAATTGGTTGACAAACAAGCACATAAAGACTTTTTTCACTTCAGTCTTTTTGCATACTAAAAATATCTTTCGAAAACACTGGAATATGATAGAACATGTGTAGACATACTCTCCTCTCAAACTGCAAAGCCAACAACACCTTCAAAAAGGAATACTAAACATAATTGTATTGCCAGAGAAATCTCTCTACCTTGAGAAACTGAATTGAAACATTTCAATACATACTTCCATATTACTTCTATCACATTGAATATACGCATGCATGATATTGCAAGCATATAATAGTCACAAATATCTCCTGATAATACTTTCAGAACATAGACACTCATCAACTTCTTTTATCAATATAACTAACAATGTATATTTCTTGAACTCAAAATGATATGACAATAAAATTACCAACATAGATAGGTATGATAGTACAAACCTTGAAAAAATATTTCCACCTTTGATCTTATCACCTTTCACAACCACATAGACCTTTGAAATCAATGACAACCTTTGTTCAACAATCTTCCCTTTTCCATTGATAGAAAACAACAAAATGCTAGCCACACACACACACAAAGACAAAGATAAATCTGATATTGAGTTCCATTTCTTCCACTTAGAAAATATAGCATTGTGAGTTCCACTTCTCCCCTTTTGAAATCAATGGAAAAGTTCAACAATCTCACCTTGTGTATTTCCATTACTCTGCATAATCTAGAAACCTATTTCCCAGATAGAATCCCCTTGAGTCCATATTGCACTACTTCTGAACACAATTTGCAAGACCACCAAGCCTTCTTGTGGCAAGAAGATCATGCTCCCCCTCAACCTGTACTTCCTATTGATTCAAGAGGAGGGAGAAACAACTCCCATCTTCTTCTGGAGAAACTCAAAAGTCTCCTTAAGAAGTGGTTTTGTGAAAATATCTGCCACTTGGTCCTTAGTTTCAACATACTCAAACTTCACCTCCTTTTTTGCAACCTTCTCCCTTAGAAAGGGGTACTTGATTGCAATATGCTTTGTCCCTGAATGCATTACTAGATTCTTTGAGATGTTTATGACACTAGTTTTATCACATAGAATAGAAATAGGTTCATCAAATTCAATCTTCATCTCCTTCAAGTTTTGTTTCATCCATAGTACCTGTGTGCAACATGAAGCCACCGTAATACATTCTGCTTCTGTTTTGGACAAGGAAATTGAGTCTTGTTTCTTGCTCAACCATGATACTAGAATGTCACCAAGAAAGAAATCTCCACCACATGTACTCTTCCGATCATCTATGCTTCCTACCCAATCTGCATTTGTGTATGCAGTAAGAGTGAAATTTTCACTCTTAGGATACCATAAATTAAAATTCATTGTAGCCTTTAGATATCTGAATATTCTCTTTACTGCCTTAACATCATTTCTTTCGGCGCTGCTTGAAGCCTTGCTACCATTCCAACTACCTGCATTATGTCTAGTCTAGATGCAGTCACATATAATAAACTTCCAATCATGGACCTGTATAAGCTCTAGTCTGTTAGAGCAGATTCATCATCCTTACTCATCTTACATTCGATAACCATAGGCGTACATACCGGTTTACATTCTTCCATCTTGAATTTACTCAACATATCCTTTACATATTTGTTCTGAGAGAAATATTCCTTTATCTGACTAAGTAATTTGTAGACCAAGAAAGAAAGATAATTCATCAAGCATTGACATTTCAAACTCACCCTGCATTACATTTTGAAATTTCTTGTACATATTCTCACTGCTTCCTCCAAAGATAATTTCATCAACATAGACAACAACAATTAACAACTTGTCACCTTCTATTTTTATATAAAAGTTGCTATCTTTGAACATAAATTTCCCCAAGCTCCCTTCGAGTTATTTTATTTTAGCTAAGTACCGGCCACACTCACATATTGAAAGCAACATCAGATTCCTTTCGCAAGGTTTTATCCATATGCTCCCACTTGTCAATTGGGCGCTCTTCACAAAGTTCCTTTCTCTCGCTTTTTCAAAATTCACCGCCATGCTTCCACATTTCGGCAGATCGCACTCTTCAGTGCTTCTTTCGATTGCTCCTCTTTCGGGCCCCAGCCGCATGCCACATAGCATCGATCCGCAAACATTCCTTGGAGGTCCCCACCTTCAGCACAACATGATTGGGAGACCTCCACGTGTCCTCACAACACAATTTTTCATCGCATAAAGAGAAGGATGAACATCGGCCCCTAACCACTTGCCACGTTGATCTTCTAAAGGCTTCTTCGCGTAGGGAAACGAAGCAAGCGACAACCTCACAATAGTTGCCACATTTTGTAACTGTCGTCATGAGTGGATAACACATGTCGATGCTCTGGTCTGTTGGGACCACTGCCATCATTCGCAGGGGATGCATCTGGCTCTGAGGCATCCTCGTTCATAGCTTGAATATTGCAACAACTAGGTGAAATTGTTGATAATACATCATTGCTCATGATCAGAGGATCTTTTCTATTACTGGCTCATCGGGCTGGGATTTTACTATAAGTACTGCTTCTTCTTACGAAGCATAAGTTCATATTTTTATAGAAGAATTGGTAGAAATAACTAAGCCTTTACCGCTTTTAGATTATTATAAAGACTTACAGGCGGTGCCATTGTTCAACCTTTCTATTTTCTTAAAGATTTTTTATAAATTTTTACTGTGCCCTCATGGTACTGAATGTTTCATTTGCAGAACTTCTATAAATTTAATGCAAGTTTGTTGGTTTAGATCATGTCTTTGACTCCTCTTTCTAGAAAATGTGTATGAATATTATTTTATGTCATTGAGTGAATCATTTAGGCTTCTACCTTTATTTTCTGTCATTCTGGAAAATAGAATACTATTGAACGGGCCCTTAAATTGTATCCAAAAGATAGATTTATCATGCCTTTTATTTTATATATTCTTCTTTTTTCCTTTCAAAAGCCCAGTTACAGAAGAAGCTAACTTCTTTAAAATCCGAAGGTTACCCAGTTTAGTGCAATAGGTCTCCCCTTTAACTGAGTTTCCCACAAAGGGTTGTTATCTTGCCAATTTTTGGCATCAACAATTTTTCTTTTTCCTGGCATACCTGATGGGACCGCTTAAATATACCAAATCAAAAGGGGTGTATAAGCCATCGACTTGTTACTAGGTCTCAAACCACAAATAATCTTGGCTTGTTAGTGCCTCCGCTAATAATAGCGCATACCCAAACTTTCCCAGTAAAGCTTTTGGATCACTACACCAGCCATGATGCAGATCACAAACTGAAATTATGTGGCTTGGGATGCCGAAAATCCCTTTGTAGGCCCAATTGCACTTTTTTCGTTTGGGCCCCTATCCCGATCTCTGCTCTCAAAGCTATTCCAAAGTTTACCAGAGATGGCTCAAGAACACCATCTGAACATCTGCAAGATGTGGCGGACGTGTGTTTGGTACACAGAGTTACAAACCAAAACATAGCATTGAGGTTGCTTGCAACTTCTTTCAGAGGAAAAGCATCAAACTAGTATCGCACTCTATCGACTAACTCTATCGACACTAGGGATCAACTCGAGGACCATTTTTATGAAAGATTCTCTAATGACAAAGATAGATCTTGGCTATGTCACCAACTAGCAACAATAAAGTGGGCCCCTTCTAAAGCCATGACAGACTTCAATGCCCGGTTCCATACAACCTGGCAGAGAATCCATAATGCCATCCGTCCATCGGCTGAGTTAGCATTTATGTTCTAACTAAATTCCATCAACATCGACATCTCCATGATGATCTGGTCACTTGGCAGAACCAAATTACTGGATGCATACAACATAGCAGTTAAAGCAGAGAACAATCTGATCGATGCCAAAAAGTTGCCACCTCGGCTCATTATGTCAATATTCCCTAAAATATCAAATTCTACCCAGGAGATGTCATCTACTAGCACAAACACGCCACCCTCGTCTATGTAGACATATCCAAGTGTGCCACCAAATGTTGTTTCTACATCCGACGATTTGAAAGATGATATGACCGAACTAAAGGAGATGTTATAGAACTTAACATTTGAATGAAGTGACCACTATCAAGCGAAATCAGGCCGCTCCTCCAAGAATAGCCTACCAAAGTTATCCAGGCGGCAGACCCTCCTACCAACAGAACCAGTTCCAAGGAGGCACTCGCACAAATCCTCAGGCGCAAACAACAAATCAAATAGTGTTGGTACCAACTCTATTGGGAACTGCTCAGAAAAGTACAAGCAAAGAGCTAACAGGAGGGAAAAATAATCTCGCCAAAGATTTCAATCCCTGGTGTTATCCCTGTGCCGATGCGCATATGCCTCAAAATTGTCCGCGTAACAATTTTCAACAAAAAATTGTAGAACAACGCAACCAAGGTGTGGTGCCGAATTCAAGAGGTTACACATATGCCTCCCCCCAAATGGAGAATGCAGTTCTTACCACACAGATGCAGGGAATGTCCCTAGAACAAGAAAATGACATAGCTCCTGACCATGCCCTCCTCTCATGGATGGAAGGGGAGGAAGAAGTGTTCACTTATGAAGCATCCACATCAACAACCCAACAAGTACAATCTAACTATAACACTCAATCGAAAATGAGATTTACGGGCGAGCCAGACACTTCGTAGCCTAGGAGTGTCCTGAGCCAACTCCTTGGCTCTTCTACAGTTGTTCCATAGCCTCAAATACACAAGGAGATTTTCATCACCAAGTCCAAGGAACATAAGCCTCTGAATCTGTCACCAATCAATGTGGTGGAAAAATTGAAGAAATCTTCCGCTAATGTATCCCTTTGGGATATCTCATCCATTCCAGAGCAAAAGTCGTTGCTACAAGAGGCCCTGCAAAAAGATGCAGTTGTACAACCAATAGAAAAAGGCTACATACTCATCACATCCGACCAAAGTTCTTGCGAATACTACAGAGGAGGCTTCGACCGAGGCCAAAGAAGAGAAGCCGAAACCTAAACCCTTCTTCTTAGCTCTTATTGTGGGGAGGAAGCTACTACACAAATCCATGATTGACTCTAGTGCCAGCACCACAGTCATGCCCAAACAAATAGTTGAATCCCTACTTAAAGAGAGGAGTTATGCAACTGTATGGGAACAAGGTCAAAATAGTAGACCTCATTAAAGACCTCCCATTGACTTTGTTTTCCTGTCCTAGCATCACGGTACCACAAGATACTATGATAATAGATGTTCCTCACATGTTCGGCCTCTACCTATCGCGAGAGTTCATGTCAAAGATAGGCAGATACCTTTCTTTGGATTGGTCCCACCTAATTCTCAGGATTGAGCACGGAGCTAAGATGAAGATAATATCAGAACCTCTACATTTAGAACATGTAGTTGACAAAGCCATGATCAACTTCAAAGCTACTCATACTTATTTCACTAAAAAAGAAACTTTTGATAGCAAGCTACTAGGAGATGAGAAGGTGACCAAAGACAAAGCCGATTCAGAAGAAGTCTCTTTGAGCGAGTATGTAGCCGCCAACCCTTTCAAAAATTACCATGCTACCGGTTTGGGCACCTACGCCATCTATGATGAGGATCAAGAGTTGTCGAGGATAGTGAAGGAATCCACGGTCGAACAAGCCTCAGAGCTCTGGACGTTGCACTTTGACAGTGCAAGATGCAAAGTTGGCACTAGTGTCGGGATATGCCTAACATCTCCAAACAATGAGCAGATTCTTAGATCTTTCCGCTTCCAATTTTCCTGCTTAAACAATGAAGCTTTATATGAGAGTCTTGTGCAAGGACTGAGCCTCGCGGAGTGTATGGGCATCAAACAAATAATGGTGTTCGGAGATTCCGAACTTATAATCAATCAAGTTAGAAACATCTCTGCTGCAAAAAATGTCCGCATGTGATCTTATAGGCATAGGGTATGGGACCTCATCGAAAGTTTCAAAGCTTTTAACATCCACACAGTGCCAAGAGAGCAGAATTCAGATGCAAATCATATGGAAAAGATAGGATCTCAATTCGATCCTATCTACGACTTGATGGAGAATGTACACTTTGTGTGAGTGGTCGTTTGAACCTCCATTCTAGATAATGATCAAATCTAGCAAGTGTTTGAAAGTGACGAACACATTGCCTCATTCATTCAACAATCAGGAGAGTTCACCGATCAGCTTTAGCCAAAAATTGAAGAAGCATACAAAGGGCAGATCATTCAGTTGAGATCAAAAAAACTTCCGAAAGGGCTAGTCACGCTCAAAAATATGTTCGATTGTGATGACGCAAGGAATGATAGGAGGTAATTTGTAGCAGACCAAGTGGACTATGCTGACCTTGAGGTCGGAGACGGAAGAAAACTAAAGGTCGAGAAAGAAGTCCCGCAACATGACAAGGTTAGGCTTATACACTTATGCGAATCATACGAAGGGGTCATAGCCTGGTCTTATGATGACCTCAGGGGATATAATCCTGGCATCATCCAACACACCATTGAACTCATAGAAGGTCCTAAACCTGTCCGACAAAAACAAAGGCTTGTCAATCCAAAGATTGAAGCCCTAATGGCACAAGAGCTAGGGAAACTGATCCAGTCTAAGATCGTGTTTCCAATCAAGCATAGTACGTGGGTATCTAACCTCGTTACGGTCTGAAATAAGAATAGAGACATTCATCTTTGTGTTGAATTTTGTGACCTGAATAGAGCGTCATTAAAAGATCATTACCCACTACCTTCCATGGAATCCATCTTGCAGACTGTGGGAGGTTTGGAGATGTTTTCTCTATTGGATGGCTTCTCGGGCTACAATCAGGTTCGGGTTAAAGAAGAAGATCAACACAAGACCATGTTCACAACCAAGTGGGGAACGTTCACATATGCCAAAATGTCTTTCGGCCTATCAAATGTGGGAGCCACCTTCCAGTGGGAAATGGATATCGCTTTCAATGAACTGATCAATAGAATTATTCTCATCTATTTAGATGATCTGACTGTGTTTTCCAAGTCCAAAGATGACCATTTTGATCATTTGGAAATGGTTTTCAAAAAATGCAAAGAGTTCGGGTATCCCTGAACCCGAAAAATGTGTTTTCAGTGTGTCGTAAGGCAAGCTACTGGGACACGTAATGTCTAGAGATGGAATCATTATTGATCCTGAAAGGGTAAAGGCAATTAGGGAACATCCCCTTCCAATCAAAAAGAAGGGAGTCTAGTCCTTTCTGGGAAAGGTAAACTTCGTAAGCAAATTCATTTCTGATTTTGCGGGGATAATTCGGCCCATCACCCTGATGTTAAAAAAGGACCAATTGTTCAAATGGACAAAAGAAGTGAGAGAATCCTTCGAGAAGGTGAAGGACGCTATTTCTTTAGCCCCTGTGCTAGTGAATCTAGACTTGTCAAAATACTTCATAATGTATGTTTTTAGTAGCAAGACAAGCATCGCCACCATCTTGACTCAGAAGGACGACGAAGGAAAGGGAGAACATATGATAGAATTTCACTCTCGAACCTTGAAGGAATATGAGACAAACTATAACTTCATCGAAAGGCAAGTGTTCACAATCGTAAAGGGACTCAAGAAGTTCCAACATCTTATATATTCGAACAAGGTGATTGTTTATGTCGCACATTCCAATGTACGCAAATATATTATGGAAGGAGAAATCACCAAAAAAGGGGACAACTGGATCACTAAGATCCTGGAATACGACATCAAGGTTAAGCCTACAAAGACTATCAAAGGAAGAGGGTTGTGTGAATATTTGGTGCATAATGAAGAGATGGAAATTGAAGAAGAGCAAGCGGAGCTAGTCCTGACAAATGAACCCAAACCCAAAAGATGTTGGTTGATGGATAGAGTAAGATTTATGCACACCGACAAGTATCCACCAGGACTTCCTTCTCAAAAAAGAATATCTTATCGACTACAAAATAGTGGGTACTCACTCATCGAGGGGATCCTCTTCAAGAGGAATTTCAATGATGTCCTATTACGATGCGTCACCCTGGAGCAAGCAAAGAAAATTCTCGACACCTTCCACAACACCCCGAAGGTGGACACTTCTCTGCGAAGACCACTGCCATCAAAATCCTGTGTGCTAGGTACTTCTGGCCTACACTATTCAACGACTCCTACAACCTGATAGAAGCCTACAAGGAATGGAAATTCTACGCAAGGAGGAGAAAAAATTCTACCATGCCTCTCAATCCGATAGTAGCGAATGAACCGTTTGCATAATGGGGGCTAGACTTCATCAAAATGATCAATCCCACCCCCAGCGCTGGCCACAAGTGGATTCTCATAGCCACAGACTACTTCACAAGGTGGACTAAAGCCATACCCCTGAAGAACGCTACAGAGGCAAAAATTGTAGACTTTCTTGAGGGGCTAGTGACGAGATTCAACCCACCAAAGACCATCATTTCAGACAACGCCAAAGAATTCCTAGGCTCTAAGGTATGTCAGTTCGCATTTGAGCATGGCATATTCTTAAAAACATCATCAAATTATTACCCGCAGGGGAACGGCTTGGCTGAGTCAACTAACAAGAATCTAGTCTGACTCATTAAAAGGATCGGGACCGATCATGAAAAAGAATGGCACAAGAACCTCCATACAACATTATGGATGGACCGCATAGCTCCTAAGCAAGCCTTGAAGACTTCGCCATACGAGCTAGTGTATGGGAATAATTCATTGTTGCCTATCTCTATAGAGATACCTACATTACAGCTACTCAAGTCTCTAGAAATTGAAGAGAACATAGCTATGGAGGTTTGGTTGGCCGAATTGCTGGAGGTACAAGTAAAAAGGGAGAAAGCCCTAATAGCCATGTCTAACCACCAACAGGTGGTTAAGAGGTGGTTCGACAAGAAAGATTCAGACCAAGGTCTAAAATGCGGAGACCTAGTACTAAAATTCAACGAAAGGGCCGCAAAGCCTGGCCAGCATGGAAAATTCGACAAACTATGGGAGGGTCCTTTCAAAATAATTCAGTGCAAAAAAAATAATGCATTCGAATTAGAGAATATGGAACAAGAGCCACTGGGAATTCTAATTAACAGGATTCATTTAAAATTGTTCAATTAAGTTACGGTTACTTAAGGGCAGGTGTAAATATTTGAATAATGTAATTAGTTTCCCTTTCATGTTTCGTCGGTCAATTTTTTCACCCAATTTACATTACTGAAAGTAGGAAAATTCATGAAACTCATTATTACTCGAGCAAAGAAAGACTATCTTGCTCATATTATAGAAAATAAATTCATATGCAAGGAATTCAACCCATATTGCAAAAAACAAAAGAATGAAGACAAGGAGTTTAAAATAAGCAAGTATATTCATTATATATATGTACTTGATAGAAACATTATCAAAATGGTTTTGAGGCCATGCGCTCAAAAGTGAAACAATATATACAGCTTCCTTACATATATGTGTACGCAAGCCTTCTTTCAGGCATATATACAAAAAGAGGAAAAGTGTGTTAAACTTCAAGTATCTGGAACATGAGCATTCTCTTTATCAGCAAGGGTAGCAGGAGGATTATCAGTAGAAGCAACAAGACCTATAGCAGAAGCAGCATCAACACCCATAACGAGTAGTGGAGGGAACACAAGGCTCCTAAAGTTAGTGTACCATTCCATGTCATAGAACAATACTACATTGTAGCAGTGCAGAAGGAAGTGGCATGCACGGGTGGCCCTATCACCATGCTTTGTAAGTGAGTGAAGCCAAAACCCACTCAAGAATGGGACCCATGATACCACTGCGTCTTCTTCGAAGTGCCTCCTCAGGTCACTTGCAATAGGAAGGCCTAGGCCATACACTGCATTGCTCCTTTCCTCGCTGAGACCTCCAAGGTACTTCTTCAGAAAAATTTAAAGAGTCAAACAAAGAATCATGGCTTTTGGAGCCTTAACATCAAGCAATGAGGCAACAAAATGGGAGAAAATATCAGTATTTACCCGATATTTGTCTTCATACTCAATACAATCCCTACCCAGGACCCATTTTATGGCTATGATAACCAGTGAGTGTTTGTTCTTAGTCATGCATTTCAGGCACCTATTCAAAATCTCTCCCAAAAAGGTTGTTTGAGACTTGTTACACAAATCTAATTGGAGTATTCATCCTATCAATCTTTGCACAACTACCTAGGTCTAAGCCTTATGCAAATTTAAAACCTACCCAACCGCCTAAATGATAATCCTATCTAACCACCCAATGCTACTTTAGCTAAATCGCTAAGTGTGATTATGCTACTATATTAGGATCTATTTATAGAAATATCTGAGGTAGCCTGCATACAAATCATGGTGATGATCAAGTGTTAACTCGATATTCCAACCCAATTGCGCCTGTAGGTATGAATGGTTGCGTGCAAGATTCAGGAGCGGCAATCAATTAGTGCAAATTGGTGGCAGTCCCAGGTGATGGCTCATGCAAACAGAAGCTAGGTGGCATGATGCAAGTAGTTTCAAGCTCCAAGGATGAGCGCAAATATTTTCAAAGTACTCATTACGATTTCAGCTTAATTATGCTTTGTTAGATATTAATTGCTAAGGCATGCGAAGAGATGGAAAGCATTTCACCGATGGCTCAATTTCCCATAAAAATCATGCCGAAGGGACGTTATCACCAATGTAATTATAAATTCTTGTCTTTTCAAAAGAGGCAAGTAGTTCATTTCGCATGGACGAAGGAGCTGGTTGTACATGACGAATTAAATGCAGAAAGGCAACCGTTGTCTACTGGTTGAGAACAAGAAATCAAAGGAAAAGGCTAACGTATCGCATGCAAAGGCTAAACAAAACATAAAACTTCTTGAGCATGCAAAGCGACTTGGAACAATAGAATTGATTAAGAGAACCAGGTGTGGTGCATCTAGCAACAAAGTAGTTGAGTAGAGGTAATTTTAGAAAATTCACTGCCCTGGTGCGGATTAAACCTGAAACAAAAGGTTGTTTGGGTTCAAGTTCAGAGCCTGGTGTGGTGTTATAGGTTCCATTCATACCACTTCAGTGTTCTTTCTAAGTAGAAGTTTGTAGAAGATGGAGGCTTCTCAGAGTTCCCAAATAGAAATACAAGAAGGAAGGACCCAAATTTGGTTTAAGACCATGCGCGCAACACCAGTCGCCTACGTCTTCGAGGATATCTCTTACGCTTCACCTGGAATACTAGAAAATCCAACATGGGCGAATACGTAGATTGCAGAAAAGAAGAGTCCTCGCAAAGATCAGAACCAAATTAAAGAAAAATGGGATGATATTCATGATCCCATCCTTGCAAGGATCCCTAAGACACTTAGGGAGGCGGCCTGTGAAAGAATGAAAGGGAATAGCGACCTAGATTTCTTGGCACAAAATTTTTGGTTCAGTGGGCTTCCATAATATATGGTCCCATCCATACACTACTGCCTTGAATTGCTCGACGAGGCCATCAAACACTTCAACCCGAATACCAAGACCATTGAAGGTCAGGAGGTGAGTGTTGTTATTTTCAAGGAGGTTATCTGGGATATGCCGTGTATCCCAGAGCGAAGCTCCAAAGTGCCTCAAATGGAGTCATTTACTTCAATTACTCAAGCAACATTCTCTTTTCTAGTACGATTTCATAGAATTTCTCGTGCAGGAGATGCTCAGCCAGATAGCAGAGTACCAACTTCAAAAAAGGTTCAAGTTTCCATCTTTCCTCACTCACATGTTTTTGTATCAGAATCTTGATTTCTTCCAGAAGCATCTAGGGCTGTCCATTTTTTATGAAACCCAGAGGAAAAAGTCAATTTCCACGTGGAATCCCCTCCTCTCTACAACATATGATTATTACGCATTTTTAGATTATTTCTTAATACCAATTTTGTAGGATTTAAGAGGATGTAACACTGTCATACAATTCAACTTGGACCAGATTGAGTTCATGAGAGCTTCACTTTGAAGTGTGACTGGTTTCTGGGTGAGGATTTCACATTCGTCTGATTGCACAACTTCACTAGGGAACCCTTCCAGCTTCCAGCATATCTTATAGATCGGATACTGGCGCTTGAAGTGTTTTGCCAGGTATTAATTATCGATGTAATCTTTTGCAATGAAAAAGCAAAGAAGAAGGGATTTTTTAGCTACCTGATGAGCTTCAAGACCGTAATCATGGCCAAGAGGAAGGTTCATGACTCACTGGAAGCGAAGCTAGCTCATTTGGGGTTGGTATGGATTTGTGATAAGTGGAATTACAACCTCAATGATGACTTGTCAAATGAGTATGTCAAGGTAACACACAACCCTTGGCCTTACTAGGAGAAGCGTCAAAATCCAATGTCGGATGTGGATGAGTTTATAGTCGACCTGGCTCATATCCCTACAGCAGGCGATCGGCCTCCCTGGCTCAGATTCTACTACCCAACTGGGAAGTATGATAAGTCAAAGCAGATTGGGCTTACTCTTCACAATAAATCAATAAATAATTACAATTGGAAGGAAGAAAAGATTAATGATTTCTAGATATACTGCCAAGAGACCCGACAAGCCAAGGCCCCCTATGATAGCCTCGAAATGGATCAAAAGTTCAAAAAATTGCGGAATGATGAGCATCTGGATTCTGACGAAAGTGATGAGAAAGACTCCAGTTTAGAGGAGGTTGAAGCGTAGTCAGATGAAGGAGCGGAACCAAACACAAAAACACAAAATGCCTCGGCTTTGTTGGGTGAAAACAGTAATGCCAATATTCCTATCTTGACAAATCACGGCTTAGAAATACCAAGTATGATTTATAATAACAAAGGAAAAAAGGAGAAGGGAAGGCTCACGAAGGCACAAAGTCGTTCCGTAGCCTTTTCAATGTTGAATTCTGTAATAGTATCATTCGTTGTATTAGAAGCACAAAGTCTTCTTAGACACAATGATTCTTTGAACAACATGAATGATTACAAGCACAAAGTGTTGTAGATCCTTCAAAAAAAACCTTCAAACATAAACAAATCCAAACTATAAATGTAACACAAAGTTTACATCAACCACTTGAAGCCCTTTCAATCTCATACACAAATCACTACTGATATAATCAACACACAAGACAATCGATTCCAACACAAAGTATGGCATGCAATCCTCTTCTTTATTGATTAGATCTGAATTCACAATATTGAACACAAAGTCTCAATGCTTGTTTCAAAAGAGCAGCACTTCGTTGCAAAATATCAAAAGGTAACTATTACAAAAGAAATCCCTCTTATTTATAGAAAGGAGGGAAGAGAAAAATTAGGGAATCAGATGAGTAAAAATAGGAAACCCTAATCTAACGAAGTGTAATTTATTTCTATGTAATCGTACCTCATATTTTGGTGCAATTACATTTTACAAAAAGACACCTAAGGTGTCAAAAACTATTTACAATGTGCAAAGTAGGGGACACCAAAAATGGCGAACACCGGAGACAAAAAGAAGACTATTGTTCTTTGCACTGGGCGAGAAAGTCTTCATATTTCTCTACCGTCTCTCATAGGAAAGTTTCGTCTGGCCCGACTGTATAATCCACCAGCGTGTGTATTTTGGTAATCATCTTCTTTGTAGACGAAGAAACCTTTTTACACCTTTGAAGATGAGCCTTGAAACAATCAAGTGAAAGCCGCATATCACATACAATGTGCATGGTGTTTTTGGTAAAACCTTTATCATCCACCAGCTTCATGAAGGCAATAATCTCGCTGAGAGGGAGAAAGGTGTGCTCGTCATCAAGGAGATCACCTGGCAACTCTTCCATCCCATTTACCAGAAGAACCCGGTAACCTTCTACATCCTCTTGTACCTAGTGAATGTCATCAATCAAAAACTTTAATACCTAGATTTTATGTTTGAGTGATTCTTTCACCTCCACATATTTCTCCTTGTCAGGTATTACTCCATTCTTTACCAATTTGCTGATCTTGGATTCTTTCATTTTCAGCCATGATGATAAAGTCCTTTCCATCTCATGTAGATCCTTTACAAGTGATCCTTCCTCTTTATTAAGCTCAGTTTGTAGCTGGGCTAATTGTATTTTCTTCTTACTTGCGGTGGTGATGACCTGTGTCCCATGATCTATGATCTCTTGAATGAACTCATTTAATACTTTACCCTTGGCTGCAAGCTTTTCTGCCTTTTGAACAGCTGGTTCTTTGACAATCACCATGGTCATAGATTGGGCATTACCCATTGAAGATCCCACTATGTTTCTCAAGATGTTCGCATAGCGTTCAACTTTCTCCTTGTATAGATTCTTAGCTTGCTCCATCTTGTCAAGCCTTCCTGCAAGAGCATCTAATACTACTTGGGCATATGCTTTTGCACTTTCATTGGTTACCTTCCTGAGTTGTATTTTTTGTATAGTATAGTCTTCCATGTTTACATCACCCTCTGGTTGTGAAGGAAAACCTACCTCAACAAACTTTTGGCCAGCTTTATCAACATGGAGTCTTGACATCACCTTAGCCTTTTTCTTTTCCTTATTCTTGGGGGCAGGTATTTCTTCCAGGTTTAGCTCATCGGGGGAGATCATCTGCTTTTTGCGCTTAGGAACCTACGACACCAACCAAGGAAGGAGGGAAGAAGTATATACATCTCTTGCTACCACTAATTCCTGAGCTATAGGAGCTCCTTGAGGAATAGCTGAAATAGTAACTATGGGCACCATTGTAGTCATTATGGGCCCAGTTGTCTGTACGCCAAGCTGACTCTACAAAAATTCATTCATGAATCTGTTAAATTCAGCCTTCGAAGAAATTTCAAAAGATGGAGATGAAAAACTGGGGAGAGAAACTGGCGAACTAGATAGGTCATTGATATTTTGTGCTCGGTCAATTGCGGAAGAAACCAACACCGTTGACACTACTGGTGGGGAAGAAACATCTTCTACTCCTATAACCGTGGTAGGAAGAGGAGAAGAACGAATGGGTGGAACAGGAGATTTAGGAATTGAAGGAGTGTGAGGAGGTGAAGACACTGGGGCCTGTTCGTTTCACCCCGAGGAGGGGACAAAATCTGCTCATCCTCTTGGTATTCCTCAAACTCTTCTGTTGATTGCTCTTCTTCTTCATTTGATTCGGTTTCTCCAGAGTCTTCATCATCTAATTCTTTGGATTCAAACTCTGTATCCCCTCCTTCCTCATCTGAAGATAAATCCTTGGAAACAAGCTCCCTCTCTTTTGCACGAGATGTGGTAGCCCTTGTTTCTTGTATTTCAGTGGTCTGTGTAGTATTTTTCCCCATAGTGAACTTAATCCTTGGCCCTTTTTGTGATGAAGAGGGAATCACGACCTTTTTTTCTTTGGCGCGGGATTCTGGTGGTGGACTAGGTTTTTCTTTGGGAAGCTCACCTTCAGAATCTGTCTTGAAGGCTTTTATCTGATGGCCATGCTTGTGAAGCCATTTTGCTATGTTATGTAGGATAGGGGCTAACCTTTCTCTCATGTAAGTACATTCTTTTTTGGACCATTGTACTGGAGGCAAAGGTTTCCCGACAATGTTGTCCTCATCATAGGTAGAATTGAGGACGTCTCCTGGATCTATAAAATCTTCAGGCAAATCAGCTATATGGAGGGCTTTGATTTGTTCAATTGTCAACCTGCAGAAATCCATTTTATGTGCATCCTCCTCATCTCTACATTCTTCCCATATGTCTTCAAAATGGTAAACATGGTTGTGACCTTTCTTGAGTTTCTTCTTCACATCTTTGAAGTCAAAGTCACACTTGTACCTGTAGGTCTTGATAGTCATTATGTGCATCTCTGCTGAAACATTCTTGGCCTTCTACACACTTCTGATCGTGTATCTGCCAATGGTTAATGGAAACTTAAAACCTGGCTTATGATTCTTTTGTCATTCTTTGTGCATTGAAATTGATTGCCTGCACAACTCCATAAGAATCCATTTGTCTGAAGGGTATCTAGGAAGCATGTAAGGACATCCTGTGAAACAACCTACCCTTATGTAAGTAAAGGTTGGGAATTGTAGAAAGACACATCCAACCTTGTTGACCGCCTTGTAGGCTTCATCTGAAATCCTCTTCTTCTCCAGTGTCGGGTCAAAGGTGAACAACAAAGGAGCGAAGAAAGCATCTGTGACTCTCCTGAAATGGTGGAAGCTTTCCCTCAGGTTCAGTTGGTAATAGTAATCATAGATAGGGGTAGAATGTCTATTACCCTTGGTAGATAAACCTCGAAACTGCCTCATTACCGCTGTTGCGTACACCAAGAAAGAAGTCATATAAAATTTCAAGGTGGTGGGCACCTTGATCAACTACTCATGGATTTTGTCACTGATCTGTGTTCCCCAATCAATGTGTACTTTCCTCCTTCAGATGATCCGGATGTATTCATACATCCAATCTTGAAAATGAGAGGATTCAGGCAAGCCCTTAACTCGGCTTAACAAGGTAATCATGTCTCTCACATCTTCTTTGAAGTCACTCCTGGGGAGTCCCTTAGGCCACCTAGAAATAGCATGTCGGAGAGTCTTCAACCATTGTGAGTTGATCAATGTCTTGCCCTTTACTGAATCATTGTCAAATATCTCTTGATCCTTCTAGATCGTGATGGGAGTGTATTGTTCCATCTGTGGAACTTTGAGGACTATGTCAAAGAATTCACCATCAAGCCTCATTACTACCTGACCTGCAAAATCTCTCACAGTTCTGTCTTCTTGGATATAGTGAGCAGCAACCTGAAGTACGAACTCTGTGTGATGAGCCGAAGTTGGGAAAGTAGATTCCATATGAAGATTGCTATGTACAATGGCCTTCAAATTCTCATCCCATGGCCTTTGTTGGATCCTCTTCACGAAATATGCTAGATCTTGATGACCGATCTGGGTATCTTTGATCTCATCCACCTTGGACAACACCATGGTCAGAGGGAAAATGCCCTGGTACTTATACTTCATCTTACCCTTTGCTTTAGGAGATGGTGATGATGTTTCAGCTAACATTTAGGGGAGCTGAGACTGATGTATTTCTTATCTCTGAGGATCTTTTGATGGAACTTTGGAAATAAACTACAAGAATGGAAGATGCAATGATTGTTAGGAAATACATGTCGAATGGGAAACGTGAAATGAACAAGGCGATATGGAGTCACTGTGTTTTGGCCATATGGTGCGGAAAACAAGGTGTGAAAATGAAGAGAAAATACTTTTCAGAGTGTTAGAGAAAAATTCAGATTTTGGTGCTCGAGCGGTGAAAATCACCGCTCGAGCACCGAAGTGATATCTGTGATTGGTGTCGAGGTGGTGAAAATCACCGCTCGAGCATCGAAGCCGACACTTGGAGAATTTCGGGGAACATCGAATGTTGGTGTTGAGGTGATGAAAATCACCACTCAAACACCAACATGTCAAAACTGTTTGGTGTCATGGCGGTGATTTTCACCGCCTCGACACTTGGGGTATTTTTATGAGTTGGTGTTATGGCGGTGAAAATCACCGCCAGGACACCAGCAGGTGACTTAGTGCTTTCATGCGAAGGCGTTGAAAAACCTCACCTGTACACCAATAGGAAAAATGAAGACCGACACGCATGAAGGCGGGGAGAAACTTTGCCATGACAGTTGCAAAGGATACGAGGAAAAACGACAGCAAAGGGAAAAGAAAAAGACACGAGCGACAAGAACAATGGTAGAAGAAAGCCAAAGACTGACGAGAAATATGAGAGCATTCAAATCTAAAGAAAACTAACAACTGAAAGGAAAGCAAAATGCAAACATACCTATGATAGTGGACAATGGCGAAGACCACAGAGAAAACCGCGCGCTGGAGGTAAACACCAAAGCTCGATCTCAATGGGAGGCAACTTGTGATGGAACGGGAGTGAAGTATGGAGAGGAGTCACTTAGCGAAAATCAGGAAATAACTCATGTTAGAGTTAATAAAAACCTAAAAATTAACCTAAGTCACGTGCATTGAATGCGGCAGGGGAACTTGACTTAACTCAAATTAGGTGCTCGGGTGGTGAAAATCACCGCTCGAGCACCAACAAGTCAACAAAAGCTTAGGTGCAATGGCGGTGATTTTCACCGCCCGAGCACCAAAAGTTAAAACTTTTGTTAGGTGCAATGGCAGTGAAAATCACCGCTCGAGCACCAAAAACAGTTAGAGTAAAAAGGTGCAACGGCGATGATTTTCACCACTAGAGCACCAAAAACTGAAAAAATGACTTAACTCCTGGGTTCTCAAGGAGTCAAAATTTAAACTCGAAACTCAAGCTTATCGTCACCTACCCAGACCAGGTAAGATTAGAGACCTCGTAAAACAAGTTTGCCTCGTTTTACATGCTTGAAACACACGGTTTTAGGAAACAAACTAGTTTCGTAGGGGGGTTATCCGTGAATCGAGCGCTGCTAGATTTTGTGATAACAGGCGCAACAAAGGAAAAAATCCATGAAACAACCTAGCAAGGTTTCCTCTAATGTACAGGTAAACATATCGTGTGCGAGGTCTTCACTGACTCGCACCTGAATTGCAAGGAGGACCGAGACAACCCAACCAAAACAATTTGAAACCACATAGTGGTAGAAGACTTGCCACCAACAAAGCGTCAAAAAACTGAGGCATCTTTTGGAGAGTGTTCAAAGGATCGTGAGGCATGTAAAGAGTAAGCAACAGGCCAAGGATCGAAATCGACCGCACCGCAGGTATCTTTCGCTTCCTTTTCTCTTATTTCACAATCCTTAGTTGACCCTGTTGTGTTCGTGGTGCCTCTCATTTCCAACGTCGACCCTTCCTTTTCGGCCTCTGCTTCAATGATCGCTAAGGGTTTCACACAGTTCCCTCATGCGACCGCATTTTCCGTTACTCCTCCGTGGAGCCTTACACCATTTTCCTTGGCCCATTCTATGTCCCGAAGCATTTCACACTCTGCATATGTTGCCTTCATTGATGCATCTCTTGCCATTACCGTGTCGGCTCAAATCCAGTCTTCCCAGCATATGGAATCCGCCATGGCACCGCTTCCCTTGAGCCCTCCGACTGGTTCGAATTTCGGGTATTGGAGTATCCCTCCTTTCTCCCCTCAAACAATAAGTGTTCCAAAAAATAAGTTGTATGGGACCACCACCCTCTCATTCCCTTTTTCCCTTCCTCCCGGTGTACCTTTCACAGGTGGACTCATCAAGTCGCCCTCAAAATTCTATCGGAAGCTGATAAAACTAAGAAGGAACGAGCACTTAGAGCCCAAAAGCAAAGGGCTAAAGATTCTAAAAAGTCAATAGAGCCAAAAGTGCAGACTATTTTTAATGAGGCTCAGTAGTCGCTACATTTTGCGACTATGTACCCGACTATCAACAAATCGTAGGGAGAGATGCAGCCGGATGACTACAACATGTACATCGTGGGGCTTGACTTAAGCATAGCCTGACCTCAGGACAAGGTAGAGCTCATGGAGGAAACACAAAGGGTGGTAACCATCGACTTTCTTAAGTTCGGTCGCCAGCTACGGAAGAGGGAAGAAGAGTTGAAAAGCATCAAGTGAAGAGTCAAGGTCTTGCTCGTCAAGGAAAAGGCTAGGCATGTTGAATTCAAACACTTATCCCAACAAGTGGAGGTGGAGAAAGTGAAGCTCCAAGAGGAACTTTTGAAGTTCCAATCTCTCGATCCTAACCTGGTCACCGAGCTGCAATAGAAGAACCAAGAATATCAAGACCAGTTGGCGCACTTGGGGCAAGAAGTGCAACAAAAGGATGAGGATTTTCATCGCCAACACACTCAACTAGAAAAATAGATGTAGATTTCAATATTCATCGGGCCCAATTGGAGAATGTGATCCAAGAAATGAAGATTTCCTTGAAGAAGGAAGTAGCAAACAAGGAACGAGCCGAGGCTAGCTGGATCGTAGAATCACAGATCCTGTAGAGACAACTCACCACAACAAACCAAAAGGTTGTGGAGCTCATGCATAATATGGAATCAAGGGATGCAGAGATAGCCCTATTAAAGAACTCTTCCTAGCCTCCTGTCACTCAATCGGACTTTCTTTAGATAGCCCAATAGTTATATGTTTCATACTGGGAAAGAGTGAAGGATTTTTCCTAACTCTACAGCCAATGCTCCAATTTATGGCAGAGGCAACAAATTTGGGCGGAGAGATTTGTGAAGCAATCAAGCAATTCCCTCAGTCCATCACATAGAGAGTTCCAGAGGCCAAGAAATTATTGGATAGGCTATATATGGTCCTAGACAAGTCTTGGCAAGTGCAAGGGTTAAAGATCGAAAGGCCGCTGCTAAAACAGCTAATAGGTTCATCCATTGCCATGCAGCTATCCTTCATGCTAGCGAGTGTGCCACCAAATTGGATCAGACTATGAGAAGCATGCGGGCAAGGTTCTCCCACCTAACTCAGATGGGCTTACCATCATCGTTTCTTTAAGATGAATCAGTGGCCACGGTGGAGCATATTGCAGAAAATATCGAGGAGAAACAACGAGATGCGCCTACTTTTCAAAGTTTTAGTCATCCCCTTGTTGCAGGAGATATTGAGAGCATCACTCATCCGATTGCATGACTTATTTTTCAACTTGAGTCATGGGCCGGTATATCGACAACGTTGCCTTACAAAGAAATAATCGATTTGCATGGAGCGCAAGAAAGTCTTCTCGACATATTGACTCCATCTGAGGCTGAATGGTTGCCTCTACAGATCGCCCTCTCTAAGCTCTACCTTTATTATCAGTCATTCTAGAACATAGTAGACTATTGAACGGGCCCTTAAATCGCATCCAAAAGATAGATTTATCGTGCCTTATATCTAAATCTTGGCACATCGCCCTAGTTAGATCCTTTTATTTTATATTTGCTTCCTTTTCCCTTTCAAAACCCCAATTACAGAAGAAGCCACCTTCTTTAAAATCTGGAGGTTACTTAGTTTAATACAATAGGTCCCCCTTTTAATTGAGTTTCCCACAAAGGGTTGTCACCTTGCCAATTTTTGGCATCAACACTATCCACATTGCCTCTCAGGAACCCCTACTACTGCAAATACTTATCCAACCTAGAATACCAAGCTCTAGGAGCTTGCTTAAGTTCATATAGAGTTTTTCAATCTACATACAAAATCTAGATTTTATGAGCATTGAAATCCTTTCGGTTTCTCAATGTAAACTTCTACTTCTAACTGACCATTCAAGAATGTAGACTTCATATCCATCTAGTACACCTTAAATTTATTGAATGTTAAAAGAGCCAAAAACATTTTGATTGCCTCTAATATTGCTACAGGAGTAAATGTCTCTTCAATTTCAATTCCTTCAACCTGAGCATCTCTTACACACAAGTTTGGCCTTGTTCCAGATCACTTCTCCATCTTCATTCAATTTATTTATGAAAACCCACTTAGTACCTATAGCATTCTTGCCTTTAGGTCTCGCGACTAGTTCCCAAGTTTCATTTTTCTCAATCTCGGACAACTCTTCTTGTATGGCTTCTATCCAACTTTTTTCTTTGCTTTCTTTTGTATAGGATTTTGGTTCAATTTTTGAAAATAATGCAAAATGTGCTTGTTCATTTATTCTTCCAATTTTTCCTCGAGTTTGAACCCCGCTATTTTTTTATCCTACAATATGATCTTCAAAATGATTCTTTTGTACATACCTTGCCAGAATCTTTGTAGCAGTGTTCTCAAAATCAACTTTTGAATCTTCATCATCTTCCACTTCCAGAGCATTGGTAGACTGAATTGTCTCATCAATCCTCACATTTGCACTTTCCACAATCCTCTTCAACCTCTTATTATAACATCTTGGTGTGCTTGTTATAGAGTACCCAAGGAAAATACCTTCATCAAATTTGGATTCAAACCTACCCAAATTCTCCTCATCTCTTTTGATGTAGCATTTGCTTCTAAAAATCCTAAGATGTCTTACTAAAGTTGGTCTTTCTCTCCATAGCTCATAAGGTGGTTTTTAAGACTTGAGTCTAATCCGAGCTTTGTTGACTCAACATTGTTCTTGCCATCTCTTGTACTATCTGATTCTTCCTTTTTGCAACTCCATTTTTTTGTGGAGTCCTAGGGGCAGATGATTTCCTTTGGATCCCATGTTCTTCATAGAATACATCATATTGGTCATAAGTGAATTCTCCACCTCTTTCAAACCTCAAAACCTTGATTGTTCTTCCATTTTATTTTTCAACTAATAACTTAAATGCTTTGAACTTATCAAATTCTTCGAATTTTTCTTTTTAAAAGGTAATCCAAGTCATCCTCGTGTAATCATTAATTAACATCAAAAGGTACCTGTCACCTTGTAGAATCTTTGTCCTCATTGGTCCGCACAGATCCGTATGGATTTTGTTGTGGAATAATCCTTAGTGGGAAATTTGGACTTTGTTTGTTTTCTCTCATGGCATGGTTTGCAACTTGTAGACTAAAGTTTCTTGATCTTTGGCATATCCTGAACTATTCCCTTTGAGTTAATCTTCACGATGCCATCAAAATTGATGTGTCCCAATCTTTTGTTCTAGAGCCAAATTTCTTCTTTCTATATTGTAAAGAAACTTTGTCCATTTAGCTCACTGAGATGATATATATCACTGTCTATCCTACTTCCTTCCACAATCAGATCTTTGGTACTAGATTTTAAGATCTCACAACCTTTAGCACTAAATGAAATTTGGTAACCCTTGTCACACATTTTACTAACACTCAAAAGATTATGCTTTAGTC